>JAOWBP010003659.1:8042689-8065618 GCA_028571105.1 Tragopan temminckii | reverse complement strand
TTCTTAAGGTCTTTTACCACTCTACCAGTGTGGCATAATTTATTTTGTTGAATGGGTTACACATATTAAAGTGTGCAAAGCTGTATTTTTATGTCTCTGATGAGTTCTTTGCTGGCTAGTTGATCAGCATTTTCATAGCTTTTGCAGTGCAGTTTTTCACCTAAAAATGAGACTTTGAACCTGCTGACTTCTGCCACCACATTCCAGTTCTCAGTTCCACATAGATGACAGAGGGGCTGGCATCCTCCCTAGAGAGGAAGCTTCTCAATACTGTCAGGAGCAGCTGAAAGCCCTTAAAAAAGCAAGTTGCAACTATCCCTCAGAGCTTCAGTTAGTTTTCTGGCTTTACATCCTTAGTTTTAAGTTACATCTCTTTACTTATATATAAGATCTATATTTAAAGATGGTTTTTAAAAGAGACAGTCTAGGCTCTGTTTACAGTTGCCTTTAAGAATTGCAGTCATTATTCCTTCCCACCTTCCCCTCCCCATAAATCCTCCTCCCTCTTTTAGCTTAAGCTTTTCTTAAGCTATGTAGCAAAGCTTAGACATTGTGTGTGATTAAAGATGACTGAGGGTACATTCACATCAAAGTGAAGGGAAAACTTAGTTCAAAACAAGTACTACCATCACTGCTGAGAGCTCACACAGAGATTCAGGTAGGACAAAGCGAGTTACAGTCAGAGCTGCCAGACTAGTAGGCCAGCCCTTACTTTCCTGTGACAAAGGAGGAGCAACTCCTCCTAGATAGTTGGATAGCAGATTGCAGTCACGCACAGAACATTGCTTCATCTACCATAAACGCCCTTTGGGACATATGCAGGTTCAGCTGAGAATGATACTCATGCAGAGGTGTAGTGCCAGTTTTTAATTGAAGACACAAGCCTTAGGGAGAACATTTGTGTAAACATTGTCTCTGTCAGTACTAAGCTGGTTATCAAGAAAACCACTGTTTTTCCTAAAAATAGACTGAGGATATAAAGTTCAGGGAGAGCAGAGTCTTTCATCCTTGCCCTGTGTTAATAGCTTGCTGTGAGTGCAAACTGAGCCCTTGAAAACATGATATGTACTTCAACGTCTTGGACTAGGGGGAGGAAAAAGGAAAATGCTAATATTTAAGCAAGGCTGAACAGAAGGAGGTAGGTGAGACTTGTGCTTAGATGCACAACTGCCACCTCTAGTTTATTCACCCACATTTGCTTTGGCTGAAAAGGATGCTTGCAAGCCTCACTCTGGCACAGCTCTTCTTGCACAGCCACCCCCTGACCTCCAGCTGCAGGAAAGCACTGGAGCAGCTCATTAAGCACTATCACAGGTGAGCTGCTAGGACAACCTTCATACTCATTGCATTTGGTTGCAAGCCAGTCACACAAATAGCTTATTTTTGGCCTTGCTTTCTCCTGAGCAGTACATATTAAAGCCTACCTCACATCAATTCTACCTTTACATAGCTAGCTACTACATAGCTTTGTAAGTAGTTATAAGAGTTTCCACATTTCCTTATAAATTAGATTCATCTCTATGTTTTGGGGTTCTTCACCTGCCTGCAGAGGGCTTTAAAGGTTGCCAGAAAGAGGAGACAGGAAAAGCGTCAAATAAGACGCTAATCATAACATCAAAAGAAGTAAAATAAAAGCTGAACATATTGTTGAAAGTCTGATTCAAGCAATATGAGTGGCTAATCTGCAATATTCCTGTAGTATGACATAGTGCTCTAAAAGCATCTTACTAAGATTAATCAATTTAGTACTATGACTTTGTGAAATAGGCAGAACTGTAAAGGGAAAATGCAATAAATAAATGTACTCTGCAGAAGCTAATTGAAAGAATGTAGGTCGCTTCAAGTGTAATGCCTATTTAGCTCCATGAAAACTACAGCAGATAGAAAGAGCACAACAGCACTGTTCAATAGAGCAAGTTCACAGCTTCAAAACACGATTTCTCAATATAGTCCCCTCCATTAGCTATGCATTTTTACTAGCAATAACCAACAGCCTGCATACCACACTCCTAAGAGTTTGCACCAGCAGAGATGACCTTCTGTCACTGTCGCCACTGCTGAAACACTCCACCCTCTGCCTCCCTTTGCTCACACCCACTGCTTCGTCTCCAAAAAGCGTTCAGCAAGCACTGAATGTCAACGGGTCCCATATTTTTCTATATGGGCAAACTCAATCCCACCCCTTTGCTTCATCCTCCTTTCTGTGTCAGACACCCCCTCTTCTGCCATTTGTCACACAGCAACAAAATATAACAGAATATTGGTGAGAAGATTCATTTTAACTGCCATACCACCAACACCCGCTCTGATGTCATGGGCCAACATAACAAAATAGGAGGCATTACTTTCAGATCAACTACCATCTATCAGCTGCACAGAGATCCCCACACATACTTATCCTCAGCTGTTGCACAGTGCTGCAGCAACAATATCTTCTATACCTTCAAGCAAGGCATTTTTTCCAGCTATTAATGCCAAGCCATGATTTGTACCTCATAGCAACCCATTCCTATAGTTACTAGATGTTTTACTACTCATTCCTTATTCAAACACCTCTTTCTCTTGCACAGTGATGTAGTATAGCATCAGGGAACAGAGACTGAAATCCAGAAACAACAGAAGCTTACAATTATTTCCTTATAAGAGGCATCCTGCAGTGTCATAAACTTACACGAGGCCAACCCCAACAAAGCCAGGAAAAAATTTCTAGCAGACCACAGTTTTGAATGCCAGAACAGAGCAAATGAAACCGTAAGGAATCTTTAGCTCAATCTGTGAGCAAACATACAGGTTAAGCAAACACCTCACCTAAATTGCTACTAGTATGTAAACATTACCTCCTTGTCCAGCAGTGGAAATTCCCCTGCAAAGTAAGAAGGGGATTTTCCATATAGCCCTCATACGAGCTTTTTTTTTTTTTTTAACTTTTTAACTTAATACTTCTCACACAACAGAACAAAAATACCAATTTAAACCAGGCAAGCGTAAAGCTCATTACCTTTCGCTTCTTTTAACTTTGAACACTGCTCTATCCCCCTCCAGCTTTGAAGCAATCAACACAGCTGCTGCTACTTCAGCTTTTATTGCCCTGCTGTCCCCCAGAAACCTTTGCAGCATTCCCTATCTCTCCTCCTCCAGCCTTTGTTTCAGTGGGTTTTAACCTACTAGGAAACTGAATTTATTTCAGGTGTAGTATTGCTTTTTAATTACGTCTTTATCTATGAAATTGTGCTGTGCTAAATGTATTAATGTTTTCTTGCTTTCGTTCTGCCACATAAAACAGATATTTCTTTAAAAAGTTTAAATTAAAAATATTTTAAGCTTATTTCTTAGTGGAAACCTTCACAAACTGTGACATCCTTCTGTAATCTGTTATCTCCTGCAGTCCCATATAAAATTTGAGGATTGGATCGCTAAGAGGATAGTGAACAGGTTCTTAAGGAAAAAAAGGTAAATTGTTTTGCTGACCAGAAAAAATAGTTCTGTTTAGTCCTTTTCTGTGTGCTGCTGCCTCTCCTTCAGTCTCTAACTGAAGTTTTCCTGAATTTAGTCAAGCATAACCTTTTTTCTTCTTGGTTCTATTAGTTGGCAAGGTATGCGGAAAAGGTATTTCAGTTTTATTGGGTTTTGTACAACACAGAAATGAAAACATCTCTTCATAATTGTACTGCGAGCTGTCCTACAGGTGACAGGTTCATGACTTCCTTGGGGAAGTAGTCTTTTAATTATCTGTCACACACACCACCTTCATGAAAAGTATGAGGAATATACATCTTCGGAAGGGATGTATGCATGTGACTAAATGTATGAAGGAAACACTAGGGATGTCCACATGTTGCTCTGGAGCACTGTGTTTTCCTCAGCATTATGAAGGCCTTAGGGATGCACAGACAATGTGGCATCTGGTCTGGGCAAATGCCCTTCATGCCATAGCTTTACTTGTCTCCAGCTGTGAGCGTAGTTGGTAATGCACGGAAAAGATCCGTATGGATTTGTCTGGAGAGCAGCTCCTCTGTGCCCACCACTGCTGCCAAACGCAAGTCACAGGCAGTGGCGTGGAGAGGTTGGCTCAGGAACCTCAGAATATGAGCTCTGGAAGGGCGCGTGGATATGGGCAGCCAAGCCAAACCTCTCCTCTCCAGTCCCCTACCAGGTCTGGTGTGGGGCTGAAGGTTCCCAGGTACGTGCTGTGTCTGGGGCACTTTGCACAAGGCGGTGACTGTGTCCTGGCAGCGGATTCAGGCAGTGAAGCCAGCACCTTGTGCAGTTGGTTACTATCCTCGGCATGGCCTTCTGCCTTCTGGTCCCTCTGTGAGGCCTAGAGACTTTAAAATGAAACAAGAGGCTTTTTAAATGAAAGCTGAGACACTGATAATCCTATGTGGCTGTTGGACACTAAGCTGACAGTATCCGTGTCTTAGTTTGGCTCTCATAACTGGTCAGAAAGTCTTATAGGCCCAGTAGTGATCACAAAGCCCATAATTTTATAGCCAGAAATTATGAAAATAATTGTAATAAAGTAATAATAAACCCTTACTTATTTTAATGTCAAATAGTTCTGACATGACTGATTCTTCCTGCTTACATGTAGCACTCATAGCTTGAAATTCCTCTAAATGGGAATCTCACACTCCTGTTCCACAATCGTGTGGGTAAAACCCAACAAGCTGAGTTTAACTTCTGAAAAGGTGAAAGGCCCTTTGGGCCTCTGCAGGATACTTTACTGAACAGAAAAGGCTGTGCTTTAGAATCCAACTTATTAAAATAGCAAAGTCAAGGACTGTCAAAACCATGGCAAATGCTGTGAGCCTGTCATACTGAAATTGTAGGGCCAGATGGTAAGAAACTTTCCCGCTGGTCAGGAAACTTTCTGAAGGCTCAATTACTTATATCAGATTGATTTTTTTTTAAAATTAATTTTTTCTTTTTCTTTTTTTTTTTAATTTTGGAGGATAAGGACTAAACGGGGATTACCTCTCATTTGTCATAGGCTTAAGGCATTTATCACCTAGTACACGCCAGCTGCTTTGTGGTAATGTGAAGCCCCAGAATAACCTTTTCATTTCTCTATGCCTTTGGTGAAGGAGGGTCTGATATGTGTTCCTCCACAATCTTAGCAAAGCAGAACTGAAATGCGATGGCACGGTTTTTGTGAGAGACGTGAAGTAACAGCATGTTTTCAGGACAGGCCAGAAGAGATAAACACCAAGACAGTCCCTAATCAAAAACAAAGGATGACTGAAAGAATAACCAGTGCTGAATACAGACTAATCACTGACCTGGCAGCTGGTTTGACTACGCTGATAGCTCACACTGAGCGAGTCTCTTCAGCCAACCATACCAAGCCCCAGAAATCATTATCTGGCTGCTTTGCTTTCCCTGGTATTTTGAAGGCATGTCTTGTGACCTGTCACTTACTAGATATGCTTGATGTGAAATTTGAGTCTGTCCGTAGTAAATCTTACTACAAGAATGTGCTTATTTTGCTCTCTGCTGGAGGTAATGCTGAATAGTTTAGTTTCCAGTTTTGTTGACATTTCAGGTCTGGTTTGTGTTGTAGAGCTGATAATCACATTTTAGGAGGAAAACTGGCATATGTGGTCTACAAATAGAAGACTCATAGCCAGGAGCTTTGCTTTAGCTTCCCCCTGCCTGTGGCTGCCTACAGGGAAACAGGCACATTTGTGTGAAGCTCACGGGAGGAGTGGTGCTAAATATACTGATGGACAAGTTCACAGATAAGGTAGACCTTCTAGAGGTGAACAGGCTTCTCCACATTGCATTTGCTATGAGCATTGATTTCATCAGCTGGGAAGTACTCCCCAGATTTCAAAATATTCAATAAATGCTCTTAACTTAGAAATTATAGAGATCAAATCAAAGAAACAGTGGAACGAAAACAAAAGCACTTTTCAATGCTGCTTGGTTGCACAGAGATTACAAAACTGCATTTTTTGCTTTGAAAACACCTTCATGTTTTAAAATAACCAGCAGGCATATAAAATATGGGGAATAATCACAATTACTTTGGGTTCAAATAACAATATAATGTTGGGAGCTAATTAAAGCAGCTGATGATTGTTCAAAGCTAGAAAAGGAAAAACTTCTACAAGCACTGCTTTATCGATAAACTTTTTTCTAAGTCAATTCAGTTCTTAACAAAGAAAGTATTTTCATACCATGTAACATACCATGTAACAAGCATTACTTGAGAATTTCATATAAAAAATTACTCTTCTATAGAAAGTGATTTTGTTTTCTTGTAGCAGATCAAAAGATCAGAGCTGATACATTACTCTTCTTATTGACACCAGGACAAAGGAAGCTATACCTTGTTCCTCTAGTTCCTGTGCTCAGCTTTGAAGAGACTAGCCTAGTTTTTATTGTGCATAGCAGGAATACACACAGTATGCATCTCATCATGTCCCCACGAGGGGAGGAAAAGCAAACAAAGCCATCTTCCATAGAGTTCTTGCTCAGCGCCTTTTAGTTAGAAGCTGAATAGTGTCTTGAGCTCCTCAAACATAGCACTGTTTATTTCTGTTTGCAGTCCCTCTGTCCTAAATCTGAGTTTGTGTTCTTCACTGCACAGCACTGCACTCTGACTGAGGATAATTGTCACCCACTGAACATGCACAGCTGTGCAGTGCAGCATTCTTACTGGTGAGGATCCTGGCTTATAAGCTGGGCTGTCAGAGGTGAACAATAAGAGTTAAGTTGCACAGTCTGCCTTTGACACAGTTTCTATGACTTGAAGAATGATCTATTGTGACTTCAACTTAAGCCAATGGCAAGTATTACTAAAGTCTGTGTTTTTCTTTGCACTCAATGTCTGGCCTTAGAACTGATGTTAAGGAGATGAGTACATTATGTGTGATTTTTATGTCTCTCTCGCTAAAAAAAGCCTCACTATGAAGAGGCATCATTAGCATTTTTCCACTTAAATAACACATGCTTTGGTAGGGCCACATCTCGTAAAAATGAACACATTTCTGCTCTTTGACCATGTGTAAAACGCATGCTTACCTAGACCATCTTGTAAGCCCTTGAATGAGAATTGGGAAGCAAACAGTATTTCTCCATTCCCAAGGATAACTATCAAAGTACACCCAACAAACTGTCTCAAGCAGCTCAGTGAGTAGGACTGTTAGTGTAGACTTGTGCAGGTTGCGTACCTATGCATCACTGTGTACGCTGAGGGAGGGAAAGGATGTAATGGCTCAAATACCAATGCGGGGGTCGGTTTTATCAGGCATGTGATTGAATAATCCCATGCCTTGGCGATCAAGTCATCTGGGAAGCCTTTTCTATAGTTCTGCTTTTAGACAAAAGCTTTTGCATTCAGGAGAACACTGTGAAAACAAATAAAACAAGACCTTAATGCCAGTGTTATAAGATATATATTTTTTTTTTTCCAGCAGAGAATTAGTCAAGCTGTTGAAAAAGCTTAGGAAATGACACACTACTGAACAAAAAGTGAGCAGTCTGCACACACAAAGTACAGAGTGGGAAATCTAGATATTAAACTTGCCAATTTCAAAAAAATCCCCTGCAAAATTGCTCACAATGGACAAGTTTTGGGGACTTATGAGACTGATTATTGGCTTGGTGTAGCCTAGCTATATATCCATCCCAGTTTGGCACTTCCATAATACTCAGTTTATTAAGAAAAGTAATTCTGATCATTAGTTTCAGCATGAAATAGTTTTCACAGAGACTTTCTTGTGTTAGCCTATGAGATACTTCACTAAAGAAAGAAATCAGTGTGTCAGTGCAGTACTGGACATCTTTGAAGTTAGCAAAATTTAACTGCCCAGATGTTTCATGAAAGGCTTTCAATTCAGATAGTATTTTCAGCCTGGCTGCCTACCAGAAAATAAATACCCTTCAATTTTTCATGCAGCCACGAGAGTGATGGCTTTTCTTCTCTACCCTCCCCCTCCGCAGCGTAGTGTTTGTATTCAGGTCCCATGGTGCCACCTCGTGGCCAAGGAGACAAACAAATGAATAATGAAAATTCAGCAAACAAAAACACGATTTTGTACTAAATACACGTAAAGACTTGAGTATGTATTGTCACTGTCACACCTGAAGCATTTTAAGCAACTTGTAAAAAAGGCTTCCACAGAATACTTTTCTCCTCATGAAGAAGGCAAAATAAATCCTCAGCTGTCTGCCAGTTCTACAGTTTTGCTTTTTAGAAGCACTTCTGCTTTTTCTGTAAAAACTTGTGTTTGTTCCTGAAGGTTGCTGAGGACCTATCAACTTCCCAGCCAGTCAGTACTCCTAGCACATCTCAAGATGAGATTTTGAAATTGATGAGGTAATTTACAGAAGCAGTAATTCCTGTAAGATCGAGGAAATCTAATAAATGAGAACCTTTTTTTTCCCCAACCAATGAGCTGAAAGGAACTTCCAAAGCCTGCATTAGAGGGAAAAGCAGGCCGGTGTCAGGCACAGTTCTGACACAGAACTTGGTATGTTTAGAGCCCAGGGCGCACACTGCTCAGCAAACTGCTGTGAAATATTTACACTGCTCTCCACAGTTTAGCATAGAAGCTCGGGGACTCGCTCTTTGAGTGATGAGCTACTAAATAGAGATGAGACAAAAACATGCAGGTCACGTGGGAAGCAACCAAAGCTTAACCATGAAGAAGAACACTAAAAGATCCTTAAGATTTCCCCCTCCTTCCTTCAACTAGTCCAATCCTTTCTGATCCTCACAGGTGGCTGAAGGCCTGCTAGGTCACAGCAATAAGCTGTTTGCAGCACGATCCATTAAGAGTACGGCTACGAGGTGAAGAGAACTGACCTTTCCTTTCATCCCTCCACACCATCAACAGGGAACATTTTAGAGCCCAAGCTTTCTGATATTACCAAGTCAAAATGCTCACACAAGAAAACCACCTCAGGTAGATAACCCTCATCCTCTTCTTGAGTCTCTGTTGGAAGCAAGGCAGAGAGAGCCCTTGGTTTGCTTATGCTGTTCTTCCACTGTCAAGCACAAAGGCCTTCTAAAAACTCCATCTCTGCTACCTCTTAAGTCAACAGACTCAGATAATGGGGAAAAAATATCACTGAAAGGCAGTTGGAGAGGACAGGAATAGGAATAATGGTTTTAAACGATACAGGAACAAAATGTCTCATTTTTTTTTAAAGGCAGACATTTCTGAATTGTAATGTCTTACACAAAGAAAAGCAATAGGTGCAGAGTTAACTAAATGGAGGGGAGCTGCATTAGCCCACTTGGATTCCAGGTTCATGGGGAGCAGCATGCTAAGTGAGTCTGAGCTGCTATGGAAAAAGCACGTCTCTTCAGGATTAAGGATCCATGCTGGAAAGTACCAAGATCACAAGTTTTGACTAAGTCATGAACACATTACCCTACGTACTGGATATTTTGTCAATTGTAAGCAAGACTGCCAAAATTAAATTGAGTAGGTTGCAACTTAAGAGTTTGGGAAAATATTTTTTTAAACAATTTCTTCCAGCAGCCCAGTCTAAATTCTACAGGTCAGCAGAAATAATAGTACTAATTTAAACAACTGGAGAAATTTAACCCTTTTAAGCCACTAATTACCTCCAAATATATAATTTACTCATCATCTTAGCAACTGGGAGAGACCAGCTGCCACTTCACTTCTTCCATCCCAAATCAACCACCGATAACGAATATGTATGTTTGGGATCAATTAATCAACTAGCAGTAGCATCAATACAGATTGCAGCTATTGATTTGAACACGAGAAAGTACGGGAATAGTCAACAGACCACTCCAAAGAGAAATATGCCCTGGCAACAGAGGTGAACACTTGTTTTCCTCGTAAATGTCAGTGGGGAAACTAGCACACTAAACAGGAACATACAGTGCAAACAAAACCAAAAGTCATTACCCAAAATCAGCAGATGTAAATCAGAGCAGATGTAAACAAAGCAACTGATAGCCAAAGCAATATGGAACGTTTACATTGCTTCCAAGAATTGATAAAGCCTGTCAGAAAATAAGGTATGGGAGTTTAGACGGAAACAAAGTCAGATTTAATGAAGTATGGCCTCTATAACAAGGTTTCTTTATTCTCACTTGGTCTTTATAAAGCTGATCTGAAGAATGATCAGGCAGAGCCAGCAGCAGTGCAATGTCTTTTTTGTGATTGCCTGTAGATACCTAGCAGGAAATACTTTCATTCAAAGCTGAATTTTCAGAAGTAACTGGTACTGGAAAGCCACAACATCCCATCTGCTACAGAAAAGTTTTATTTGCTGTCTAATTTTAATTACAGCAAAGGCAGCTGCAATCTTGCTGAATAGATATCTTCTCATATGTGGTTTATGACTCCAGCACATACATTTCCTGTCCTCTCTGGGCTAGTGTAAATCTTATGCCTCCTCCATGCTTCAACATCTAAAGGAGCAAAGGAGCCCTTTTTTAGTGCACGTCCCAGTACAGACAGGCTTCCGAAGGCAATGAATAGGAGGGGAGGTACTTCGCATTATTCTTTAGTAGTTTGCCAAATAACTTGATGTCCTCTCCCTCCTGGAAAAAAAGTGATTAGACAGACTTTGACAACAGATCTACACACTGCAACGAAGTGCCAAACTGGTGGGGTTTTTTTTTGTGTGTTTTGTTTTTTGTTTTTGTTTTTGTTTTTTTAACATTGCAGGACTTGCACAGAATGTGGATTTACCATCAGTACTGCAGGGCTAGTCCAAGGCACTGCCTATTCAGCCCCTATAAGTTTGGTACCTCCCTGAGCTGCCTCATGATGTACTTAACAGCAGCTTTAGTCTTCATTCAGAAACTGATTTATGCATAAGGGACATTCTAACTTTAATTGTTCAGAAGTATGCAGTGTTTTCATTTAATAAAAATCTTCTTAATCATTACCTTACCTTTTCCCTTTGGAACCAGCTCTGCATAAAGCAGCCGGTAGCGTCCTATTTGACAGCAAATTGAGCAGGGTCTCAGTGAATTCAGCTTTGCAGTACATACACTCTTCTTGTTCTGATAACTGTAGTTACATAAAATGTTAAAGCTGTTTCTTTAACAGCTCAAATCAAGAATAGCATTTTCCTAGTACTGACAAATTACCATGAGTAGCAAATGTGTGCTAATAGGAGTTAACATCTGTAGTATCTAGGGCTGAGATTATCAAACACTCCAGGTACAACTGCAATCCACTCTGAGGGACACAGGTAGGGATGAGACAGCATGCTTAGCCTTTCTGTTTCTGAGTTGGGTACAGTAGGATAGCCAGGGGATTCTTTAAATCATACATTACCAGATAGCCTGGTATAGTCAGAGCAGGTTACAAACACACCAACTGCAACTTGCAGACCATGCTTACACCAGTCGTGTCAGATCCAAGCCTTAAACAGACATCGCTTTGCAAACAAGTTAGTTGTTTAAAGCAGAGGTCAATCATCTCTTTTATGGCTGAGTAAAGATGGCACATGGGCACATTTGAATAGGCAAATATAAGGTTGGTGAGTAAGAGCTGGTGTGGCAGTGCCAAACAACCCTGCGGAGCTTCTGCTTTCCAGAGCAGCAAAAAGCAGATTTCCTCTCTGTGAGAAGTTTCATGGTTCCCACTGAGATTTAAACCCTTTTTCTGGGGTTCGCTCTGCTCCTTGCATTCCTTCTGTTTCATGCTCTAAGCAACATCCTGCTTGCTCACAAATACCCTTTTTTCACCCCTTACAGTTCCTCCTTCAGATCCCTCCAACTTTCCATTTCTTCATAAATGAAGAAAAAGCCACTACCATTGAACCACAGGGCTTAAACTGAAGATTTAGTTCTCCAGACAAATCACTAAGCCTCTCTCCACCTCAGCCCCTGACCACTGTTTTGAGATGGGGTAAGCTAGTGCAGAGCATTCCACCCTACAAGCAGGCAGTGCTAGGTATTTAATCTCCCTGGACTTGCCTTTATCTTTCCTTACAAAATTACTTGTACCTCCTACTACAGTAAACTACTGGGCAGAGAGTAAGATGAATAACATGACACACAGCCAATAGGTTTTAATAAAAGTCCACGTGAGGGAAAAATAGATATACATTTTCAAAAAGAAACATGACTCTAGAAATAGCTGATACGTGATAGCAGAAAATATTTAGACAAGAAAATAAGCAAGGAAAAGGGATATCAGATTTACGATAAAATTGGTATGGATCAAAAAGTGATGAAAATTCTGGATAAAGGGAAAACACAGGAAGAGATGAGTTCTGCATGTTTGGTGGCAGTAATTTCAGAAACAGATAGCTAATGACACTGATCCATTTCCAGGTGCTGTAAAGGTACACAAGCTGCGATAAGAAAGTAGCCACAGGACGATAAATCATACAAAAAGAACAACGTACAAATGAAGCGTTGTTTGAAACAGGTTAAGCATGCTCTGCTACAGACTTATCAGCTAACTCCCCTCTACCTGTTCGTATTAAAGATGATGGATTCACTGAACACCACAGCACAAAGACAGTACTGGAACTGGCCTGAGAAGGACCCTTCTGGCCCCGACACCTGCACATGGAAAGGTACCGTGGAAAGCAAATTTTACAGTAATTGTCCTATCCAAGTGATTTAGAAAGTAAAGTGTTACTGTTTTCTTTGCCCCCTCTATTTTTAAAAAAATTGATTATTTTCAAAGGAGCAGGTGGCAATTCATTTTAGTGAGGATATATTATCATATCCAAGTAAGATAAAAGCAGCTGAGCTCAGTCTGCAAGCATCCAGTAGCATGGGTCAGATATTTTGGATCACAACACTTGAGAGCACTTAGAAGCTTCCATTAGAAATAATAATAAAGCTAACTTGATCCCAATCTTATATACCTCAACTTTTTTATCCATATTACTTTTTAATAGAATAGAAGCAATTTAAACAGAAAGTTAAGTAACGCTCCTTGCCGGGGTTTGCCCATATTCTAAGAGAAAACACTGACCAGCTGCCATAATACCAGAGGTGACATAGATGTAACATCATAAAACTCTACTGCAACCAAGAGCAGACTGCTTTTTGTTGTCTCCTTCCCACCTTGCTTCTTCCAACACTAAGAAATGCATTGCAAACATGTAGGTCTTCAACAGGTGCTCACTGTCACTATAGAAACCCTTAAAGATAACCTAAAATTCAATTTTGTTAATCTATAATCTACATTAGGTAGTAATAATTGCAAGCTGGTACTTAGTAACTTAACTGTGTAACTTAGTACTGAGTCTTCTGAACACTCACTGGGAAAGAAAATAATACATGGACTCCTAGTCATTTCAGGAAAAGCAGAGTGTTTTCTATTCTCAAGTAATCATTCTATCTATGGCAATGAAAAATATACTGGTTATTGCATACTGGGCCCCACATCCAACAACTGTTAGCTTAGTACCATTCAATTGTCTAAATGCCTTAATTAAAGATTATGAACCAGTGAAACCCTGCCAAGCACTACAACGGTCTCAGCTGAAGGACAAGAGTAACATGTTGCAGCAATTCAGTTCTCCGACTACACAGAGCACTATCAATAGAGCTGCCAGTTGTTATCCACAGTGAAGTAAAACCCAGAAGTGCAAGGCAGCTCTGGTTTTTACCAGTGTAAAGTTTCAGATAGCTGAAGCTTCAAGCATCACAAGCCCTCTAAATATTAGGCCTAGACAGCATCACTAAGTCTGCACCGTATTTCACAACAGGTACTAATATAAGGTACATCACTAGGCATGATACTCACTGCCATACCCGACCTCAGACACGGATGGATGACACTGTGTTCATTTCTGTCATGTTTGTTAGGAGGACCAAAGCAGCTAGTTGCAGCTCCACCTGTTGTTACATCACCAGTCGTAACACTGCCTGGGTTCACAGCACAGAAGTTGCACAGCACTGTAAGTTACTGTTCGAAAATAAGCTTTCTTCAACCATTTTAGTACCGTAATCTTTCAGTTAGAATAGGCTAAAGCATTCACAGTCACATGAAACTGCAACAGAAACCAGAACTTACATTATAGAAATAGGGATTAATCAGTTGCAAACAACAAAATTTGAGTTTGCCTAGCTGAAAGCCTTCCTCTCATCATATAAAGATGCAAATCTGTCCACTACAAATGTTAAGATACTCTGTTTAAACCAATATTCATCTTCTGATTTTCAGAGCAGTTGCTGGCTAGTGCTTACTGTTTGTAGGTTCTCCTTTTTCTAATCTAGTGTAACCAGTTAGCACCAGCAATACTGTGTCCTGACCTGTATGCTCACATCAAATTACTGCACTCAAAAAGTGACAGCAAAAAAGTGACTAAAAAAAAGACAGCAATTGAGACCTCTACCCTAAATTGCCTTGAAAATACATCTTATCACTGATGTTCGTACTAGTCAGCCACAGCAACCTTTCTCCCCTCTACCTTCAATTAAAAGAGAACTTTCTGTAAAAGCAAATTTAGAAGTCTCCCCTTCTTGCTTCACTGTCTACTACTAAATGATTTAATCACTGTGACAGTATCCAGATACTTCTGGAGATTGAGAATCATCCTGCAGAAAATAATGCTAACCACCCCACCCCTCCAAATGGTATTTACATCTATAAATGCAGCTGGTTAATTAAAACTAGGTCCAGCACTATTTCTTTCAGTTACTCATAAGCAGACATGAAAGTAAATATCATATGGACATAATGTTATCTCCACTGCTTTTGTTTCAAAGACTCACTCCTCAGCATCTGTAGGACAGGACTTAAAAACTATTTTTGAGTGGTTTGCATTATTCCTTTCACATGCTTGACTTAAAACTTACAGACCTTCATTCCTATTCCACACTTGGCTGCAAGTCAGCAAGTGTAAGAGCTCCATGGTGCTGAGATCCAATAAAACTTGACAGATGTACAGTCCTACAACTACAGATTACAGCAGCTATAACACTCGAAGGAGAACTGCAGTTAAGTCTATCAAACTATGTGATTTTAATGTATCCACAAGTCTTCCATTGCTTTTCTTCTCCTAATCTAGCATTGTATCCCATTTGATGTATAGGAATCCAAGAGCAAAGGTAGCAATTAGAAATCTAACGTTGGCCAATAGTTTCTTATTATATAATTTGATGAATTCTGTCAAGGTTTTATAATAGTCTCACCTGTAAAAGTTAAATGTTGTGGAGCTTTAGAAAGCTCATGCTTTAGTTGTGGAGGAGTCTGAAGACATGCAACATCTCATACTATTACATTTCTGAGAGCAGTCTTGTTAAGTTAACATTTACTTGAGTATTCCTATGTGAAAAAGTTAGCTTTTCCAGTATAATCCAGGGGGCTCTGCCTTTAATGAGAATCAGATGAGAACTGCATTACTGCTAGCAGTTGAAAAGAGCCAGGTCAGCGAACTGCACATCAGTATATAGACAGTCCTGTAGAACTTAACATCACACACCTTAACTGTTCCAGGAGCTAGAATTATGCTGACTCACAAGTTAGGACACCAATGCAAAATACATTCTTGTGCCTTCAAGACAACAGAAAAGCATAAAGACATCCCAAATATCTTCAGAAAAAGAAACCCTAGAATGCATTTGGCCACCTCCTTTGTTTTGAATTGCACCTTACCGAAGCATCCCATTTTAGATGCCATTTGGCACATTCAGTACAATCTAAGTCTTACATTTCATCTGTGCATAGCAATGAAACAGCTGAACTTCAGAGAAGTTGTGTCAAAACCAATTTTAGTAGTTTTAGTTACCTGCTTTGGCAGACGAGCAGTAACTTACCAGCCCATTCTAAGAGGCTATCCTTTTGTAGGAGTGTGGAAAGGAGTTCAGTCCTCTGCTAGATTTAAAGTTTTATTTATAGAAAGTTCACCGTATTAGTCGATTAATATTTACATTTAAGTAACACAAACCAAAACAAACTAAAAAGCCACAATTTTAAAGTAGGCAGACAGACAAAGTTACAGACAGACAATAGTAAAAGTAATAGTGATTATTTCACTCTGATTTAGTCCAAAGTTTTAGAATTTCTTAATCAGATTAGCAGGAAGAGTAGATTTGTCCAAATCATCGAAGTACGGGTGGTTCAAGGCCATTTTGCCAGAAATTCTTTTTGCGGGATCATAAATTAACATTTTCTGGAAGAAAAATGAAAGGAAACATTTACTCTCTCATGAAATAGATTAAGTGTTAAGTAGATTAATATTTAACCATAGTAATAATCAGATAACTAGAGATAAGTTCTTCCCTATGTTCCATGATATCTCATAGAAGTCATTTCTACTTTCTCCTACAAGTGAGAATGGTATTAATGTTTAACATCCCGAAGTGAAAAACCATTTATCCACAGCCCACACCTGTATCAGGGTACCGTGTGCAATCAACTGAATCCGGAACCAATTAGCAAGTGGGAATAATTATTAGTCTCAATTTCTCAATTAAGGGAAGCTGGTAAACCTTAGGCTGCTAAAGTCTACAGTACTTACATAAACAAGCGTTCATGCACTTGTTTGATTACACTGATACTGAAAAAACCGTTGTGAAGCTGCTTATTTTCAGTTTGGTGCAGCCGTTCACAGTTGAAATATAGCAACTGCTCAGCTATAGGACCCTGATTAGGAAAGAAGTATACTGCATGTCTAAAGCAGATGGATCTGGAAAAAACAGTTCTAAATCGTGGATTTCTTTTCAAAAAGTAATTTTGTTCATTTGAAGAACTCAATAAAGAAGTTGATGAGAGAAAATACAATGGATGCCATCCCCTCTAAAATAGTCCTCAAAACTTTCTAGAAGAGAGGCAAGAGACTTGCTTTGCTATCCATTTTAAAAAAAAAAAAAGCACCCACAGTTTATATTGTGCAATCTGGCCAAAAGGAAGTATGAAGCTACCCCATGCAATTGTATGCTCACATGTAGACAATTAATTCAGATGGAACTCCTGCCGTCCTTCTTCCAAGCCTTACAAGGTTACGCAGCTTTGGGACAATCCTAAGTTTTCATATCTAGCATAATTCTAAAATATCCTAAATGCTAAAAGCTTGCTAAAAGCTTACTTAAAGCTAGCAAAATCCCTATCATCAGTCTTCCATTTTACTCATCCTTACTAGAGGAAAATACATTTCAAATTCAAAATCAGTAAGTATACTACCCCTTTTCAAAAATAGCTGGTTTACATATTGCTTCCATCTTCAACAGTCTACAGAAGCACAAACACACACTTTCATTGCTACATCTATGCTATTGTTCTAGAAATAAGCTATTCATTTTTGTTGCCTTTAAAATTGTATCACTTCAGCCCAAAGCAGGACTACCGGAAATTTAAATAGATTCCAGATGCCTCAAAATGCAACCATGCCACTGTTAGTAGGTAGCTATAGAAAGCTAAAATTTTAGTCTTAGTTCAAGGCAAAACTTGACGTAAATCAATATGCTGCAAGATTAGTATATTGTTAAGATCGCTTGATTAGTGATTTTTTCTGTCTGCATTAGTAGCATCCAAAAACATGTTTTTTCCCCATGATGAAGCCACCACTAAGCTCAGTTCGCTACTTAGCAGGCCAGTTAAACGACTGCATCCAAAACACTCGCTTGTTCAATTGCTTTCAGCTTTTAAATAAAATCAGTAGCAGTTCCATTTCAAACTGATTTACCAGTGATGCTATCAGTGCACAAGTTGAGGATAATTACTCTGCAAGTCAGTTATTTCTATAAAATACTGCTATGAGCTACAGAAAGCTATCCAAAAAAACTTTAACATTGTTCAGTTTGCCAGCCCGAACTGTGGCTCTGTTCTCAGGAAGAACAAGTGAGACATTGTAGTTATTTGAGCTCCTTGAGTAATACCACTCTATTATGAACAATAAACAACTTCTCTTGTTTGTGTCCACTTAAAACAGGAGCCAGCTACAACGATAACTGCTGTACAGGGTTCTCCTTGTAGCAAGGTGGTTCTGAAGTTCCAGCTTAACTCATGATGCATAGAACATCCCCTGCTATATGCAAATCTGTACTGTGTAAATAGAGCTTTAGCAAAGCCAAGTGATAAAGTCACCAAGGTACATTCTTAAAGTGCACATCAGCACATCTAAGAATTAATGCAGATTCATCTGCAGTGGCAGCACGTGAGCTAAATGAAGTCTGGTGAGGATCTTGTCTAATAGACTTGGCCGTAGTATTTTAACTGCTTGGCCATGCAACTAAAGTAAATTCACCCTAGCCACAAAATAAAGAACTTAAAGTCATTCAACCACAGCCTAAACCTCTAACTTGATATTAAAATGCAACTGACAGAGACTTTACATGCTGACCTAAACAGCCTCCAGTTTCACAGCTAATCAATAAATCCAGCTGTTTCCATCCCTGTATTCATTTAAGACCCCACAAAAGCTTAACCAAAATGAGCCAGTTGCTATTAGTCCACGTGCCACCAGATAAAAATATTTCCAACTACGTGAATAGTCCTACAGACACATCACAATTAACGCCAGTGCCAAGAAGGTACCGGCTACAGTAATTTGTAGAATTTAGAGAGTAGTTGAAACTACCTGCTTATTTCTTAACACGCAGTTTAGGAGAGGATACTTACAGACAACAGATCGAGTCCATCCTCATCTAAGTTTTGGACATGTGTTCCCAGGCTGCCAGGTTTCCATTTTGGGAAAGTGTTTTTATAGTCTTGCAAGGATTCCACGTCAGGCCACACATCATTGTTGGGTGTCCCTAAAGCTCTGTGCAAGCATAAGCAGAACATTTGATCAGTTTAGTATGAAAACTGTATGTACTGTTATGATTTGTTCACAGCAAGGGAAAGTTTCAGCATGACATACCTGAAGATTCTGAAGAGCTGGTCAATCTCTGAGTCCCCATGGAAAAGTGGCTTTTTAGTTGCTAACTCTGCAAATATGGTACCTATGCTCCATATATCTACAGGAGTGGAATAACGAGCAGATCCTAGCAGTACCTCTGGAGACCTGTACCACAGTGTCACTACCTATTGAAAAAAGAATTTTTTTTTTTTTTTAAGATAAGTTCATAGAATTAGGTCCTCTAATTGACTGTGACCACAATGGCTCATTCATTACTAAGGAGCAGTCAGCTTCTTTGGTAAGAATAATATCCCGTTTAGACTAGAACCTACAAGTTTCAGTGAAAATACTTGCATCAAACTTCACTTAAAAATAAGTATACAAAATCCTATTGCAGTAGTCTCTACTGGAAGCAAAGCAATTGCCTGCACTCCTTCACAAAGAGCAGGAAGCACATCTGTAGCACCTAACTGGTCTGGCCTATCTAACTCACTATCAAAGTACCAGTGGCATTCATAAGATGCATTAGCACTTCAGGGTAAAATAGGGTATGTGGGTTGGAAAGTCATCCAGTAAGCTGAAATATAACCTTAATACTATTACTTTATGACAACTTCAAAAGCATCGTGATTTTATTTTCAGCTTTTTCATAAGCAATTAACACAAGAAAGCTAATAAGCCTTGTCCAAATTACCAAAAATACCAACTCACTTCATGAGTGTATACCCGCACTGGAATTCCAAAGGCTCGAGCCAATCCAAAATCTGCCAGTTTAATCACCCCTTTGTCATCTATTAGAAGATTCTGAGGTTTTAAGTCTCTGTGCAGAACTCGTCTCGAATGGCAGAACACGATACCTTGCAAGATCTGATACAGGTAACTCTGCAGACAGGATGAGGTGAGAGAGAGGGGAAAAAAAAAAACACATTACCTTCACTGAAGTCAGTGATTCTACAACATAAAGCTGTTTCCTTACATTAACTCTGCAAATAGAATTAGATCCTAAGCGTTGCAAATATTGAGTTCAACCAGAAACCCATACAAAATTGGGCGTCTGAGTTTAGTTCAAGACAGTTAATTTCACAGTTGAGAACAGAACTTGTTTTTAAAGAAAAATTCATCTTAATATTCACAGCTGCCTCTTCAGTCCTTCCTTTTTCCTCAAGGAAATACAAAGAGTGAAGATAAGAGCAAGAGTAAAGACTTGCTTATAGCTTTGTAGAGTACCTTTAATTTTTAAGTTATATTAAGAAATTATCCTCATTACCTTAACACGTGAACGATCCAAATACTGGCCAGATGGAATAGTATCCAAGTATTTCTTGAGGTCCATGGAAAGGAATTCAAAAATGAGGTACAGCCTTGCATCCTGCATAAGAACATCCTGAAGACTGAAAATTGAAGATACAGTCAATTCCTCTGCAAAGTGCACAGACCTACTGGTTTGCTTCCCCTCTCAACAGGGACACAAGCTGATGTTTCTAGGTGCCTAATAAGAAAGGCTTATAAAGCTTTCTCTCAGTCTTCAAAGATTAACAGCCTTAGCAAGTTGCACTGTTGTTTGGAAAACTGAGAATATATGAAACAGTGCCAAACTGAGACAAACACCCTGTATGCTTCCTCTGAATCTTTTATTTCCTCACGCCTAGCATGAGGCAGGGGAAATCTGAGGAAAAAAATGAGTTCTGCAGGTATTAGTGCCTAGCTTCCAGCTGAATTTGGCTTACTATAGCAGAATTATTGGAAAAGTTTAAGGGTTCTGCATTAGAAGAGTAGGAACCTACTAGATGCAACAGGAGTTGTACAGGTTTTTAAGTATCTCCTCCATCCTTAATAGATTAGAAAGGTTCCTAAATACATGCATTCATTCACTGGGACACCACCTGGCTGAAGCTTGGTCAGTTTCAGGCCGCATTAAATCCAAGGTATTTTGCTACATTAAAGCATGTGTATTTTGTAGGGAAGACAACAGCTAACAGCTACAACCAATTCTTCACATCAGGCAGCCGCTGATGGAAGTTTCAGGCATGGACCAAAAGTGCCAGCTGGTAGCATTATAGCACCTCCAGCTCTGCTATGGGACATAAGGAAGTGCCTGGTGACAGAGCCCCACATCAAGGACACCAAAGTCAGATGAATAGGTTCACGATAACAAAAAGTTCTGAGATTGACTTAAACAGTTTTCAAGAAGCACACTGTCACCATTTCTTCAATAACCGTTCTGAAGATAATTAACAGAAATACTTCTGTTCAATTCTTAGAAGAGGTGCAGCAGAAGACAGTCTTAATTAAAAACCAGCTGCTCCCAGGATTGGGCACTAAAGCGTAATGCCTGCTTTGCATAGAATAACTGCCTCCTTGCTAGAACAGTGGGAAAACAATTTATCTGAAGAGACCTAGTGCCCTTCAGAGAGTAGGGCTAAATACCAGCGTATGCATACCAGACTATATTGGGATGATGCAGCTCTTTTAATAAAGAAATTTCTCGGATAGCAGTACTTGGAACACCTTCCTCCTCACTTTCTAGGCGTATTTTCTTCATTGCAACCACTTGGCCTGTGGTTTTGTGGCGCCCTTTATACACAACACCATAGGTACCTGAACAAACAAACAGGGAAACGCATATAGGAAATACCGGTTTCAGGTGCAGTTAAGTCATTGCAAATAAGAACCGCTATATAGGCACGAGTTCTTGCAACACAGTTTTCTTGATAGTGCTATGGGTCTCAGCAGAAAATAAAAGTGGGAAAGTGGGAAATCTCAAATTAAAGAAAAAAGTAACAATTTGAACTATCATCATTGACAGAAATAGAACCCTCAAAGCAACCAAGCAGCTTAAGTATTTCTTTTCACCTCCTGAAGAATGAATTTCTCACGTGAAACTGACTGGTTTCTTTCAAAAAGAAAGATGCAGGCATGAGGCTTCACCAAGCAGTGCACTGCAGTTCATCTGGAGGCTTCTCGGAGCAATGCACTGCAAATCCTGAAGCATATGTAAGGCTAAAGCATTATGAAAGACACCAACTTCTACATTTGATAAAGGAAGGGCTCCCAATGAAACATCTACACCAGTCTTTTACAGTACAGTGCCTTATAGTAAGCCAACATAGGCTCCCCAGGGAGGTGGTTGAGTCACCATCCCTGAATGTGTTTAAAAACTGTTTGGATGTGGTGCTCAGGGACATGATTTAGCAGAGGGTTGTTAGAGTTGGAGTAGTATGTTGGACTGTGTTTGGACTCAATGATCTTTAAGGTCTTTTCCAACCTGAGCAATCTGATGATTCTATGAAAATTCACTTCTACGTGCAGGTTCACAGTGTTGCCCTTCTTGTGACAAGTGCAGCAACAGAACACAACCCCAGTAAAAACACCTGCACACCACTTCTCCCTACCAGGGGCTCCAAACAAAAGCACACCCAAAGTGCAATTTCAGGAGCAACTTGTAAACAGGTGCAGTTGCAAAGGAATAGATACATTCCAGCAAACAGGAAAGCTGATTTCTTGACTCAGAATGCTTTTACCCTCGCAGAGACATGGTACACAGTTGGCCATCAGTATGAAGGGAGATGCCACTGATCAGCTGCTTCAAATAGACTGTCACCTTCAGAAGAAAAGCAGCCTGAGTACATTTACATAGAGAGAAGGCTTCATAGAATGCCAGTAGTTGTCTGGATAGTGGGGGGGGTCACAAAGCTTACGGAAGCTGGTAGCTCAAGCTGCAGAACCTTGCAAGGCTCCCGGCAACCTTACTCACCTTCCCCAATCTTCTCTATCTTTGTGTAATCCTCCATGGCTCTGAGCGTACCTGGAACAAAAAGCCACGAGGGTCAACAGGAGGTCCTGAACGCAGACACGTCCCAGAAGTTACAGCAGGAGCTTGGAAGCTTGCATAGAGAAGATTTAGCGCGGAGCATTTACCACTCCCCTCCACATAAGGGGGGAAAAAAGCGTTTATTCGGGGACCCGGCTAAAAACCGCCACCCCTAAGTACAAACGCGCACCGAGTCAGAAGGAAAAGACGGCCTGTCGAGGAAAGCCGCGGAGAACACCGAGCTCGGGAGCTTTCCTAGCTACGCGTTAGCAGCAACGCGCCTCGGCCCGCGAGACCGACCGCCTGCAGCGCACGAGGGCGGCAGCCCCGCACTGCCCGCTACCTGCGCGCGGCCCCCCCGCTAC
>JAOWBP010003659.1:8019996-8033968 GCA_028571105.1 Tragopan temminckii | reverse complement strand
AACTGCAGTTTCAGAATTATTGAAAAATTTTAAAATCAGATTCTTACAAAAAGCTAATTGGAATGACAGCATTTTAATGGAATATTGGGTTAGAAGAAAAATTGTTTGGGCATCACTCTGCTTGGTAGTTTAAAACCAACCAGACACGCTGGCTAGCCATGTGCCTTCATTTTGTTTTCCAGCCTTGTAAACACATTCCATCTGTGATGTCTAGTCCATGCATGAATAAAATATGAAGCAATTTAATACCACATAATATGTTGGGGGTTATTCTCTATTCTCAGATGTGAAATGAAACTATTTTAGACTGCATATTGAAACCTCTTGGGGTTTTTTGCTACTCATTCAGGGCTCTGGCTTTCAGGCAGTAGTGTACAAATAATGTCATTTTCTGTAATGTGGAAAACACCACATTATTTGTGGTCTTTTGTTTATATTGTAGCTGTATACTTGGAAGGGGTGGGTGGAAGGAAAAAAGAGTTATCTCTCATTCTGGCTTTCTTATACTTGGATTCATTGTGACAAAGCTCATGATCCATCCCAGGCATCAGCCTCATGAGAGCTTGCATGCAGCCAGCAGCTGTGGTTGGATGGAAGAAGTAATTGGAAAGTCTCTGTAGTCCTTTAGCCCATGGCTATTCACCTTTCGCAACTCAAATGAAGGGATAAAGGTGGTATCTTAGTAGCTTTCATTCCTTACCAGCTAAAACCTCTGTGGCAACGCAGCATACTATCACAAGGCCATTACATTTTACATGAAGTAAGTACTGCACATGTATGCTTGAAACACATGATCTGCTCTAGAGTTTCTGGACCTGTGCTGCAGACTAGTATAGGACAACTCTCTAAAATGTATTCTTATGTGCTGGTCAGTGCTGTGGCTTTTCCTGTAGCATTCAGTGTCTGTGAAAGCATATTGGAGTGACACAGCAGTGGCATAAACTCACTCTTGTACAGCTGTCAGTGCGATCTCTAATTCCTCACAGCCACATGAATACAGATTAAAATAACCATGTCATGGCCATTAAATGGTTTCTTTTGCAGTCTGTGCTCAAAATTTACAATCTCTGGATAACGTTTAGTCCTAACACTGACTTTTGTTTGTCTGTTTACTTCAGTTAAAGTAATGAAACATAGTAAAATGTGTTTGATTCCTAATTACTAAATATGATATTTCTTAAATCAACATAGTGCCCCTGACACAATGAAAAATGACCACCAGAACAGCTTGTATCTCATATTTTCAGTACCCTAACAGCTAGTATATGTTCTATATTTAGGAGCAAATGAGATACAAGTATTAAAAAAGCTGTTGAAACAAAGACACGCAGTGGTTTATCTGTTGTACTTTTTCTTCTCGGGAAAAAAAAGACATCACCACTCCAGATGGTGGTCTGTATTTTGTCAGTTAAACTGCTGTAGGTTTTGTTGCTGAAGTAGCTGTTAGGCAGGTCTTTCTGAACATGTCTGTGCCTTGTACTTTTTCTTTTCCTCCGCCTTGACTACATTCCCCAGCAGAGACCAGATTGCTGAAGAGAGACGATTAGACATTGAAAAATGAAAAACTATGATCCTGCATCCCTTTATTAGAAAATGACAGACTTCTGTAGAAAACAGGGAAGGTTAATTTTAGTCTTTCAAATATCCTTGTGTTCCACCTTACATTCATACCCAGGTGTTTAATCCATACATTGCCAAAGAATATGTAAGTTAATACTTTCAGTAATACCTTTCAGAATCAGGATTGTATCTTCAAAAATCTCATTCTCCTTACTTTCCAGCATCATGTAAAAAAGTTTATTGATATATGTGAGTACATTTGGAAGTTTCTGCAGGGCTGTTTGGTTTCATTAGACTCCCTGATCTTTACATACTTCCTTGGAAAATTAAGATTATGTAATACGTGCAGGAATTAATAGGAGCCGTGGTTTGTAGAGAACAGTCTCTGGAGCAATCTTATAAAGTCTGTTTTATTGTGTGCATAAAACTAAAACCATCTGTGTGACTTGGTCTTAGCAATATTGTTTGGACAGCCCTAAATCAAATTCCAAATGGGCAAGATTACAGAAGGCAAGTTTATACTAGAATCTTTCAGGTTGAACCCACTGATGACCAGTCTTTTCTCCTTCTTAGCATAAAAAGTATTAGCAAGAGGTAAGTTTGTGCTAGCTGTCCTTGTTTCACCAAGATCTGGCTTCTGCAAACAGGCTTTGTTTACAGAAACTGAAGTGAAAATAGCATGTGAACAGCATAAACTGACTGCGGTCAAAATAGTCCTGCATTTGCATAACTGTGCAGTATTTAAAGGATGCTTTGGTACAACTTACTACAGACATTTCCTTGAGGCTTAAGTCTTCCTCAGACATCTCTGAAGAAGTAGAAGGGTCTGGTTCTAAATAACATTATTTGTACAGTGGTAGAAAACAATTTTAACTGTCTTGTTACAGTTTTTGGTAAATGGACATTGACATGGACTACGAAAGACCCAACGTTGAAACTATCAAGTGTGTGGTGGTTGGAGATAATGCAGTGGGGAAGACTCGTCTAATTTGTGCAAGAGCGTGCAATACAACCTTGACTCAGTATCAGCTGCTGGCAACTCATGTACCAACAGTCTGGGCCATTGATCAGTACCGTGTCTGCCAGGAGGTAAGGAGGTTTACAGAATAGGGAGTGCATGCTTTGAGGTTGCGCTAATATTTACTAGCTAGCCTTTCCCTGTCAAAATGTAACAGTGCACTCAGATATGTTGCATGTGTGGTCTCTGCTGGAACCATGGTCTGGAAAGCAAGGAGGGCTGCCGTGTCCCTGAGTCTGTCATACCAAAGTGTGTTGGTTTGTTTGTTTTTTAATTAAAACTATTTTTAGAAGAGAAATATACTGCTTGTGTTTTATGAAATATAGCATTCACTGAAAACCACATGATAGACTCTTGATGTAGTATGTTTTGAATCTCCTTACAAAGCAAATTAGAAATGTACTTGTTTGATGGAGGAAAAGAACATAAGTTGTGCTCTGTTTAGGTCCTTGAACGCTCACGAGATGTTGTGGATGAAGTGAGTGTTTCTCTCAGGCTGTGGGATACGTTTGGGGACCACCACAAAGACAGGCGCTTTGCTTACGGAAGGTAAGTTGATCCAAGCTAAACTTTAAATAGTACTTGCAGTAAAATTTAGAGCATAAACATTTGCAAATCTTGATTTTTGAAAAGCAAGGACTTAAAAACAATCAAGGGTATTCCTATTCCTGCCTACTGGAAAGAGGATTATATACCAGAAGGATTAAAAAGAGATAAATATTTTAAAAGCAGTGTAGTTTTACTACACAACATTTCCTTGAAATGCCTGCTAAGCTCTGTCAACAAATGTCCCATTTCAATTTTTAAAGAACATTCACAAAATAAGATCGTGGTTTTACAAAACTGAACATCAGTATTCCCTGCCTGATTAAGCAGCATATGATGTAACTGCCTACTTAATTCTGAAAGAACAAACAGAGATACTGGGAATCATTATTAGCATTCGCTGGAACATTTCTTGTAACAAAACCTGCCATGTTGATTGGACAGCTCACATGAAATGGACAGCTCACACCGAATGAGCAGAGCCCATTCCACGAAAGGTGAGGCACTTCTGTATGCAGGTATAATGACAGCAGACTACCTCTGTGGAGCAAATGTTTAGCTGAAGAAGGTGGAGTCTGAATAGTTTTGATTTTTTCCATAACTAACAAGGAACAACTAACAAGGAACTAACAATCCTCACATATTTTTTTCTCCTTCTCTCACTTTTTTTTTTTTTTTTTAGTGACTGGTTGTGCCTGTTGTATAGTGTCTGTCCTATCTTCAGATTATATTTTGCCAAAACATACTTACTTTTCCTTCACTACATGATGAAACGAGCGCCTCTGGGAGATGATGGTCTTATCTTCATCCCTCAGAATCACTGCAGAATGGTTCTGTGGTTAAATTTTCACAGTACAAAACTATATAGCAGTTGGGACAAACTATCCTTTACATACAGCTCTATGTTAGTAGTGTGCTTTCATGAATTAGCTTGAATTTTGGTTGTGTGCAGCACCACAGCAATACGTGGGGATAGAACATGTATGATTTGTCAATAAGGTCTGTGTGCGACTTCAAGGTTAGCACTGATTTAATACTCAGTGCTGCTCCAATATGTGAGTAGATACTGTTTTAACATTTGGCAGCATATGGAGCCTACTTTGATAAATTTGAGTGTAACTTAATGATTCCTCTGACTGTTCCTCTTTGGTGTGGCTTCCTGATATTCTGCAACAGATACTGTGCCACTGAGAAGATTACTAGAGATTAAGAGAACAAAATCAGGCATGTTCTGAACTCTGATCCACTGTTTGCTGACAGGATGGGAGAGGGGAAAAACGGCATACTTATTGTCTAATCCTGCAAACACCAAGGAAGACATGAATAAATGAAGATCTTATAGGATTAATCATATGAACACAGGGATTCATATGCGATGGTAGCAGAACTGAGTGTATGTAGAGTCAGGTTTGTTATACCTGCTCAACTTCAAAAGGCTGTTCTGAAAACTTACTGTGCCATTAGTGTTTTTTCTTCTGCAAGTCTCGTAATACAGTAAATCACTGGAAACTCTATTATGAATATAATTTCAGTTCTAAAGTTTCCCAGTCGTAAACAGTGATCAAGGGCTTGAAAAATATATATGCATACCAGTGTTTTATTTTAAGTCAGCTGTTTAACATTTTATCTATTTTAGCATTTCTAAACATTTAACCATTCAAAAAAATACTAAATATTCATGTTTATAGGAATTCATTTTAAATAGCATACATTGAGCCACAGTCTACACATAGCGGAGTCAAATCTTGCAGCGAACAGTTTATGCTAAACTGCTCAAGGCTACACCTAGAGGTACTCAGTGTCAGACTGTCTGAAAGGTTATTTAATGAGATATTCCTTCAATTCCCTACAAAACCATTTTATGCATGTGCTCCTTGTGCAAGGGAAGGTTTATTTCAGCCGAGCACTCAACCAAGACCTCTAATTGTTCTAACCATGGTGTAACAAGAACCAGCAGGTCATTAATTC
Organism: Tragopan temminckii; assembly: GCA_028571105.1. Taxonomy (NCBI): domain Eukaryota; kingdom Metazoa; phylum Chordata; class Aves; order Galliformes; family Phasianidae; genus Tragopan; species Tragopan temminckii. The sequence goes on along the minus strand of JAOWBP010003659.1, from coordinate 8,028,876 downwards.
ACTTGCTGCACGTTGGAAAAGATTGTTCCATACAGTTTTGCAAAATGTTACATAAATAGATATGCTATAAATGACAGGGCAAACAGTTAAGAGGACTTGCAGCAAAGATAAATCCCCCTTAATTCTTTATTTTTCAGATAGAAACATTAAAGAAGATTGGCAGAAGGAATGTTTTTCAACTATTTTTGTGCGTGTGAGAGAGGAAGAAATAAACATATTGAAATATCACTGAGGATGGAATGGTTAATATTTATAGTGTCATCCTTTAAAATGAAAGTGTGGGGAGTGAGATCAGTCTGTGCTCTACTGCGCGGTGTTTAGTATAGTAATCACTATCCTACAGGAGCTTTGGGAAACAGATCCTGGCAGATTACAGGAGGGAAAGGAAAGTTGCAATGATTTACCAGCGTCCCTGGGAGGCACAAAACTGCATGGTAAAAGACAAGAAAACATCTTTATTTACACTTCTTTCAGTGTGTCAGGATTCACTATCTATCCTTCTGTCCAATCTGATTTTGAATACGTGTCAACTTGTTGCTGTGTTCAGATTAATTCTAAAAGCAAAACGGAAAAAAGATTGGCTTGCACTTTTTTTTCCCTCATGTAAACATATTCCAACACAGTTTGATTAATAACCCACAAAGTTTTTTGATATGTGCAGCTCTAGTATGTGTAAACACAAGCACAGATCTCATTTGTGAAATCAAGAGTTAATTCAGTCTTGATCAAATATTTGTTCTCAATACTACGAGTGTGGTTTGTCAGCTAATGTAGCCAGGATGATTTATTTACTTGCAACTTAAGTATGAGCTGTAGACCAAACAAAATCTGTTCATACAGATTGGGCAGCAAACGGCTTTTCCCTCGTGACTTACAAATGTGAATGAGCCTTTCTGTGAAACTACTGACAGAGCTTCTTAAAATATGTTCATAGTATTACCTCTGTTCTGAATGGACTTCATAATCTTTGTGGATATTGTATATATGCAGAGGTACACATGCATTCATCTTTTCCTTAACAGGTTCCTTAACAGGTTACGTCCATGTAATTGAATCCATAGAAACACACATTTTGATCACTGCTGAAATGAGTCCATGAGAAAAGGTGTTTATCACCGATAGTTGAAGATTTTTGCCAGTCTGTTTAAGGGTTCTTTAGTTTTCTGGTTTTGTTGCTGCTGTTTTTTGGTTTCCTTAAAAAACAGCGATGATAGCGTTTCTCTAGCAACAGAGCCCAGGTGGCTTTGACATGAGATGTTATCTGCGTTCAGGAAATTCGGCAAGATTAGAGTGAAGTGGGTGTCTTCATTGTGTGCAACTGTGCCTTTAGTTAGATCAGTTGGATCATCTGTTACTTGCTGTCTGTGCAGCAAGTTGGGAATGAGCCAGCAGCTCCTCTACTTTGTTCAGAGGAGTAAGATTTCAGAAATGCTTTGAAAAAGCCCACACTTTTCTCAGGAGAAGGAATTCTGCTATCCTTGTTTTTGTATTAGAATAATGATCCTATTTGCACATACCTTTTACTGGTCTTTTACTGGCAAGGGCTGGAGGGAGGCTGCAGAGGTGCATCTTTGCAATAGTAGCACTTAGAAGAGTTCTTTGCTCTGCTGACAGAAGGTCAGCTGGTGGAGAATCCACTTGTTTTCAGATATGTATTTTTTTTGCTTTAACTGCTTACTTCTGGAGAGTTTAGCTGCCACAAAAAATGATGTGCTGTATCTTCAAATCATCTTCAATTACCAACATTTTGAGCCTCTCCAGTACTTTACAGTAGTTTATAGGCTATTCAGGTTCTTCATCAAGTAGTTCTGAAGTACTGTAAAGAAAATTTTTGATATTTGATGCCAAATTTTTTCCACCCCCAAGAAACACTATAATAAATAGAGTTTCATAGATCACATTCTCAAGAGATTTTCTTTTGATATGGAGTATATATGCACTATTTTTTTTTCATTATGTACACTAACATTTCAGGCTTTTCCACTCAATCAATGTGTAAGTATTTGCTTTATGTACTTAAAGCAGTAAAATCAGTGCAGATCTATGACTTGTCTTCTCTGCATGCCGCCATGGCTCCATCCTGTGAATAGAAAGAGCCTGGAATTGCAGTTAGGAGTCCTTCTTTCCTAAAAAGGATGTGTACCTAATGAAATTCTAGTGGGGTCTGAGGCTCTGTTTGACATACAGTAGAGAAAAACCTCTAATGTTTCAAAGTTTTCAAGTCTCTCCTTGACTGGAGTGAAAAAGTATGTATCTAATATTATTAGCTGTATTACACAGCTTTCCTTTTTTTCCTTGTTCTCATAAATCACTGCCTGGGGGAGGGAATGGGAAGAAAGTATTTGGGCTCTATCCTAAGGACTGCAGTGCAAAAGCAAAAACTTTTAGAAGTGCTGAACTTGATAACTGACTCTCTGCAGAAATGTAGATCTCTGTGAATTATTTCTTTGTGAATAGGTAGAGTTCTACTTTAAAGTTCTTAGTCTGAATTTCCTTATGCGTATATCAGGATACAGAAACCACTTGCACAACCACGTATAAATGTTTAAAGTGGATTTCACTTACCAATAACTTCTTGAAATCAACTTGCAAGTTTAAACTTCCTGACAACTGTTAATGTTTTTTATGTTTTTTTTGTTGTGTGCTTTATTTTTTTTTAAGTAATAAATGATTTTGATGACAGCCCAAAAAAAAGCAAAAAAAAAAAAAAGTCTTTATTTTTTCTCTCCAGGGAATAAAGCTGTCCAGCATCTGTTAAATGTTCAATTTTCATGTCTTCCATGACTTCAGAAGTTACTCTCATAGTGGATGCAAACCAGACCCTGTAATTCTCTCCCCTGCTCTAGACTTTTGCCTCTCTTTGTCCTGGGCTTTCATTAGCACTTATAAAAAATCATCATTTATATAAATGTTAGGATCTAGCTTTGGGTCTTCATTTTTCTGTTTGCTTTCTATACTCACATCCATTCCCTACCTTTAGGGGTTTTTTTTCCTTCTAAATTTCATTGGTTCAAATAGTATTTCAGCAAAATCTCTTCTTAACTCCCTCAGACTTGGTGTTTTTTCTAACAGAGCAGTAGTTCCTGGTATTTTTTAAGAGGATGGTGTGGGAGTAAATAAGGGGTTCATTTGTTCTTGCCTTTATTTTGCTGCAGTTTCCTTGTCAGAAGTTGCTGGTTCTCCGTAGACAAATAGCATGTAGTTCTAATCTGCAAGCTGCCCACTTACAGAAAATATAACAGAAAATAACAAAATAAGTGTGCAAATCTCATCTTTCCCTCTGTGTCTGTTTTGTTCATTGTTTTGTGAGTTTATATTATTTAATCTTCCATCCAAAGGCAGCATTCAGTTGACAAAAACATTATTAGCTAAATCCTTATTAGTCCCTTTTTATGGTATTGCTGGCTGTTTTTTTTTTCCATCCTTCTCCCTTGATTTGGTGTTCAAGCTTTGTGTCTTACTTTTACAAGCATTGATTTTGCAAATTAAGAATTTCAGACTCCAATTAACTGTCTCTATAATTCTATTTATCATGGAATTTTTATTCCCTTGTTAGAAATGAAGTAATCAATATCTCTGCTCCTGTGGACGTGCTTAGTATATATTTTAGATGCGTAAAGTGCAAACATACTGTATTCCAGGGAGAACTTTACTGAGTTGAAACTGGCAAAATTTGGCCCAGAATACTACTAAGGTAGTTTGCAGACAGCCTGTTTCATCTGCAGATTTCTGTGTGGCACTGAGATGGTATTTTTCTTATGCAAATGATGAACCAGACTTATGAGTAAATTTACTTCTTATAGCCAACAATAAAGTGAACCAAATCCCCAGGCTTTCTAAGAAGTACTTTAAATTAAAAATAAAATTGCTTTCCCCATTACTTTGTTCCAGACCACTTCACCATTCTTTTTAGCACCACTGCTGCTCAGACATTTGAACACTCTTGGAGGTTTCTGCTGTGGAGGATAAGGTATCTTAATTCTTCATGATATCGAAACACTTTTTGCCATTCATTGCACATGCACCACTACTTTTTCCATGAGTACCTCAAAGGAAATAGAGATTTTTTTAAATGCTTACAGTTAAGAATGATGTATTATTTGTAAAGAATGTATGGGAAAATTTTCCACTTATGAACCACAGCCTTGAAATATACAGCTTTCCTAAAGGTAGCTTTATCATCTTCTTATGACTTCTGTTTCTTACTAAAAATGATGTTACAGAAATTTTAGCAATAGATCTGCATGCTACTTATCACAAAATCTGAATATATTTCAGGGCATTTTGACAGTTTCGCACATTACACCAGTACTTAAGAAGCTTCACTGCTGTCGGTAAAGTATAGAACTAATTGATTCTCCTGCTCACGTCCAGGGCATTGCATGGTCTTGCCCTGCCTTACCTGGATACCTTCAGTTCTTCACATGCTAGACACCCCCCGCATTTTAGTTTTCCTATTGTCTCATCTGTTTTGAGTGTGTGCACATAAGTCCTGTTTTTTCAGGTCATTTTGTTACGCTCATGAGTCACTTAATGAATTTCTTCTCATTTCATGTGATGGCTGCAACTGCATTTACTAAAAACTGAGTTCTACTGAGAACATATTATCAGTCTTGCTTATAGCTGTCTGCATAATGGTTGTGGGGTTTTTTGTTGGGTTTTTTTTTTGCAGCTCTGTGAGATGCATGTATGACAAAATGTTGTATAATCGAGTAAATCTCTCTCTTCAAAGGATTGATGTGGAGATACAGCAGGATTTTGTTGTGCCATAAATGAGATTCTGGATTTAATTTGTAGTCTTCTACAGCCTGAATCTACGTGTTTGCAGCTGATGTGTGCAGTCGGGCTGTCCTACAATCTTTTCATTCATGTGGCTGAAAGTCTATGCAATGTCCAATTCTGTCTCAAATCGGATACATTTAGCTGTGGCATGGTCCTCTGAGGAACTCCAGGGCAAAATTATGGGATGTGTAGGGAAAAAAAATATGAGGGCAGAAGGAGCAAAAGCAAAACAACATTTTCTTGATAAATCAAACTGTAAAGATTAGCTGTTAAGGTAAAATCAAAAGAGTCTAGCTGTTTGAATGAACCTCTGCAATATAGCTTGCTCTTTAAAATTCTAAGAATAGATTCCCTTTTTTTGAACTTGTACCTTCTCAGAGAATGCTGATATCTAGATACAGGGGGAAAAAAATCTAGTCCGTTCTTAAAGTTTCATTTGAATAAATAGGTGTAACTGCCTTCTTGTCAAACAAAATATAACTTGTCTATCCTTAAAGTGATTCTGTCAGATCTGTCTCTTGAGTCGCAATTAAGCTCTCTAAAATAAATGCATACTTCTAACTTGTCTTCTAGAAAGACAAAAAGATAGCATCGCAATACAGTTCAGCCCTTCTCCTGCCTTCTTTCCTACTCCTTGCATTTATTTCTGGATCAGATGCATCTCCTCTTCACAGTCTGTGTTCCTCAGCTTTATTTCTTCCCCTTTCCAAACCAAACAGGATTATTCCATGACTGTATGACAAATGATACCCCATAAATGTAACTAGCAGTTCTTGCATGCAGCAGTTCTTCCCGCTATCTTGTAAATTACAAACTAGAGGGAACTTCTTCATAGGTAATGCAGCATACACATTTTAGAAAGCACCCTGCTTCTTTAATGAGCCATAAATCCACATTAGAGTATCTGCAGCCATCAGCATAGTTTATAACTCTAGTTTCAGACTACAAAATGATAAACTTTTAAGCACACTTGCCATAGAATTTATGAGATGCCATTTAATATCGCTGTTTCCTTGAAATTTTATCTAAAATAAAAGTATTACTTAAGATGAAACTTCGTAGTAGATTGTCACTGAAAGATGGCTCAGCAGCACGATGTGCAGTTGTGTCTGCAGTGCACCTCATTACACAGCTCAAGAATATACATAGCATGTAAGCAGATGAGTCTTCAAAAATCCCAGTCCCAAACCAGTTGAATACTCTATTATAGAAAGCAGCCTTCTGTAGAAAACATTACTTTATCTGCTGCTTCTAACAGCTCTTTCGGAAAGGCTTGTTAGGTGGCTAATATACTGCCTTTTCTCCCCCACCTTGGGAGTTTCTGACAGTAGCAATTGCTGAGAAACTTGAGATGGGTGCAGTAGTTATCTGTAGCTTGACTGCTGCCGAACCGTGAGGCTGCTAATTTAAAACTGTCTTGTCTTTTTGCTGTAGTATTTGCTTTTCTGCAGTGACTTGCACTGCTGTCTCTACATCTGATAAAGTTCGTATCTCAGACGCTAGGAGCTCCCACGTACATGTCCCATGTAGCAGCACAACATGTACTAATTCCTGCCACAGATGTGGTTCTCCAGAGGCTTTTTTTTTTTCATTCTCTGAAGTTTAAAAGGGGTAGTTGCTTTCATGAAAAGTTCTTCTTATTCACATTCAAAAGTGTACCACTGAATGCGTTGAAGAAATACTTACGTTTGTAGATGTGTGCATCTCAGAATGTTTATGACCTACTTTCTTTGTCCATAGAAGTCTCCTATAAGTGTTCCATAGCTATGTTTGGAGCAAGCTGGGCACACATCAGGTGTAATGTTTTGCAGTAAGAATTATTTCCCCAACCACAGGTCTGCACTGTGTCTGGTCTGCTGAGTGATCTGGGGCTGTCCTGGCCAAGGAAACAGGTGGCCCCTGGCTTGTCTCGGGAGCCCAGCTCTGTGGCCATCCCAGCACTGGGCAGTACAAGTGCTGCAGGCAGCTGTTGTCATCTCCCGTCTAGGAGCTCCTGCAGAGTTCTCTTTACTTCTGGTTTGCAGAGATGCGTGTCCTGTGGTTTGTAGCATCAGGAGGGTTGAGTACTCATGGCTGCAATTACTTGGCTTAGATGTCAGTTCCTGAAAATCACAAGACAGAGCGTTCAGTTATAGTTAGAGCTGGCCTGACAGCCAACGCTTCCTGCTCTGGCAATTCTGATCATCTTAAATTAAACAGTTGAGCAGATTAGAATACATCTAACAAATTTTTCACTGCAGCTATACATTGATTCCTCATTCCTGGAATCTAAGGAAATTTCTCCTGGAGTCTAGGTCTTACTCCTTTTTGACCTTGAATAGAGCAAGTTTAAATTTGATTGGTATTTGCTTCAGTTACATAGAAGACCCGTGTTTTGGCTACTTACCTCTCTCCGTTTAGCAGATAACATTCCAATTTGAAAAGTGCCTGTCTCTAAATATGACAGATGTGTTGTAGTTTATATAAGCCACAAATCTGGAGCTGGTGCATTTCTCCTGCATGAAAGTTACGCTCGCAGCAGTACCTGCACTGCTACAGCTATTTTTAGAAGCAGTCCTGCTGGGTATGTCTGTGCCCTCAGTGTAATGTAGAAAGCAGCAGTACTGAAGAGGTATTTCATTATTTAGAAGGGAAATGCTAAGATTCATTGTTCCTTCTGTATCTATTATGCAAACCACAGACACAACATATTGTGCTAAATTGAAGAGTAACAGAACTGAGGTAGACATAGTACTGCTGAGGTTATTCTGCTGTCAGCTCTGTATTAACAAGTTCCCTCTACCACTCCAGATGTCCCTTTCCCCCAGTCTTTTCTTAGAGTTTCAATTCAACGTTGCCTTTTTAATTTTAATTTTTGTTGCTCTTGTTTTTTTTTTTGTGAGAGACCCCGGAGCGTGAAAACTGCTTTATAAATCCCATCCTAGTTTATAAATAAAGGAATTGCCCCAGGATAGGAATGCTCTGAGACAAGTACTCAAGCATTTCTTGCCATTGGGGTGCTAGGTCTGGCAAGTGGTTTGGTGGCTGAACTTTAATCCTCATATTTGTGCCTTAGAAAGCAGTTTTATTTACTGAAATATTTTGTCTTTTCTTAAAACTTGTAAAAGCTCTCAAACGTTTTTGTGCTTGCACTGATTTAAGGTACTGTCGTCTTGTGTGCTGTACTGCCTTTATAACACTCATTTTTGCTTGTATTGTAGAAGTGGTCATTGCTGTAAATTCTGTGGCAATTAATCCTTTTAACAGGTTATTTATTAAAGATGCTGGAAGCACTGCTGTACAAAGTGCATTGCAGAGGATACAGCCTCATTATCTAAAAGAATGCAGTAAAGTTATTCCTCTGTGACAAGCTCAGAAGCGGTCTGTCTGCTGGTGTGGCTTTTCTGGAGTTCCGTGTAACTCCTTTCTAATTCCTGAGAATCAGTGATGTTTGAATTGCATTCAGGTATCCAGTCAGCAGTTGCAAGCAATAACAGCCTGTGGACAACTGCAGGGTAAAAGTAGAAAATGGCAAGTTCTACCTCCCTTCTCAGTGCTCTGTTTATACACGCAGAGATCATCTCTGCATAGAGGGCCAGTGCTTCCTAAGTATGTGGCTTTGTGCTCCCATGCTTTTGTGATTAAATGCATAGCTTCTATAAAACCTTTGCATGACAACATGTGTTCTCTTATTGGGTGTCAGTGTGTTTTTCAGAGCATAGAGTGGAATAGCTTCAAGCAAGAGTGATGAAAATAGGTGTGAAGTTGCAGTGGAAAGTGTGCTCATTGGGTTTTAATTGGTATCTTCATGTTCCCTTTCTAGGTCTGATGTAGTTGTTCTCTGCTTTTCAATTGCTAATCCTAATTCCCTGAATCATGTGAAAACGATGTGGTATCAAGAAATCAAGCACTTCTGTCCTCGCACACCTGTCATTCTGGTGGGCTGCCAACTAGATCTCCGCTATGCAGATCTTGAGGCTGTTAACAGAGCCAGACGGCCCTTGGCACGGTAAAGTTTAAACAAGAATAGGAATTTAAAATGTAAATCAAATATAATAACTTCCAGGAGAAAAAGCAGAGCATGGCATTTCCCCCCTCCCCCCCCCCCTTTTTTTTTTT
>JAOWBP010003659.1:7991562-8019896 GCA_028571105.1 Tragopan temminckii | reverse complement strand
GTGGGGGGGGGGGTGGGGTCGGCATCCTGGAGGTCTGTTCCAACCTTCATGGTCCTATGATTCTGTGATAACAAGGGTAAACCAACATAGCTCGACTTCGTGCCATCATCATCCTCCCCTTGCCAAGGATTCTGCTAACCTTAAGAAAACCTTTCTCAAGCCAAGCTGACCAAAATACCCAAGGGAAGCAATTCAAGCCCCTGACTCCCCCTGCACTGCAGGCAGGGTTTTGCCCATGGGGACACTGTGCACGCAGCAGCTCTGCCCAGCCTGCCTGGTGAGCTGTGCTGGCACTCCATGCCTTCCTTAACAAATGTTTCCCTTGTCCTTGAGATCTTCCCATTAAACACACCCCTGCCTCCTGCAGAAAGCAAGCTTGACCTTTTCTATAGAATTAAGAGCCAATTTATTGCATATTTTAAATTCATAATGAGATCAAGAGGGAGAGAGTGCTCAGATGACCTGGAGATCAGCCCAAGACAAGAGAGGTAATTGTTCCCCTAGTTGTGATGAATTCAATTACGCATGCGCCCCGAGCCCTGGGGCGAGCTGTGAGCCACCTCAGGGGCAGCTCCCAGAACAGCCATGGAGCCCGGAGGCTGTTCCCTTCCCAACAGTGAGCCTATTCCAGCCCTGCTCCAGTGGGAAAATAACCACACAGTGAGATGTGCTTGGGGAAGGATGCTGCGCTGGCACCGATCACTGATCTCGGATTGGAAGGTCGTTATCTGCTTTGAGAGTGACACCTAAAGTCACTCATTTTTGCTTAGAAACAAAAATGCCTTTTTTTTTTGTGTGCGTATCTGCATCAGCAGAAGCTATCTACATTGCTGGGAGGGGACATTGTGATCAGCCATAGAGCTACAGGGGAGGGGAGGGGATGGCATGGTCCAGCACAGGGATGAGGGGTTACCCAGCGAGGGGCAGAAAGGTGCACTTGATGAGGAGCTGATAAGTTTCATGCAAGGTTCTAAGGAGTGCATCACACTGCTTGGGGGTGTTGGGGCAGTGGGACATTCCCTGAGCACCATGGCCTCCCTCCATTGCCAGAAAGCTGAGCCTCAACCTCTGGCAGGCGTCCTCTTTCCAAGCGATGGTGAAAACCTAGAACTATTATGCAGAATTGCAGATACAGGCCTCCAGCTAAGCGAGGCCATGTCTGCCCAAAACACAGGTTACGTTTTCAAAACTCACCAGATTTTGCTGCTCAATTTGTCCTGATCCTTCCACGATGTTACAATCCTTGAAATTAAAAAATCATGAAGGAATTTACAGATTACCACCCAAACACCACCAGGTCCAGATCCGCACGGAGCAGACCAATCCTCTTTCTGTTCCAGCTGTGCCATCCCAGCACCACAGCTCCCTACCCCCAGCAGCACTCAGACCTCCCATCGCAGGGATCCCAGGCAGCTCTGGACATGCTGCTCATTCACACATGCTGCCCCAGCTGCACCCCGACAGCAGCAAATCGTTGAAGAGAAGGGGAATAAATCATTTTCTGCTGAAGCTCCCCCCACATTACAGATTGTATCACCATCTTGGCTTCACCCCAAACTGCCTCTACTGCCTCAAGGTGAAGCAGGGTTGCCCAGCACTGCCCCTCAGGCAGCCCAGGAGCATCCTCACCTGCAAACAGCTGAGGATTGAGGAACTTTATAAGCACAGGCAAATGCAAACAGCAGTCATTTGCCATAGCTGGTAACAGCTATCAAGTGGGGTTTTATTACAAATAGCTTGCTGATTGTCTAACCTGCAAAAACAACTGATCATTTAATAAAAGCCACAACGTGAAGTGCAACTGCGAGCTATTAACCTGAATATGAAAAAGAATTTCAACTGAATTACAGATAAAGGAGACATACTGGTGTGTTGCTATATTTTTGGTATAGGTTTGAGAGAACAAAGAATTAAAAGGTAAAATTGAAGCAAATGCTGTGCTAGCAACCTCCTGCTCACAGCACGCCAGGTCCATGGTTCCAAGCAACCTCACCACCAGTCCTCAGAGCACCAACGCAGCAGGGACAGGTGCAAACTGGCAGGAAACTGGGAGGTGGGGGAGTCACCGTCACTGGAGGTGTTTGAGAAACGTTTAAGTGTTGTACTGAGGGATGTGCTTTAGTGGGAAACATCAGAGATGGGTGGGCGGTTGGACTGGGTGATCTTAGAGGTCTTTTCCATCCTTGGTGACTCTATGATATGTTACACAAGGTGTGCTTTTCGGGCCAGAACTGGGTTTCTATGCATTTTCACCAGTCAGTAGGTATTCGATACGCACACAAGTCCGGCTTCAGGAGGGGAAGGCAAAATCAAAGCACAAGAGATTGGTGGGTTAAAGGAGTGAAGGAAAGCGTTCCAAACCGGGTGAAGAGGATGAGGTCTCTGCAAGGCTGCTCCCTGCCCACATCACCCTGCTATAAGGAGGAAAGAACTTCTTCAGAAGAGAAAACATTTCTTTTTCAATGGATTTGAATACTTTATTCCTAGCACATATCTCCTGTCCCCATGTGTTCATGCTAAACAGCAGCTCCAGCCAATTCTTCGAAGTCATAACCTCTTCCATTGATCTCTCTGCCTGATAAACAATTTCCATAGAAACTGGAAATACTCCCTAAACCAGTGGAGGCTTCCTTATTTCCAGCAATTATCTTCAGGTCTGATTTGCATGTTAAATGTCACCTGTATAAATTAAAACTGTTTACTGCTAACACTGCCATTGTTCTGAGCTGCTGGGCAGTAGCCAGCTGAGGGCTGACTCTGCATCCTGCAGAAAGCTCTGCTATGCAATCCTTGGTATGGGTGCAGCCCCCAAATGCCTGCAGTGACCGGAGCCTGACACCTGCACTCAGCCCTGCTGCACGCAGCGTGCCAGAACATAGTGTCATAGAATCATTAAGGTTGGGAAAGACCTCTAAGATCACTGAGTCCAACCATGAACCCATCATGCCATGCCCACTCCCTGAATCATTAAGGTTTTAGAAGACCTCCAAGATCCCCAAGTCCAACCCACCCCCACTGTGCCCAACAGCCATGTCCTCAGTGCCACATCTCCTCAATTCTGGAACACCACATTGGAAACATCACCCTATAATCTGCAGCAACACCTTGGAGATCTTCACTGGAAGGATGTGAAGGAAACTTCAGTCTCGGGTATTTTCAGGCCCAGGGCTGGTATGGGCTGCGCAGAGAGCTGAGGAGTCCCCGTTCCTGGAAGTGTTTGAGGAACACAAAGATGTGGCACTGAAGGACATGGGCAGTGGTCGTGGTGGAGGTGGGGTGGGTTGAGCTGGCCGTGGAGATCTTGGATGTCTTTTCCAACTCAAATTACTCTGTAGTTCTGTGATTCTCCTACTTTCATTTTTCATAAAACAAAGTTATTTTCTCTTTTTTTTTTTTTTCGCTGATACTGAACAGTAATGACCAGAAGTTTGCAAAGTCTGTGTATCAATTCAAAGCCAAAGCCGGTGAGAGACAAATGGTGAACCCAACTCTTGCCATGCTCAGACCAACTTCAGGGAGGGAAAGCAGAGCTCAGCAACGCACCCATGCAGCACAGATAAGAACAAGCAGAGATGAAGCTGTAGAGTTATGCAGAACACTTTCACCTGCAGAGCTGAAAGAGCTTTGAAGAGATGTGGATCAAAGCCCCTGAAGGCAGCAGAAAGGCAAGTAGGGAAGGTCCTGGCTACCTGCAAAGAAGTCCGAGGTTCAGCTGCTGAGCACATTCCCCTGATCCTTATTGCATGGTAACAAAGAGCTACAATTTTCTCCAATCACTGTTTTGGTTTTACCACCCTTCAGATAAATCCCGACAGTTTTAACCCATCTGCACACAGGTCTGAAAACTGAACTGCAATTCCTTATAATTTGCGGAAATTAAATATTGGGAAGCAAAGCACGCCTTTCCTTAAAGCTTCCCGTTTCAGCCTCCAAAACCACGAATGCTGGGGCCCGTGGATGTCAGCCCCCCAGGGCCGGGGCGGATGGGCAGTGCCCCTGTGAGGGTGGTGAAGGGGAACGTGGGCATCCCCAGCACAGTTGAGGGAATTGTTATTCTGCGGAAGTTTATGGCATGATTATCCTGTCACATTCTCCAGTTCAGCCCAGAGATCAATCTAGGTGAACTAATTTCTTCTCCCTAATGATTAAATGCTTCATATTAATGTAACCCCAAGGAGGCAGCTCAAGAAGCCTGTGTTTCCATTACCTGGCCTAATTATAGCTTGAGAATCGTTTTGTACCTCCTCAGCTTTCTCCACATCCATTATTTCTCAACAAAGCTTTCCTGCACCTCCCGTCCCCACCCGTTCTAACCCAGCCAAAGCAGTGAGCAGGACCGTGGGTGCAGAGCTGCCTGCAGCAGTGCCGTGCAGCTCATGCATGCACCAAAAGCACCCGACAGAGATGGGCTCCACTGCTGCCTACGCCACTGGGAGGAGCAGATCTTACCTCCCTGCACACACGTGGGCACGAAATACAGAAGAGCTGATAAACACGATGATGTTTGCAGATGATCAGGAAACCAAATAAACGCCAAGCGATACAGCAGACATTGCGCCCTCCACGTGAACCACCACATTCCTTCACGGACACAGCCCCACCATAGCATCGGGCACCATGGAGGTCAGTGCCTTCCTGCCTACCCCCTTCCACCCCTCTCTTCTCCTTCTCTCCATCCCCTTCTTCTCTTTTCTTGAGCAGTTATCACTCTTGAGGCTGTCATAACCCCGGGCTCATTACAGCCACCAATTAGGACTTGCTGTAAGCTAAGTATGTTTGTGTTGAGTTTTACCAAACGATGAATATAAACCAGGATTTGCACTGACTGCGGGAATCAGGGGTCAGAGCAGCCCTATCGATTGCTGGCTTGCAGATAAAACATGGTCCCAGTCCCACCAGCAGCCTGGCGGCTCCCACAGCAGCCCCAGTGCTGCACTATACCGTGGTGGGCACGGTTGGCTCTGGGGGCTCTGTTCCCCACAGCAGCCCCATAGCAGAGGGAAAACCTCTCTGTTGCAATATAACATGCACTGATGTGCTTTTGTTTCATTTACCTTTCATTTGGACTGTTATTACAAGGCAGCACAACTTTCATAACCGTGCATCCATTATCATCTGAGTTATCCCTCCAGGAAATTACGCTGAAGTATCTGAGAACCAAAAGATAAATTACACGTGGTAATTATAGCGGCAAGCTCGCTGCTGCAATGGCTGGGAAGATATAAAGCAGAAGTGGGTTAGAGCTGCTCACAGCCAAGGAGAACAGGATCCGACCCCAAAGCCTCGCTGCTGGGAATGCAGAAACAACAGCACAGCATCGACTCAGCAGCAGCCAGAGAATGGCACTGCAAAGGATTACAGCTTTCCTCCCTGTTTAAGAAGGATTTCACATGAACAGATTTAAGCCAAAATCGCTGTTGAGTATTTACTCCAAAGGCGATTCTCATCTGTTTGCACGCAGCGCCCTTCCTTGCAGCAGAACCACGTCCCCAGGGCAGGCTTTGCTCTTCTGCCTCCAGGTCTGAGCACAGCACGGAGCACATGGGGACGTCCCGGCACAGCCAGGTGCTGCAGCCCGCTGCTCCCTCACGGCTCCTCGTACACCAGCACTCCAAACTTCTGCAATAGGAAATCTCCATTTCAGGGCACCACTAATTCCTTGTGCCCGCCTGGAGCACACTGCGAGTCCTGAGGTCACGCCGTGGCACAAACCCAACCACAGCCCCACAGCATGTGGCCCCTTTCCCCTGGGGACACAGCTCATGTCTGACATTCCTCAGCACAAGCAAGCTGCATCCATCAACATTCTGACATGAGAGAGATAAACACATGAAAATAGATCCTCCGGATTCTTTCAGTGTTAAAGCCTCGAAATTTCTCCTGCAGTGAATTTGCCAAACTTTCATCACAGCAAATCCTGGTGAAATCCCTGGCCTTGGGAAACAGGGTAAGGCAATCGGCTGGAAAACAAAGCAAAGCTTTGCTTTGTCGCATCTCTGCCCAACGCGAGGCAGCACCACTGCACTCAGCACAGGTCTGTTGGAAGGTTCCTGGAGTCAACTGCCCATAGGGCCAAAGTGATCCCACACCAGCAGGTACAGGGATGAGCTCGATGTATTCAGACTGAACGCATTCTTTATAACGAGCTCAATGTGTTCAGACCGAATGCATTCTTTATAGTGTCTTCATAAAACCATACAGTTGCTCCGGTTGTAAAAGGGCAGCCTGTCCAATACCTGCTCCTCGTCGGAGCAGCTCAGTGCAGTGCAGACTGGAGCTGCCCAGGCTTTGCTCCTTCTGCTCCATGCAAACCAGCAGACAGCACCTGAGATGGGGTATTTTAATAGCAATACGAAGTGCCCGGAACAAATAGATTTTGCTGCTCCTGTATTTTTTATGCAGGAAGAGTTGTCCCTAATTAGATAATACTAGATTTCTTGGCTCACCCAAAGTAATTCAGAAATAAGACTCTCATTATTAATGGGATGTACCATACAAAGAAACCAGGCAGGGTTTAATAATGCAGAAAAATATTAAATGGAGAAAGGTTTTAATTCTTAATAAGTAGATCCATGGGTTTCATTAACTGCTGTTCAGGATATTTTTTTTTCGGGGTCGTTTTTATTACCTAATTAATTAAAGCCTGACCAATAAGATACATTAATCTAATGGAGCTGCATCTTGTGTTAACAGCAATACTAATTAATCACCCAACTGAAACATTCCTCATTGCTGAAAGCTTCCCAGCGCTAAGCTACAGACCGTGGCAAGGAGAGGACGGGCTGCTCGGCCCTGCTCTGCACACCAGGGCAGCCCTGGGGGCAGGAGGGGTGATGGCTGCAATGTGGGCCCATCCTGACCCCACCACAGCACTCCAGCTCCGGACACAAGAACCAGCGCTGGGTTGGTTTGTGTCTTAGAGCCTCCAGGATTTCTGTTATCAGCACAGAAGCAGCGCAAATCAACACGTGCACGAAGGAACAGCGATGTCCCACGGAGCACCCCTAACCCTTCTGGTTTTCCAACACACCCTGACAGCCCTGCAGAAACCTCCACCTGTCTGCTAACAGCCACAGCCAACAGGCAGAAGTGCACCCACTGCTGAGCTGCCAGGACCCAGCACTGCCCTGGGCAGCCCTGAAACCACAGCTCGCTGTGCTTGGGCCATTGCGTGCTCACAGACAGCACCTGCTGGGTTGTTTCAGCACAGCACCGGGTGACAAAATCCCTTTCTTGGTTCAAAAAGTTTGGATACTCATTTGGGCTGTACCAGTCACAAAACAACTCCAGGTACTGTAATCCTCAAAAACCTCCCATTTTTTGTCAACAGAAATGAAAAGCTACATTTTCACGTTATGAATAATACTTTCTTATTATCTGCGTTTTCATTTCTGGCGTTCTGAATGCATCTCCTCCCTCCCGTCAGCACAGAGCCATCCTCGCTCTGCCCACGTGTGTCAGCGCAGGACCGAAGGCTGCTTGGGCTGAAGGGAGCCATGGGTGAGCAATGGAATCACAAAGGCTGGAAAAGACCTCTCAGATCCCCCAAGCTCAAAGGAAAAAAGAAAAAAAAAAGAAAAAAGAAAAGAAAAAAAGAAGTTTTAAGCAAGGAGAAAACACCTCCGCGAATTGGAAGAGGCGATTTTGCCTCACAGCGCTGCTGGGACCAGCTCACAGCAGAACACGGTTTCGCTTTTCTTGCTCATTTCTCCTGGACGCTTTGCAGCTCCACCTACAGGAGGAGCAGCGCCCACCAAAACGAGGCCGCTGCGCTTCCAAACGCTGCACCCAGAAGACATTACTTCTGTTTTGCTGCTGTAGAACAGCCGCATTTCCAAACGGTGGCACAAGAGTGGTCTCTTGTGGAAGCAGATCAGATCTACAGCGGCCTAAGGATGCTGGAACCCAAACCTTTCAGCCCTCCCACCGTACCTCACAAGTCACCTCCTTTTAGCTGTCACACCAGGTTTGCTTGATGTATTTTGCCCTATAAAATGCCCAGAGCTGTCATACATGCTTTCAAGCTTTAGATCCCAATCATGCACTCCCATATACAAACCTGCCAGAACACAATGGCAATGCGGACCTAAGAGAAGCTCCAATCAAAGCAGTCTCATTCCAGAGCTGTAACACAGTGACCCACCAACTTTCCCCCAGCAGATAAGGGCGAAGAGGTGACAAGGAGCATGGTCAATACAGCCAATAGCTGCCTGGGGCAGTGACACCACCTGTAAATGGGCAACCACAGGGAAGGGCAGCAGAGCATCCAGAACCTGCACTGGGTTCTCCATGGACCAACAGAAAGGTGTTGGGAGACAGCAGCACGCAGTCAGTGCTCAGCCACAACCCATCGCCTGCTCACAGGGATCAGCTCAGTGCCACCACGCCGCCTTCCTTCACCCCACAGCAAATCACTGCACCCAGCACAGGCTGCCCCTCCAGGCAATAGCCAGGGAAACCAGGGTGGTGGGAGGTGTAGGAGCTGCTTTGTTGGTTACTTCCAGCCTTCCTGCAGTACAGAGCCAGCCCTCAATCTCCGCTAGATGAAATGCAGTGTATATAAATACCTTGTCCAGTAACCAAGGCAGATGGAGCTGGCAAAAAAAGCCTCCACCAGCCAGCAACTGCTTCTGCAAACCATTAACTTCCCGTGTGTTACTGCGAGGATGTGGCTGCAAAGTGCCTTTAATCTCCTGCAGGGAAAATAAACGCTATTTCTTGCACTCCTCAATTATGTGTTCCCGAGCTAAAAAGGTCTGAGGCACAGACAGAGCCGAGTTATCCTTGGCAAAAAAAGAACTGCTAAGCTCTGGGTTAGGCAGGCTCTCCCCTCCTCCCCCAGTCAGCCAGCAGAGCGCTCGGTCTGAGCGCAGTCCTGCGCTGCTCACTGCAACAGCAGTGCTTTGGGCAGTGACACTTCGTGCTGAGGCTGGTTCTTTAAACCTGAATCCCCAGCCTACTCTGCTTGTGGCACACAGGTGGAGAGCTACGCTCCCCACACGCACAAGGCTGCCCTGACACCTGCAACAGAAGCAGAGCGCTGATTTAGGACTTTATTACTTTACTGATGTCTGGAGCTCTTCAGACAGGTCAAACTACAGAGAATTTCACTGAGAGCCCCAAACCTGCGTGAACAGATCCCAGCCGTGCTTCCCTTTACTCACTGCTTCACCCAGCACACCTTCACCTCCTGAAGTTCTCCTGTCTGGTGAACAGCAAAGAAGATGAGGTACACACACTCCAATTCATCTTCCCCTGCCTTCGGGAGATGACACGTAAGCTTTATGATGAATTTACGACAACTACAGAAAAACACAGCTAGAAGTGGTCAAATACATCATTTTTAATGCAATACTTTAAAATTGAAGCTCAGTTTTGAAAACTTCGGACATTTCACAAAAGCTCATTTGGTCCACTTAAAAGTTCATCATCCCCAATTAAATACTCTGTTGAAAAACAACAATTAAGCATACACTGTATCTTTAATTAGGAAAAATTTATATTGCACATTATACCAAGAAATACAAAATGTTTCAGCAAGTTACTCCAGCAGCGTTACCAATTTCGTTTACCACTGATTTTCACAAAAATATCCACATTAGTGCATAGCATGTGCCCTGCCATTACAGAGCGAAGTATCTCAGAACACTTGTTCTTTATTCCAAAAGAGAAAAGTTGGCTCCTTGAAGAACACAAAGCTTCCACCACATACTAGAACCAGCCTCCCAGTAGGCAGGACTGCTCCTGTGGGATGACAGCCATTGGCTCACCTTGGCAAGACAAATTCCAGCACTGTTTCTAATGAGAAGCTGCCCATCTATGAGCTGGCACTGCGACTAATGGCCCAAGTCACTGTGGGCTGAAAGGCTGCAATACCTGCCCACTCTGCTCCCACTGCACATCGACTGTCACTGCTCCTGGCACACACGAGGAGTGAAAAGCAAGGTGGTAGGATATCGTGCAACTTCATTACAGCCCCGTGCTTCCCTGGGGAAAACTCTGGAACAGACTTTGGTGCATAACACTCAGCTGGAACCCTTAGCAGGGCTCCGGCTTTTCAGAAGGCACAAAACACATAGGAAACTGCACGATGCACAATGACATTCAGAGAGCTCCATTGCCAGGTGGGGAAAAACCACCACCAAAAACATCCACAACACACCCAGGGCAACGTCAGCGTTGGCATCTGCCACACTGATTTGAAACGGAATGTTCCAGAACGCTGTGCTTTGCTTCCACATTACCGAGCACAACCAGGTCTGACCCTGCAGCATTTCAGAAACCCCAGGCACTTCTGCTGTCTCCCTCCTGCAGAAGGCAGAATGCACTCCCTTTATTCATCCTCCCACACTTCTGTAGATGTTCAGAAACTGAAGCATGCCAGCATGCCCAGTCAATGCTTACTGGTTAAGGAGAACCGTTCCCAATACGTTTGGATATTAACACTCTGAATTTGTGTTCTGCTTTGATTTAGGCAACTGAGCAGACATTGTTTGCAAAGCCAATTCTGAAGAAGTTGGAACTGCCAGCTGCCTAAGATAGCAAAGGCAACTGATTCTATTGCAAAGCTTTGGGAAATCTTAACATATTTCCCTCTACCTCCAAAACCCCTATTAAAACACATTCATTAAAACCAGGAAGACAGGAATATATATATTTTTTGCCTGAATACAAGATCCAGCTATCACGGAACAAAAGATTCTACAGTGAGGTCCCTGAGATGCATCTGTACACTAAAAAATTCAAGCAATAACCTCTTAAGCACTAGCTTCGTATTTATTAGAAATGTTTTGAGTTGCAATATATGGCTTATGAAAACAGATGTTATCATAAAAAGGTGAAAATACAGCAGATCAAGTTTGCCCTCATTTTAAGCCTTAATTTAAAAACAATGAACCCAACAGTAACCTTCGATTGCTTCAACTGCAGTCAGCAGCAGCATATAAAAAGCATGTAAGCAATGAGAAGCCACTGGAAAAAGAAAGCACTAAGTTGTTTGGCCTCACCTTGCTCTCATCACTCACAACAGCGCTGCCTGAATTCAACTGCCTTCCTCCTGAAAATACACTGCTATTCCTCAAATGTACCTGAGCTGCAATTGAAGATGGTGGGATGAAGCACCAGCAGTTTTCTCACTGGAACCCAAAGGCACAGCCTGCGGTACACTCCAGCATTGTGGTCAGCACCGCCAGCTCCTGCAGGCACGATGCAGTTATGATGGCACGAACCAAACTGCCTCGTGACAGAAGGATGAGCTCACACCTCTCACTGACTCCTGCCTTAGGATGATGCAGAGATGGCCCCTTTACCCTTTACCAATTACAGTGATAGAAAATAAACCCAGAAGTATTCTTTGGGATGGGAACAGCAGCTGCACTATTTAAAATTTCTCTCAAAGTTGTCTCAGATGTAAATTACTTTTTAAATTACTTTGGGACCAACTGCCTATTTTAAATAGCTATTCAGAAATACTTCATCCCTCCTCCCAGGTAAGCTCAGTTTTTCCTGTACTGAGGAAAACATAAGGCACTAGCATATTAATGCTGTAAGGAATGTGAAACACTTTGTTCTGCGCAGACTTACAGCAGTTCTCAGCACCTCTCTGGAAGAGGCACCAGGCACACGGCAGGCACTGTGACTGGAAGTTAGCTGCTTCCACAGCTGAGTGGCTTTGAGGTTTTACCCCCCCCTTCTCCCTACCCCACCCCACACTCCCTTACAAAAGAAGGCACCAAATTTGTGTTATTACTGGTTTCTGTAGCTACGACAGCCCTTGTGACTGCACAGCTCTATTCAACCGTGCACATGAGGGATCTCATGACTACCCTGACAGCTTCTTACATGATCAAGAGCTATCTTTTCAAGATACTGCTCAACACAGAGCATTTTTGTTTTAGCCAAAACCCACTGCCAGTGGGTCCCTACCTGAGAAGTACTTCAGATTGTGTATTGCTGGTCTGAATAACCCAATAATTAAACTTGGTGTTAGAAATTGCACTTTCCCATTCCTTCTCCAATCCCACAATCATTTCAAATTAAATACCTGACCCTCCCTTTTCCAAAGGGAAATCTGTAATGCAGCTACAAAGAGGTAGCTAAGTGGCACATGCCGATTTTTTTCCTTTCTCCTTTTTTGAAGTATATCCAACCTTCATTTTCAACATTTTTCATAGGAAGTCTTAAAACAAGAGATCTCTATTTGGGTGGCACATGGAGTTTCCATAGTTCAGAAGACTGAACTCATAAGGGAATTAAATCTCCCTTCATGTCCATCACTGAAAGCTAACAAGCACGGGGACACACACTGACTCAGCACACACAGCTGTGTAGCTGAAGAGGAATGTCCAGAGCCAAATCCCATGCTCTTCCTGACATATGGCAAAAGTTATTCTGAAGAACCATTCAGATCAAGCCCACCATCCGATCGATCTGTCTCATGTAGTTGCTCTTCAACGGCAGCAAATATCTCCTCTCATCTGGAACTCTGTTACACTGTTAACAAAATGAGAGTATTTTTAAGAATAAAACCTGCAAACGGTCAATCCCATTCATATCCTCTTCTGATACAGCAGTCATTTCAGCACTGATGACCACAGCCTTCTTCCCAGTACAGAAAGTTGTAGCCAGCAGCACTTTCAGTGCTTTCTCTCCCTCCCTTTACAAATTTGCAGCACAAACATCAGCAAACAGCAAGCATTTCTTCAGAGCAAACTGCAAGTTTCCAAATACAAGCCAAACTACTGCAGCTTGTTATTCAATCAATACTTCCTTCACTATGACAACTGTGAATGTTGTTTTTTTATTTTTAAGATAAAATGCTCCTTTTCTACAGGACTGGGGTAGGGAGGGAGAAGGAACCATGCTAGAAGCTACCAGCAGAGACTTAAAAACATGTGAATTAAAAACATAACTATTTTGGTTGTTGATAGGCAATGGACCCATGCTTCTGTACTCAGTTAATTCCTGTTCAAGAGAAATCACCTTTATTTATGTCACACCCTCCGCTCTTTTCCCTCCCCATCGCAGCAACAAAGGAAAACTTTAAGGGCAAGGAAAAGTGGAAGGGAAAAATAACAAAATGAACAAAGAAGAAACTACTTACTGCAAAATACTCAAAAGAAGACAGGATTCACCTTCAACATAATCCCTCTCACATTACCTAACCTGTTCATTTCAATGCTCAAAGGTTTGTTTTAACAAAGGAGCTGCTTGGCTATTTAAAGCTTACATAGGAAACAAAGCAGAACCCTGAAGTACCACTTCCAAGCTATTCTTCCACTGCCTAATCCAGCCCAACACACAACCCTCCAGTAACACCACCAGGAACCTTACATTAGAACTGAAGTTGACAGCCTTTAATTCGTTAGGTTTAACTTTTTCTGCGCTGTCCTCTTCCCCAGGGAGGATATCTTGCCACAGCGAGTTCCGAAAACGTTCATCCACAGACACAATATGTCCCTCAGTAGTAAACATGTATTTATTTCCAGACTTATGCACTGGATTGTCTTCATCAAACAACTAAAAAAGAGAGAGACGGAGCTGAGTTAAGTAAATTAAGTGTGCACATTTTGAGTTCCCCCATTAAGAAGTTAAAAAGCACAGTCACATGCATCGGATCACACACTCATGCATCTGAAGGATCACATGAAAAGCATGCTTTTTAGTGGCTAACTACTGTCAGAGCAAATGGGGAGAAACAGTTATAACATTTCAAGAGTTAAGAGAGCAAAACTTCTTGTACAACTTCAATTGCCCTTATTTTTCTATGCTGCATGTCTTTCTACACAGACATTTTTAAGTTGGCATTTCACTGTTGCTATTCAGTCACACTTTTTTTTTTATAGTAAAGGACACTGAGAAGAGTAGCTTAAGCCACGTTGGCTCAAATGTTTTCTCCTACCTGTGCTGCCGTGGTTAGAATGGATGCTCTGTGGTACAGAAGTGCAGGGCAAGAGATGCTTCAAGCCAGATCTCTTCAGCTGTGAGCTCCTTAAGACTCAGATAAGGAAGTTACATGCGTGATTTAGCTGCTCTATTTCTTAGATGATCTGCCCCCACTACCACTGTAGCAAAGATCTTTCCTAAGTTAGAGTTGTAACTAGGAAGCACAGTGCTAATTAAGAGAACCTTTCTTTTTTGGCCTCAACTACCTTCAAAACCAGAAAGTAGAAGTAAGATTGAGGGGCAAGAGGAGGGAGACCAGAATCTTTTCTTTTTTTTTTTTAAGTGAACTGGAACTTTTAGTCTTTTCCTTAGTAATGATGAAAATCAGGTTTAACTACATTCTGCCTGTTTATACACAATTAAAAAATCTCCCAGCAAGCTGGAGAGTCTCATTGTGGCCTTTAACAGGACAGCGGTGTAAATAATTAATGACTTCTGGAGAAGAATTATGAATGAGGCTAGTGGAAAGGCTTTGCCTGAAAGCGAGGAAGATCTTAATCTGTCAATGGAGTCAGTATCTGTGGATTTTAATGAGGGCAAAGCAGAGAAATGCTGGTTGAAATGCCTGAGAGTTCAGTGAAATGAAAAGTGAGGGAGCTGTGAGTTTATGATCAGATGTATATTTTTTTTAGAGATGTGAAAAAAAATGGAAATAACTTGGAATCTGGCATCAGTAACAAGGAAACAAAAGTTATGAACGTCTCAGTATCACATGAATAAGTGTTTTAACAGTTTGAGACTCCCATGTACGCTAACATCTCTACTTTGTTCGTTATTTGGGGTTTGTTCCATTTTGGGGTAAGGCTGTGATTGCTAGGGTTGATATGTGCAGGCTGTTTGGGCCTGTCCTCATGGAAGTCAGGGTAAAGACAGTAGAAAACATGCTGAGAAGATGCTTAACAATCAAAGCTGCGTGAAACAGCAGCTGAGGAAGGGTAATGTGGTCTTGACAACTGAAATATTTAAGACTAGCAAAGATGTTCCTTCTATAGCAGAAGTAGTATCCTTTTGGAAGGATAGGATATAAAGATTGTGTCCTTGATTCTAGTGTAAGTGTATTGCCTATTCCACAAGGTGAAACCAGGTGATACCTCATTTTCTGCAGAGTTGTATCTACTGAAGGTAGGAATTTCTGTGGGAAGCTGATTTCAGCCCTGAATTCAACTTTGATTATTTGCATAAGGAGAGAAGCGCCTAGGAAATCTAAGCAGGCCTCTTCAGCTGAAGAATCTGCATTTTACTTCTGCTTTTCAAGCTAGCATGGAACCTCTAAAGCTGATTAGCCTGTTGAGCTTTGCTTTCAGGGCAGCATCAGGGTAAAATTAATGTTGCTCCTACCTTAGGTTCTTGGAAAATCTCAACACTGCTGAGAACCTCACCACAATAATTTACCACCCACTGTAGCACTTCTCTAACTAATTTTCTTTGGGACTAAAGGTGGAAGCAATACAAAAAAATATCAGACTACAACTTCATATTTTAGACAATCTTGTTGCCTTGTGGAAGTTGGTGATAAGGTGGTGGTTGGTCTGTTTGCTGACCTATGAATAACTGGTTGACAAATTCCTGATGCAGCAGTGATTGGTTGTAATGCATAGAGTGTTTTTTATATTCATATCTGAAAGATAACTATTCAAAAACAAGCTTTTTTTTTTTTTTAAAGAGAGGTGTATCAATTGCCAGGTATACTCAAAATCTCATCTGCACCCATGATTTTTCCAGTGCACTGGAGTGAAAAGTTTGTGCTCTAGCACAGATACTCAGTTTACTTACGTTTGAAACTTTGAAAGACTCTTGTTGACTGAGCAGTGTTGCTTTACAGTATAAAATGATAAATATGATGTCTTTGGTTTTTTGCTTGTTCGGTTTTTTTTTTTGCAACTTTAGGTTGAAAATTGTAAGGCTTAAGGTCTTTTCTTCCTCTCTGCTTTTCCCTTCAGGAGAGCCATGGAAAAAGACATGAAATATCTTTAACGGAATTCTGATCCTAATCAAGCAGTTAAAAATGGATATGAATATTATTTTCTCCAGTGAGGTAAGTATTCTTAAAGAGAAATTAAAGAAAAACTAATTTCCTTTGCTTAGTATTGCTGTTGCCACTGTTGTTCTGTTTTTTTCCATGTGTTTTCAAGTTATAGCACCTATAACTTTGAGAGCTTTGCACTGGAAGTAGTAACTGAGAGTCCTAGGATTAATCCTTTCACTTACAGGATTACTCAACTTCATTTGGCTATTCCGCCAGATAAAAACAAAGAAATAAGGGATTTGTGTTGTTCCAGACTTGGTGCAATGGGCAGCTTCTACACGTAGTAGCATTTGGCCTAACGTCCAGCTTTTGAATGAAGCATCAGAGAAACAGAAGCTGCTAAGTCAAATTTTGAAAAATGAATACTTAGGCAGAGCAACTGCAGACAGAGGAAATGAATGAAATTCTAGGGTGAAGAAAGAGTTTCTCTCACTTCTATTTCCTTTTTTTTCTTAATGCAATCAGGCATCCCTCCTTTCTAGCCTGTGCAGTCTGGTTATAGGTTAGGCTGTTGGTAGCCTGAATTACAGGCACATAGTAATGCTTTTGACAAATCACATACCCAGCTTCTTCTGTACTGAGCTAGATCTCTGCTGTTTCTTAAGGAAGAATAAGTAAAAAAAAAACCACAAAAACATACATCCCCTGAATTGAGGATCACAGGAAAATTCAGGTTGCAAAGGAACCTCAGAAAATGATGTAGTCCAACTTCCTGCTCAAATTTGCCAGTAGTCAATGAAATTCTAAAAAGGCCAGTGAATTAAAATGACTATTGTATGTTCAAAAACAATAAGAAATGAATTTATATTTTGCCATATGTATTAAACATACGTTATAATAATGCAGATAGGACCATAACATGCTTCTAAAATTTATTGAAAGGAAAATATTTTAATTAAGATTGCAAAATGCAAGTGTGATTTTTTTTCTCCTGAATGAAGAAAACAATAACTCTGATGTACTCATTTCTTGTAGTCACATATGAAGCTTCTAAAGATCATCTAACACAGTGAAATGCTGCAACTACTTTTGAGAATGGATTCCCTGCAAGAATGACCCCTTTTTTTCCCCCCCTCCCAGGCATCTCTAGGGAATCTATTTACTTTCTCATGTAACCAAATTGCTTTCTCATAATAAAGGG
Source organism: Tragopan temminckii (assembly GCA_028571105.1). Classification (NCBI taxonomy): domain Eukaryota; kingdom Metazoa; phylum Chordata; class Aves; order Galliformes; family Phasianidae; genus Tragopan; species Tragopan temminckii. The sequence goes on along the minus strand of JAOWBP010003659.1, from coordinate 8,002,785 downwards.
AAAGGAAGTGAACATTTTACTTATCCTGATATGTTTCTGAAACACTTCCTTTCAAGTATAAATATTTGTTCATGGGAAAATATAGTGACAATGTGAATAAAAATAAGCATATTAGCAGGAAGCAATCTCTCCCCCAGTCTCTCAAAATAAACACAAACCCATTGCTCTTCCTCATCTTCCCCTCCCACACCCGCTCCATCCACCCTTGCAGTTCCAAACTACAAAACAGAACTTTTAGTGAGCCCCCAAAATAGCTAATTAAGTGTTTTGGCCAGTGAGGGTCATCCAAACAAGGGGTTAACACTGTCAGGAAGAATACAGTTCAGCATTCCAAACCTGTTAAGAGAGTCACTGAAGGGAAGAGACATGTCCTTGTTTACTTCAGATTTCTGCTTATTTTAATGCGCTTCAAATTGATCCCTCAAAATTGGTAATTTGGTTTAATAGTTGCATTAGTAATTTAATGAGCCTCCTCCAGCACACCATCAATAACAAACTTTTTGTTAACAAAAATAGAATCATAGGTGGTACAGTTCCTGAAAGCCAGTGTATAATCTTATGTGAATGCAAGTTACGGTGCTATTAATTATTTAATACACAATGAGAGAGACTTCAGCATCATGGATATATGTATTAGTGCAAAACAACACATCCAGGAACTCCAGTATTGATACTGGGAATGAATGTGGAGCAAGTTACACTTCCCAGTTCTTGAAGAGAACTTAGTTTGCAAGTGTGTACAGAAATTAGCTTATATATATATATCTCACATATGTGATTCAGAAAAAAGCTACATCTATGGAAGACATTTATGTGCAGAATTATTTCCTCCTTAATATCCCAGTCACAGCGTATTTGCTTGTGGGCTTCTTGAGGAATTAGGAGAGCACTAGTAGTAAATTCAGCTCTGCTGTCCCAGAGATGACTTTTTCCAGTCAGTAAAATAAAGTGGTATGTATGTGTTATTGCACACAAGAATGCAGACTCCAGCAATTTAATTTAGGTGCCAATTCAGGTTGATAAAAACCATGCTCTGGACTGTGCAGAACCAACAGAGGTGTATGTGTGTGTGAAACAGTAATCTGCAGTAGAACTAAATGTAGATTAAGTAATTTTAAACCTCAAAATTACTTGAACTAGTTCTTCCCAAACTAGCAAAAGCTTGTGACTAGAGAATGTGAACTTGAGGGAACTGCTGCGTGGTTTTGGCTGGTGTGTAGAGGGAAGGGACAGTGCTGCTGCGTTTGTAGCTTTTAGTCCTGAGAATTGAATTTACATTCTCTAGCAGTATTTATTAGACAGTTGAAATCCTGTACTATGCACATTTCTGATTTCTGCGCTTTCACAGAGAAGAATGACTGATTCTCATAGCACCTATGCAGAACCAGGAAACAGTTGTCTGTTATTGCTGGGTGGGAAACCAAGAAAGAAATGCTGCAGTACTGAACTGTCCATTAATCCAGGGCACTTAAACAACAAGGTACCCAGCACAAGAAATCCAAGTTGTGATACATGTATATAAACAACACTGTTACCCCAGAACATCCAGTTGCCAACTGTGTCTCCCACTCTCAGAAGCAAGGCATTTGCACTCTCTAGATGAGGTTTACCAGCAATAAAAACACACTGAGCATGATAGCAGTACTTGGGTTTTAGATACTTGTTTTCACTGCTTTATCAGTAACAAGATGGACCTGGGCTTATAAATGGACAAATGTTGCAGTAATTGTTCTGAGCAACAGTACCATTTAGATGTGAGACAGATGTGTATTCTGGCTCTCTTGACTGTGTGTTTTAGTTCATCATTTACAGCTATTGCTTAATGCTTCATAAACATGGCTTTCTTTCAGATGCATGTTTTTCCACTATTCATGTGTGCTTAAACTTATATGTGGATTCTTGGTTGCTAAATGAGGAGGAATATTTCTACAGATAATTTCCACTCTAAGAGAAATTGTGGGACAGGTTTACTTGAGGCCATGCAACTGGTTCTGTTAGAATTTCTTCAGGTTTGAATCTGATTCTTTTAATCCTCCTTTCCTTGTGTGTTTGTGACACAGCTTCCCACTGGTAATTCCTTAATGAAGGAACTGGCAACATTTGTCTTAGAGTAGTAATATATTTTTTACTGTTGTTTTGAATTTCAGCTAGAAACCTCACATGAAGAATAAGTATTTTGTTATTAGTGTAATAACCATTTCTCCATCATTACAATTTAAAATTGTCATCTCCTGTAACAGATACTGTTTGAAAGTTAATTCACACTTTTTCCTGCCTAAAGATTTTGGAGACAAGCTGGGGGAGGCATTCACTTGCAGCTTCTAAAATGCTATGAACTGCACTCTGCTGTAGCACTTCAGCCAGCAGGTATGGGCACACATAAGATTACTAACTCCGTAATTCTTACACCCTTACTCAGAAAAAGAACTCGTCCTAATTCAGGAAATAGTATAAAATGTTCTTTAAAAGTCCACATGCCATGCTGCCTTATTTAAAAAGAAAAATGTATTTATAAGAGAGTTCAAGATGTCTGGTTAACATAACTCCCAAGAAATGAGCACGCAATGAATTTCAGAGCACTGAAGCACTTGTGATTTCATTAGCGCCACCCATGTGCTGGATTAAATTTAAAATCAATGCTGGCTGGCTGTTCTGGTCAGTTTTTATTCGTACAGTATTAAATTCTGATACTGGCATATTTAAATACAGTAATTATCTGTTTGCATATGCATAATTGGAAAATGATGGCCTTTTCATATTTTGTAAATCACACAGTGTATGTAGTAACTTGAATCCTCTGAGTTTTTCTTTCCCTTAACCCATTTTTCAAATGTGTGAGGATGACACTTTGGCAGCTCCTGGAGGTTGTGTATTCCACACACTGTAAAAATTGCAGCTATGTATAACATGGATGTGCTTTCACAGGTGGTGGCTTTTAGTAAAAAAGAAAAAAATTATGATAAGCATTCCTGGTAAAAACAGTTAGGGAAAGACCCCTTAGACAGCCCACAGTGAAGCATGCAAACCATCATTTACTGCTTCTGAGGCTTTCTCCTCAAGATATAAAAGCAGATCTCTTCTGTGCATTTCTCTGCAAATCCTGGAGTTACTGTTATCCTTCAGCTATGCAGTTTTCTTAAAACTTATATAAAATGTTTCAAAGGGAGAAAAAATTGTCAGCCCAGAGCAACCCCACTGAACTTTCTGCCTGTGATGTAAGGCCTTGACTCATTGGAGAAGCAGAAACTGCAGCAACGAGATTTGTTTAGGCATATTGAAGTAAACCACTAAAACAGATGAGTGCTGTTTGGACAGTGTAAACCTCGTGTTGACATAAATTCAATGGACAAGCCTGGATTAAGTTTGTTTTGCAGAAGTACAATCTTTATGTCAGAACCTGTGCCTAGTGTAACTAAATCAGGTAATTATAATAAATTAATAAACTGATTCAAATGGCTGCAAGAGACAAAAGGTTTTACATTCCTGGCAAAGTTTTTTCTTTAAAAATAACCTGTGTTTCTGGAGCAGAAGATGTAGAGAAAGTAACAATGAATTTGGATCTTAAATTATTAAAGCCATGTGCAGAATCACACTAGTCAAAATAATGAAGAATTTTCCTGTAACCTTTGAAAAAAAAATACTAACCCAAAGCAATACATTCTTTGAACAGCCTAATGAAAAAACAGTAGAGTAATAGGCATTTCATTCAGCACTGTTTTGTTTTAGCTACTTGATGTCTTCATTCTAGGACCTGCATGTTGCAACTAATTCTATAGATACCACCTAAATTGAACCTCACAGGGGTCAACTGGAAAGTTTTACTCATTGCTTTCAGTAGGATAAATATAGCTCCCTACAGAACAGAGATGCAAGGGTAAATCATATTTAACAAGACCATTTCAAATGGTCTTTATTAATGGTGGTGAAATTAAGCTGCCCTTGATTCTACTACTTAATCCAGCTCTTTTGTTTTCCGGCCTGGAAAGAACAGAATATGGCTTTGGATGCTGGAGTTATATGTAAGCAGTGATTCAGAGACCTATACTATTTTTTTACTGTCGTGAAAAGGAGATAAAATACACTTCCATTCTCTTCCTCTCCACCTCTAACCTACTCTTTCCCATTCCTGTAACTAGATATCTTTGTTCAAGATTTGTTTGCATGATCTCTTTACAGTTTAAAGAACTTGGAGCAGCAATTGCATGTAGGTGCAGAGTTTTCTATTTATATATTGTTCCTGTAGAAGAGGTAGTCTTTGAGCAATATTTCAGCTTTTAAAATTTGATCTGCATTTTGTATCCTTCTACTTATAAAACTACTAGGCTTTTAATACATTAGGTGACTTTTACGTGCCCCAAAAGGCAGGCAGAACATTTATAGTGTTTTAGAGTGTGAGAGGATATCTATTTATGTCTGGCTTTTAAAGCTCAATAGCCTAGATCAAGAGGGAGAAGCAAAGACAGCATTTGCCATTGAGAGCATTTTAGTTCCCAGATATCACTCACTGTTTAGAACTCAGTACTCAGAAGTGCATTTTGACTGATCTGTGTAGAGAAGGGACTGAAACCAGCATCCAGCCAGAAGGTTAGACAGAAAATTTCCCCCAGCTGACTGTTTGCTATGACTCTCATTTCATTCCCCAAAGAAGTTCTTGCTGTTCTATTAACATCTGACTGGATGGCAGAAAGGTTACAAGAAATTTGTAACAGTTACACAGAGATTAGCTTTACAGGTGAGATAAATGGATAACATAGTGCAGACATGAAATAATTTCTTCAAGGTGAGGATTTTCTCCTGGGATTAGCCTTTCATATACATGTGAATGTTTTCCTATGAAGTGGTAATAAGGAGTTTTTCTAGACTGAAGATGTGTTTCTGACATGTTCCTGCTTTGTGAACAAAGGCAGCACTTATAGACAAGTTGTCAAGATTTGAGAATTCTTGTCTTAGTCAAAATTTCACTGATGCATTAGCATTTGTTTTGCTAGTAAGCATTATATTTTATAATGCTCCTGTAACATGGTGGAAAGCGGAACAATGACAGCACAACAGCAAGGTCTTGTGCTGTAGCAAGTAAAGACTTATTCAAAGGCAACAGCTGTAGACACAGGAAAAAATTGAGAGTCTGCTTACCTTTAGAAGGCCTCATGGTTGGTAGAGATCTCCAGCAAGATACTCTTGCTTCCACTGCCAACCCTTAAATGAGGTCTGGCAAGGGGTGGAGCCAGGGTTCTGGCCGGCCACTCAGGCATATTGCATGCACCTGAGCTCCCCAAGGTTGGCTTTGCCTTTCCACAAAGTGCTCCATCACTGGTTCAGGCTATGACTTAGCATTTCTGCTATGTGCTGCAGCACTGTCACAGAGAGCAAATCATTGATTTCAAAGATGAGTCTCCTCTACTTCAGGAAACCCCTTAAGTACTGGAAATAGTGGGTAAAGCTGGCATGCTCTGGGTAGTTGGCAAAGTCTTATTATACCTCAGTGTAACCACATTTCTAATTTTCTTCCCTTGTGGAAGAAATCCTTCTGATAGTCAGTTTTTCCCATTTAGTTTTGCTTTGAAACTGTACATAAGCTGATTAAATCTTTCCTATTAATGTTGTAATTCTAAGGATCTAGAAGCAGAGAATGTAACCAAAGCAAGCTGTTGCAAACGTTTTACCTTCAGAAAAATAATTCCCTATTTCATACAAAACTGAGCTATGCAACAAATTCTTAATATTGCCTTGTCCTCTCTGGGTTGTGAATTCAGCAAGCCATAACTCTTCCACTTCTTCCCTTGGGAGACTATTATATAAGCATTCAGCTGTTCCTCTTGTTGTCCTTATTAAGATGAAATTTTATTTTGCTTAATTCTATCTTCGTAGGCCTAACTTTGCAAACTGGGACAACTCACATGAATCCACCCCTTTTAAAGACCAGGCTATGCGGCCTGTGCAGAAGAACAGGGCAGTATTAAAGGCAGTAATAGAATTTTGCAAGGTTTTATGGGACTCTGACAGCAGAACTGACACCTACCTGAGTCAGCAGAGCACTCTTCCAGAAATTAAGACTTAGCCACATTCTGGGCTGCGCTGGGAAGAGCATAGCAAGGAGATCAATGAAGTGATTATTCCCTTCATCTCAGGCACTTGTGAAGCTGCAGCTGAAGTAAAGTTGCTAGGGGCCTGAAAAGCAAGATGTACAGGGAGAGACTGAAGGGGCTGTGTTTATCTGGAGAAGAAGAGAAGGCTAAGAGGGAATGTACTTAGTACCTTCAGGTATCTAACAAAGGGCTATTGGGAAACAAGTAGACTCTTCTCAAAGCTCCACAGCAAAAGGACTACGTAAAATATGTGCATATATTAGGCATTTTATCTCTCTCCAGTAGGGAAAAAGAGTGTAGAAATACTATTCACACAGCAAACAATTGTTGCTATATCTCATTTGTAGAATGTCTCAATAAATTCTCATGCGTGACAGGCTTCTAAAAGAATAAAGGTCTTACACTGTTTAGCATTCGGTGAATAACTGGAAAAAAAAACGCAAGTGTCTCTAATGCATACAATGAATATACGATTGCATACATTACATCTCCATCTCTGAGAACTGTGGCAGAATTGGGTGGGTACTATGAAAAGGGATGCAGCTAACCTATTTGATTAGCTTTATATCACAATTGGCTGAGAACAGATGTTGAGATCACTACGTAGAAGCACCTTGTCTCAAACTCTTAAGTTCTGTCCTTATTAGACAAAATCACATTGCTAAAGGACTGCAAACAATATGTAATAGTTTTGAAAAGAAGACCAGTTGTGAATGCATATGCATTTGGCATGGGAATTGTATAGTTCTGAATGCAAACCCACTAGTACAAAAAAAATAAAATAATGACAGGAAATGACTTGAATTTTAGTTCAATTTTAATTTTAATACGCATTTATGTAATTTTTCCAATGTATTTTTTCTCTTTATGAATTTTTTATGGGTAAAATCTAATGGAGTATATACCAATCCATTACAAAAGTAGTTAGAAGTGATTTTGATATAGCCACATAATTCAAACCTCTAAGCCTAATTATAGGGGAAGAGCAGACTTCAGTGAAGGGAGCTGGGTAATTCTAGTATTTTAATTCACATGCTGCCAGTTGGCTGAGACTACGTATCCCACATGCAGACTTTGCCATCCTCCCATTGTAATTGATGCACCATGTCTCCTTATTTTGGTTGCACATCGTTCATTCATGTTCTTTTTTATTATTGAAGGCAGGTTTCAAAGATTGTACCTTCTGTCCCTGTGGGACTACAAGATGCAACGTACAGTCCATATCCATACAGGATAATTTAACCTACTTTATTTTACTGAATTCATTCTAAAATTATTTATTTTGGCTAACAGCTTTTTAATCTCAGCATGCTCTTAAGAGCTTTTCTAATAGTAAGAGCCCCTGCATTCAGGAGTAAAAGGGGGAGAACTCCAGTTTATCCTATGCTACTGACTTTGATTCTTGCACTTTCTCAGGCTGCCTGTATGATGTCAGATCTGCTTTAGAACCGTAGAATCATTCTGGTTGGAAAAGGCCTCTAAGATCATCCAGTCCAACTGTCCACCTACCAGCAGTGCTGCCCACTAAGCCGTGTCTCAAAGTGCCACATCTACCCTTTCCTTAAATATTTCCAGAGATGATGACGTCACCATCTCTCTGAGCAGCCTATGCCAATGCCTGACCACTCTTTCAGAGAAGAAATTTTTCCTAATATCTATCTTGAACCTCCTGTAGCACAACATAAGGCCATTTCCTCTTGTCTTATCATGGTTACCTGGGAGCAGAGTCAAGTGCTGTAGCTGTTTATGCTGACTGTTTGTAAGCGTGTATAACTTGTTTTAGGAATCTGTCATTGTGCTTGGATGTTACTGCCAAAAATGGGGGAAGTAATTTCAGTTGTTCTGGATGAAAGCCTTGACAAGCAGTTCTGAGTTGGTAGAAAGTTCTCTAAGGAGTTCTCCTAACACTGCATGTTGGAGGAGCCACTGAAGATAAACCAAATTACCAGAGCCAGGAGCAGAAAAGTTGTTTCTAACTTCAGTTATGGTTTATGCACAGCTAATGTTCTCTCATGATGCTTTTAATCATTTGAGAAATACATTCTGAACAAACAAAAGGTCAATTTAGCCCCAGAGTAATGTATAAGATGTTGGAACATACAGAAATGTACCCTTACATTTTCACTTCCAAATATATTTTGTGATTTAGTAAAGCTAAAAGAGTTCTAAGTAGAACTCTCTATGGGTGTGAATGTAGTTTTTTATTCCTTCTTTTTTATGGAGTTATTCTCTAAGTTTTGTGCTGGTGTTAACAGCACTTAATGGAGATGCAGTGATGGGACGCACTTGGCAGCACATAATCACATTTTGGAGAGCTGCATGGACTTGGCAGTCCAGACTCTAGATAAATGCTAGCCATGGTCCAGTGCCACGTCCTTTGGGATTGCTTGTAGAAATGGAGTTTATTTTCTTCTCCCTCTTGCTATTATCCATCCCCTGAATACAGTCAAAAAAGAAAAATCCAAGCTGGCTACCTGGAATGCTTACACATCTAATTGAGTAAAGTTTTAACACTCATACATTTTTAATGCTTATGCTAACTCAGGGGGAACACTTAGAGTTTATTACTATCCTTTCTTGTATCAAAGCCTAGAAACTGCCAGTTGCTGTGCACTCTGTTAGAGATGCATTCCAGCCACTTCTGAAGGTACATCACTCAAGTTTACAGTCAGTACTCCACTGTTCATTTAAATGCTTCGAAAAATGTAAATACTGATGATTATGTGATGTTAGGATTGTAAGACATGTCCTGGGTTTTTATTTTATACTCCATTGGAGAAGACGCAGTCTGAATTCTATAAGAAGTCATACACTTGGGATGGGAAGGTACTGAATGGCAAAAGTTGCTTTAGATGGTCATTAAAGTGGAAGCTCCTTACTAGCTTGCAGCTATTTCCACAGCTGCCGAAGCCTTCAGGCTTTGGATATCCTTTGGTGAGAGTAAAAAAAAAAAAAGGGAAACTTCAGACCTTTCTTTGAGCCCATCAGAAGCAAAGCCCTATTTCTTCCCACCCCTTTTTAACCACCTAACTAATCTCCATCATTGCTGGATTCTGTTATTTTTACTGTTGTGCACTAAAACAAACACTTTCTCCCTCTTCCTTTATGCCTGTAGGACAACTCTGTGTGACGCTTGCAAGTGGAGATAATGTTATTTTTATTGCGGTCTGGATGCTTCTTGAGTCATTATCAGAACAAGTCTGGTTTCTTTGCAGCATTTTTCTCCCAGGTAATGCTAACTTACCTGTTAGAACCACAACGAGATTCTCTCTGTAGTAGCGGTACAGCAGGCGTCTTTAATAGGGACCATGGGTTATAACTTTGTGGTTTGTCTTCAGTAAGTGTTTGGACTGTAAAACAAAAGTGAGCATAGAGAATTAAGGTTTGCCATACCAAAAGAGCAAGATGAATACCCTCTGTATCACCTAGCCACTTTTTATCGCCCTGCTTTGCCCAGCCCCTGAGTTAAGTGGGATGAACCTGGGCCTTATTGTTTCCTGGGATGCTGTGTCCTGGAAATGAGTGAACACACAGGGGTTTTTGTTCTTACATAGAATGAAAAGTTTTAAAGAATATTACTAGAGAAAAAGATGCTCATAGAATCGTAGAATCGCTCAGGTTGGAAAAGACCTGAAAGGGTCATCGAGTCCAACCACAACCCAACCACACAACCCTAACTCCAACAACCCTCCGCTAAATCATGTCCCTGGGCACCACATCCAAACGGCTTTTAAACACAACCAGGGATGGTGACTCAACCACCCCACTGGAGATCCTATTCCAGTGCCTAACAGCCCTTTCTGTAAAGAAGTTTTTCCTCATATCCAACCTAAACTTACCCTGGCACAACTTGTGGCCATTTCCCCTCATCCTGTCACTTGTCACCAATGAGAAGAGACCAACCCCCCACTTGCTGTGAGCACCTTTCAGGTATTGGAAGAGTGCAGTAAGGTCTCTCCCCAGCCTCCTCGTCTTCTCAGGCTGAACAGCCCCAGTTGCTTCAGTCTCTCCTCACAGGCCATATTCTCCAAGCCCTTCACAAGCATTGTGGCCCTTCTTTGGATCTGCTCCGACACCTCAAGGTCCTTTTTGTATGCAGAGCATGAAACAGGAAAAAAAAAAAAAGGAAAAAAAAAAGTCATGCTTAATATCTACAATGACAGGAATTGTTCTCCCGTACTTAATTGCCTCTGGTGAAGTGCAAACTGTAATTTTTCTTGACGTAGCTGTGCTCAACTGAGAAGTGTTGCGGTCTGACCTGGCTAATGTGAGTTTGGCTTCTGGGCATTTAAAAAATGGTTGACTGTAAGCAAAATGCAGTTGGATATCGTTAGTGTGTTCTCGGTACCGGTCACTGTTGTTTGGAGGAGGTGCTATTTAAACAACATTATAACTTGTTTTCCAAAACATGACTTTGTTGTTGCTGGCAGAATGTCAGCTGTGAGTCCGGCCTGCTGTAAGAGAACAATTTCTTTTTGAGTCCCAGCTGCGTCAGAAGAGTTCCCTCAGCCACAGCCATTGTGCCTGTTCCCTGCCCTGTGCTGAAGAGTTAGTTGCATTTTATTGTCATCAAACGGTAAGGAGTCTGTGAGCAGTGTTTGTAGCAGGCAGCCTGCTCTGGAATTGAGCTCTTCTTCCACGTACAGGGCTTGGGCCGTTTCTACCAGATAGAAAACTCCCAGGGCAGAAGTGTCAGCTCAGAGAAGAGGTTTTTATCGTTTAATTTTGCATCTGTTTCAAATACTGATGAAAAAGGACAGAAGTCATTTATAACGCCTGCACAAGGCACGCGCGCCTCATTTAGGGGACCGTCCAGCGGGGCCTTCGAGACCTTTGCACCGCGGTGTGCGGTGTTCGCGGGGTGCGTGTGCGTACGTGTGTGCGCACCCCTTCCGTTCGCTGGGGCTGTAGGTGCGTGCGGAGCTCCGCAGCGGCGGGGCAGGGAGGGGCAGGGCGCGGCGCACAGCTGGCTGCTGGCTGCTGGCTGCTGGCTGCTGGCTGCTGGCTGCTGGCTGCTGGCTGCTGGCTCACGCCACTGCCGCCGCCCCTTTACGCGCGGCCCCGGTTTCATGAATGAAATCCAATCGCCGCGCTATAAATAGACCGCAGGGCCGCAGACGTCACAGCGCGCGGCTCT
>JAOWBP010003659.1:7964774-7991504 GCA_028571105.1 Tragopan temminckii | reverse complement strand
GAATAAAATGACATTTGTCTCCCATTTAATTTAAATCTCTATTCCATGCAGCTAGGAAACATGATCAGAACTTTAAGGCTGCAGCTGTCAGCATGGACACAAAATAAGTGTAAATAATTTGATATATCCAAATATTGAGATTTTTGAAAAGGCAATGAAGAAGTTGTGCCACCCAGTGGAACAACTAAGAAGAAAATAGTACAGAGTTCTATAAGGCTCAAGCTGCAGAGTACTTCTACAAAATCATTCAGACCGCAGTTGTTAATTCAATCCTATGGTTTACTGTTCTTCTGTAGTTCAAAGGGACATGCTATTACTTTATTGCCAAAGCAGAGAAAATAAGCTTTTAAGCAGTGTGCAAAAAGCTCTTTGATGGGAGGTTGCTCCTTTGCCTTATTCTGTGCCTTCCACGAGTGCACACAGACTTACTTTCTGAAAAGTTCATTTGTAATAAATTTAAGCATTCTGCTCCAGCCACGTAGCTTCTCTCTTGTAGTTTAGCAGTATATTCATTTCCACAGAGTATTTCTACAAGAGATTAATTGGGGCTGCCACTAAGAGGCTAATGATTAAGACTATAGATGAGCTCTGGCCTTAGCATATAGCTGTAATTTTATTATACAAAGTGCAAAGCAACCACAGACCCAAAAAAAATCAAACTAGAATGGGGAGACTGCCGAAGAGGAAACATTCATTAAGGATGCCCAGTAAGATCAACTTACGGAGGTGCATTCCAAACTAAAGTGTCTAACCCTGGGGCAAGAGCAGACATGAATAAGATGTATTTAATCTGTACTTGTGGTAAAGAGTCTTTTCCTGTCTTACTACCGCACCATCTACTCCACTTATTTAAGAAAACGGTTAAAAATCCTGAAAAAGACACTGTAAATATCTTAAAATTTCATGCAGGATTTTTTAGGTAAAAGCAAACTGTCTCTCTTAAAGACTTGTGTAATCTGAAGGATTGGGATAATCTAAGCAAAACCTCAGCACAGGAAAAATTTCTTCGTAGTTGCCTACGATATCAAAGTGGGAGACACCCAATACCTTGGCAAGAACCAAAGGTAGCATTCAGAATCCTCCAGCTGCAGAGAACATTAAACACTAGACTTCCTTTCTCCAATGTCAATTTCTGACATTGTTTTTCAGTTTACCATCCAAGTCATCTTATTGATTAGCAACAGGACCAAAGAGTCTTACTTAACTGACACCAGGTCTTTGCGTATTTTAAAAGACCTCTGAATACAATGCCAAGTCACAAGGCATTCCCATGCACAGAGAAACAGTAAGCTTTTGCTCAGAAGCCTTGAGAAGCAAGTTAAGTTGTCTTACTCGTGGTACATAAAAGAATTGCCATACTGCCCTGTAGCTTTCAGTTGCAAATTCTTTTTCAAGAATACACTTTCTTGCATCAGTTTTTCAGCATGGCCTCAGAAAGCAGACATTTGTCTCTATTTTGTTCAATTTGATAGTCTTTGCACATGTAGGACAAAGACTACATTCAGATCAAAAGCAATGTGAGTGCCTTGCTTATCAATATGTACCTAAAATTTTAGCGTCAAATAAGAGACTATCACCTACTTTCATAAACTGTATGCTTTGTGCTTTGGAGGTTTTGCCTCCAAGTGCATGTAAACCTCACATGCATTTGCATGTATGCATCCACCAACACAGATGACCAAACAAAAAAAATATCCAAACACATGCAAACGTTTGTTTTTTTTAAAGAAAGCATCAGCCAGATTTAAAGAGCACATTTAAAGAGGGGCAGCCTCCCCTCTTGTGTAGGGAGAATTCTGTCACAACAAAGGGCCCAGGCTTAGAGATGAAATCACTACCTGCACTTCTCAGCCTTTTCACTGCCTATGCAAGACAAGAAACAGCAAAAGGGCCCATGGTGATACACTGTCAGTGACCGCTGCTTTACTGTTATAGCTTTATCCATATGACATTTTCAAGGCTGCTGAGACCTCATGTAACTTCTCAAGTTGTGTACATGATGAAAAATCTAAAGATTATTAATAAAATTCAGAGTATAAATCTTTTTAATTAATTTTTACTTTACAGTTATGAGTTTGAACATAGGAAGTATATCCTTTCAGGGCAGGGGACTACTTTGCTCACTGGAGCTACTGAAAATTGCAAATGCAAGAGAATGACAATTAAAAAAATGGTTTTAAGATATCTTTGTGTAATTTACATAGGCAGCTATTGCATTTAAGGACAAGCTAGAAGTTTGTGTTCATAAATAGCTAGTTATACCTTCTACTTCTGAGAAAAGACAAACAATAAGTTGGCAAAAATAATTTTCTACTGATCCATTTTTGAGATATACTAACTTAACTTCCACTGTTACTTCTATAGGTTTCAATTTAAACCATGCATCTTTCATCTTCACATACAGTTCTACGTTTTGTTTCAGAAAAAAATCACCATTCAAAGCTGCACATTCCTAGCACATTCATGTGTTTGTGTACTAACTGATGAACCCTGCCAACTCTGCAACCAACAGAAATGGATCTTTCTGTCAACACGATGCTAGCCAAGCTAAGCTGTTGGTCTAAATCAGATGTTTTGAGTTATAACTTTGTAAGAGAGTAACAAGCCTCAATTCTGGGATCAGACATTCCAGACAGCAACTCTAAGCTACGGCTTCAAATACGTGAGATGGGCTTTTGGAGGATGGGCTGACAAGAAACATACAGGTAGCAATGACTATGTAAGAAAGAACATGTTACTAAATAGCAGAACTGTAGAACTTTCTCAGGCAACATCTTCTTAATCTGCTTCTTAATCTGCTAATTAGGAGTTACTTGGAATTGTGCAATACAATTTTACTCTAACATTTCATACCTGCAACAGGGGGATATTGGGATTACTATTCAGTAATCTTCTATTTCTGTTCACCCAGCTCATAAAGTTCTTGGTCTTACTGAACTATTATGGCAGTACTAAGTGGTTCTAAGTGACTTGGAACTCAGAGGTTAGGCTGGCTTCCTGTGATCTGCTAGCCTCCTCCTCCAGTATCTGCCACTCACTCTCCTCTTTATCTCAGCCCGAGGATCAAAGAGATGGCTGGATGAACTTAACAACTTAAAGTGTGTTTATGCACTGGAGCATGCTCATGTCAATCTGACAGTGAGCTGGTGGAAGAGTGCAGCTGGTTTAGCAATCACAACAAAACAGTCTTTCAAGCCAATCATGCTGTTCCTCCAGGCTCACATTTCCAGTGGACCCCAAATATACAGCCTACAAGAAAAAAACAAAAGCAAGTGTGCATTGCCAGAAAGTAAAGCAGAACACCTTTACATGGGCACATCCACTACCTCAGGACAGAGCTACTTGAAGACACGTAACCTACTGTTTCCCAAACAGTGACTGTGATTAGTTATTCTACCTTGTGGTGTGATTTTGATTTTCCTCCCAAGTCCAGCCATGTTTCCACATTTTCCTTTGAGCAGGTAGAAGAAGAAAGGGGAAGAATAACCTCTGTTAAACGCAAAGCTTGAAGTGAAACATGAAAAACTTTTTTAGATCTGTCAGGTCAGATGAATGGCAGAATAGCCATGGTTACTCCTGTGCGGCATCCTATCACCAATCATTGGTGAATTAAGGCAGCACTCCTGCATCTACCTAAGTTCATCTCTAATCCTAAACCGTGCTCATTTGACTATAAATTTACATTAAAATAAACATCTTTTAGACTTTTAAAGGCTGGGACAGAAACTCCAACTTTTTTCCATTTGTTAACAATGCATAAACCAGAAAGATTAGACAGATCAGATCTGTCTTCAGATCTGAAGTTCATCTGGTAATACTGGCAGCTCAAGACTAAACATGATTCTGCTTGAAAGCTGACTAGTTTTTATACTACTTTACTTTTACTTGTGTTAGGTATGAAAACATCTGTCCCAAAGCTCCATATACACTGAGAACAACAAAAAAAACCAACAGCAGTTGCCCTTTATCAGAGAAGGAGAAATAACTCCTTTATTCCAGCAAATGATTTACACAATCATGGATTCCTTTGAGCCTTAACTTACTCTGTACTTTCAAGCACTTTGAGTATTCTCTTGAAAGACAGCTGGCATTTGCTGTGAAATACTGATGTCTAGAAAACAGTAGGCAGGTGTGTGGAAGTGCTGATCATAACTTAGAAGTAGCTTTCATTTTACTGTGGAAAAAGGATACTGAACTAGAGGAGAATGTTTCTCTTTAAAGTCCAGGTATATTCACTGCCTATACACTTTTCCCTACACTCTCAGCCCTACAAGGTATGTAGCGCTGCTTTAAGCAAGAGGCTGGGCTAAATGACTCAGAATTCCTTCCAACCACAATACCTGTGACGTCATCTCATTTCTAGTGTATTATTATTCTTCGCTCTCTCCACCTCACCAAACATTTATGGCAGATAATTAATTTTTAAATTGTCCTAGAGCAATTTCTTTTGTCTGTTTACAACTATTGTCAGATAGCTGACATGTCCAGCTGTGCCCATGTGCCATAAACTGACAAAAGCAGGAACAGCAATCTGTACTCAGGCTCAGTTTTTAAAAGACAACCAGAAGCACCCATGGAAAAAAAAAAAAATCTTCTCTATCACAAAGTCAAAACAAAAGTGAGCTCTGTTCTAATTCAGGAAGGACCTTGTGTAGTCCTCCTGCCCTTCCTAGCAAGAGCCTAAGGAATGATATGACAATAGCCAAACAACATTAAGACATCATGAAGTAACTAAATCTATGGTCACATCTGTTATCATGATAAACTACCCAACTAGAATAATCTTGCTTAGCTAAATGTGTCTGTGCCATGGAAACTGATGTGACAGCAATCCCAGATCCTGTCAAGAACCTCAACATTAGCCTGCACGATAAAAATAAACGTTACCAGTCACTGTCCTCCCTGCTCCAGAGGTGGCCACTGTAAATCAAGAGCTTGCTATATCACAGATGAGCTGAGTGACTTTAATGAGAAATATCACCCGTATGGATTACTGTTCTCCTGCCACATCTTGTCAGCAATTTTTCAGAAAACTATTCCATCATTCCCAAAGAAACAGCATCATCTATCATAGCAAAGAAACAGATGGCACACGGATGGAAGCTCTGATGTGCAGTCTCTTGGTAAAACAAGAACAAATAAATAAAAGGCCAGTATTAATATTGTCTTCTATGGAAAAACTGCTTAACTAAGCAACATTTGTTTTCAATTTAGTAGTTTCATGGGACAGCCGTTGTCTGATCTGCATAGTCGATTCTTGCAATAGCTATTTAAGCAGGGAACACTGTCTTCATAACGTTGAAGTCCAACCAAAAAATTATCTACTATATAGTGTGGGAACAGCTTAAGTAAAATTACTTAGAATCCTTTTATTTAAAAAAAACAACTCTGAAAAGTAAGTTCTGGTAATGGTTCATAAATTCTGGGATGTAATATTTCATCAGATCTAGCACTCTAGGTTCTCCAGAACCTACAACTACATATTACACATTTACACTGTATTTGGGGAATGAGTTCCAATTTGAACCCAGATCTCAGCTTCAGCTTCCCTCCAGTCGATATATTTCAGTGAGCTCCAAGCATGCTGTGTCCTGTTCTACCCTGATGGACAGCCTGCAACATGAATGAAAAGGCACACTGTGTCCAGTCCCATTTCTCACATCTACCCTTGCTGCACCATGCAGTGATCACTGGTAGGCATCTGAGACTACCACAGAACTCTCAGATGAAGAACTGGTGTGGTTCTGAATGCTTTCAGCGCTTTGGTTACTTTGATAATTTTATGACCTTGAAGCACTAGATCACAAGCACTTCACACGTAGCAATACGGGTAAAAATAGCCATGATGAGCTTTAACTTTCTCCTTGACCTGATACATACAATGTTCGTAAATAATGACCGCAAGAGTCAAAGATCACTTAATATGGTCTCTGAAATAAACATCATATTGTTTCTCATCCTACCTCTACATCAGTGACAGTGGTTTTGTCTAATGATTTTCCAAAAGGCATCCAGACTTAAGAGTTCCAAGAAGTAAAGAAGCCATCATTAATTTAGCCTTTTTCTATAACTGTATCACTCTCACTCTTAAAGTTTGTTTTCAGCTTATCAAGTCATTAACTCTTCCATCTTTACTCATTAGAACTCCACAAAAAATGGTAGATAACAACAGCATTAGTGTCACTTATCTTCTACTGTTAGTAGAAGAGAGAAATACATTTTTTCCCATCTTCCAGGATTTAATGGAAGTATTTGTTTCCAAGAAATTGCAGTAAGAATTAAGATCTTATTTTTTCCAACAGATATGACATAAGTAGTATTGGTGGCCACTATATTTGTATAAGCCACAGCACATTTCAAGAATTCCAATCTCTTACAGACGTACATGTATATATGACTTAACATACATATATAAAATGTTAGTTGCATGATAAAAGTCAGATTCCATGAAACTTAAACCCTCTGCTCAACTCTACCATTTTTAAACAGGACCATGGATTAGAAGTGTGCATTACATCAAGTACTCCTGTAGCTCTCTCAAAGGCTATAAGCAAATTACAGCCACTGGTCAAATTTATAATTCCCGCCCCCCAAAAAAACAATCATTACTTAAACAATTCATGACTATGTCAATATTTCTGCAGATTTCATTGTTTTCCACCTGACTAAAGTCACTGGATAAGCAAAGGTTTATGTGTATGCCTGTTCACACATTCAGAGCAGTGTGTTTTCTAGGGTTATGCTATATATATATATATATGCATATGCACATGCTTAGATATATACACATAATGCAACTAGCCATACCATCCTTCTGTCAAAACTTACTGACTTTTATAAGATAAACCATATGACTGCAATCACTACTCAGCAGGAAATCTCTTGCTGCCACAGCAAGTCTGCACTACATTCTGTCCCAATGCATGCTGCACAGAATTTTTTTCTGAAGTGACCTCTTGGAGTGGCTGTATGGAAATTCCCATGACTAGACCTAGTATTTCCCGACGTCTTGAAGCACTCAAGCTACGTGCTGAAGGAGAGACTTCACTAGCAAGAGGAGATTCTTTGAAAAAAAAAAATCAGTGAGATCAGATGTCCTGGCCTCAGGAAACATGGAAGTAATAACAAGACCAAAAAAATGCATCATTATTTTATCATTGAAAATATTACATATTACTGCACCTGAAATATTTTCATATAGTACTGTTTTTAATGGATTTGTAACACATTTCAGATGTAGTGCACTGATCTCACCTGAAAACATTTCATCCTAAAGATATATTAGTTTTCTTAAAATTTTTCCACAGCAGAGTTTAATCCTCAAGGGTTATATTTCAGATGTGGTGACAAGCTCACTTCTATGGAAACAGCAATATAAACAAACAGAAACAGCAATATACATAAATAAAATATGTTTTGTTTTAGGGTAAATTTTAGAGAAGTAACATTTTCCCTATCATGCTATATATTATCTTCTCAACTGCATCTTTCTACTGCCCTCAAAGTCCATTAGGCAATCTCATACTCTTAAAATGAAAATTATTACAGCTTTTAATATATTTCAGAGCAATCTCTGAATTTCTCATTCACAGAACTGAAGCAATTTTATATTTGATCTCTTTTCTAAACACTAGCAAGCTTTCCCAGAACAAATGTTAATCTGAACCTCAGCCTTAACAGAATCAATCCATCAGGCTTCTGCAACCTAAGTTTGCTTTTATGTGTAAAGCAGATTTTCAGCTGCAGTAGTTGAATGTAGGAAATGACAGGGAAAAAACCTTCAAGTGATAATAAACCGAAAGAACTCCAGTATGAAGATAGAGCTCTGTGTTTCATGCTCTAATTCAAGATTTCTGAAGCATGAGAACATTCAGAACCCCCAGAATATCACATTCCTCAGATAATTTGTACACATCTTCTGCAATGTTACAATTTCCTGAAATATTAAGACTTGCTGAATAAGGCTAAGGTCACTTCATTCACTAACATTAAAAACAAAAGTCAGGTGTTTCACAGAGTCACAGGGGTTGGAAGGGACCTCAAGAGATCATCAAATCCAATCCTCCTGCTAAAGCAGGTTCCTTACAATAGGTCACACAGGTAGGTGTCCAGACAAGTCTTGAATATCTCCATAGAAGGAGACTCCAACAATATCTCCAGACAGCGTGTTCCAGTGCTCCATCACCCTTACCAGAAAGAAGTTCTTCAGCATACTAGTATAGAATCTTCTCATATTCAAGTTTTAGGCCTTTACTCCCTGCTCTATTGCTATGCAACAGTGAGAAGAGCCTGGCCTCCTCTATTTAACTCTCACCTCCCCTTAGATATTTATAAACATTAATCAGATCCCCCCCCTCCCCAGTCTCCATTTCCTGTGGCTGAACAGACCCAGATTACTCATACAGGAGATAACTCCAGGCCTTTTATCATCTTTGTGACCCTCTGCTGGACTCCTAGGAGAGTCCTGTCTTTTTCTAACAGGGAAGTCCAGAACTGGATACAGTATTCTAAACGCAGGCTCAGCAGGGCAGAGTAGAGGAGGAGGATCACCTAAGTTACTACAATTTATCATCTTTTTTTTTTGCTAACTTACCTTTTAAAGGATGTTGAATGTCAGAAATTAGTGTATGTAACATCAGATCATATTAATTTCATGATAAAAAATTAGCACATTGTGAAGCAAAAGTAGGCACTTCATACCTACCGTACTGCTTTGTGAGGACATCAAGACCTCTGCAGATTCAGAGCTGACAAAACATCTGTATTACTGAGACACTTTGCTAAACAATGAAAAATAATTGAAAATTTGTATCAGGAAGGCACCACATACCTTACTAGTAACATACACTGCTGGATCATGCATTATATAAGCCGTTCAGGTTGAGACCTACAACGGAAACAAACATTAATCAAGTTATTTTGCTTAGTATGGCTAGGAACATCATGCTGCTTTGATAGTTAATTAACTCAGCATTCTCAAGTGAACCTTTAAAATAAGGGGCTGCAGTTAACCTTCTCTCTACAACAGAGATAGGACACAGTCCTGGGATGCAGAGCAGCCTGCTGAAAGAGCAATTCTGTGCAGTCACTAGTGTCTTTCACACAATTGTGCTATGGCCCAGCAATTAAGTGAGTTTCAGGGGTATCTACAGATTCCTTTCACTCCTATTTCTTCAGGCCTTACAGTCTTTACAATGGATGATTTCTTACCTAGCCTCATCACTATTACCCCAAAAAACCCTTAAAGTCCTCACACGAGACATTTCCAGCAGATTGTATCCGATCTGTTAATTACTTTTCACACCTTGACACCTTATTAATAAATCCTAGCAAATGTTGTTGTAAGTTCATTTTAACAAAACAAATTCTGTTTTCCAGCCTTTCTGGAGCAGATGTGTTTCGCCCTTTGGGCCAGGGATCACCAACAAACCGAAAACCATCATTAGGTATTCAATGAAAAGAACACAAAGGAAATCCAAAGAAAGATACTATGCATATATACTCCTATACGTGCAAGGAAGTGAGTAAAAAAACCCCAGGGAAGAAACGTAGGGTAAATATACAGAATTCAGCACCTTGTGGTCATTCCACACAAGACTTTCCAGTACCAAGGGAACAATACTAGAATCTGCATATACTTAAAATACAAGTGCACAAAAATACCAAGAATCTGGAAATCACTTTTGAGACCAAGCCCAATAGACAGTTAATAAGCCACTTATACCCTGATTAAACTCTATTTTTAAAGTTTAATACCCTGAAGATTACTTTACAAAGGCTTTTTCACTTTTCTAGTATCATCACCAGGTAATGCCTTCGGTCATTTCAGTCACAAAGCTGTTATTGGCAGCTCTAACCCAAAAAGCTGGTCATTTACCTCCTACTAAAAATAATAATGGAGTTCTAGGTTTTTAAATTCAAAGCTAAGAAATTTATTTGTTGCAAAGTGACAGAACCCCCTGGAACTACTGTGAGGAACTTTTACCAGTAATGAAAACTAAATGTTTAAAGTAGTTACAGGTCACATAAAATTAGGCAAGGAGTTACATTTGTATAATTAGGCAAGTTTCATTTTGAGATTTTATTACACTATGCACTTCACTAGCACTACAAGGCAAGTTCTCTGGCATGCGATGTGTGTGTTCACTCCACATCCTGCATGAATCTGTTGGGACACATGGCAGGGACATACATAGTCCTTTCCTCCCTTCTAGGAGCTTTGTGTTGAGTAACTCTGCCTGGCCTCAAAATCATGCTGTAAACATTCAAATGGCACTGGAAATTGTGTGACACTGAACTTCACTGCCACATTTCCCACAGCTTTAGAATGTCAAACTAATCATTTTATCATGTAAGTCTAATTGAAGTGAGACAGGGACAATTCTAAAGGTTATATTCCATGTTCTCTTTGTAGTTCTGACCTCCTTACCTCATTTCCACTATTAATAGATTTGCATTCCTTAAGTAATAAATGAGGCTAGTCTTGTGCAGGGAGTAATATCTTTAAATAGCTGCACTGAAGTTATTGGAAGAAAACAGAAGCTTGTCAAACCCAAAGAAGTGGATTGTGAGATGAATACTCTTCTGTTCTCTCCTGCTAGAGTAGCAGCTCTAATAAAATATAGTATAAGTTACCTCAAAAATCATACTTCATTAGTACCCTCCTTCCATCACATCTGCAACAAACCTACTTTAAACATGTGAGAGTTAACAAGACAGTTTGAAACTGAGAGGAATGGCTTATTGCTAAAAGATATACATGTTTTTAGTAACACTGTAACATTCCCCGTTGATTAAACATTTTTAATAGATGGAATATAACCAAATAAAAGCCTTTCTGTATTTGCTTCGATACCAATTCATCCCACTTTTCAGTTGCGCCTTTAATTCAGATGAGTTCATATGAATTCATATAATCAAGTAGTTTTCAGACATATGGCTTGAGTTTTGGGTGGTCCTGTGCGGAGCCAGGACTTGGACTCGATGATTCTTGTGGGTCTCTGCCAGCTCAGTTTATTCTCTGATTCTATGATTTTCAGCCAGTTTCATCCTCAGGACTTCCCACAATTCATCTACAAGTGATGATTTCAGCAACACTATTAAACTAAACTCATTATATTAGAAGTCCAGAATTTTGTTTACAAGGGACAAGATTTATCCTAACTCCCACAATCCAAAAATAAGGGTTATTATCTTACCTTATCACATAGACTATCTAGTAGAGCAAGAAACAAATAATTTGAGGAGATAACTGGCTTGTTCAGGTGTCTAAGATAGGTATTCAGAGTCATCATCTGAAAGTCAACCTCTCTCTCCTCTAAACACACAAGGTGCCAAGATAATTTGTTGGATTAAATGCAAGGGTCCAATCTCACACAAGATGCCATAGCATAACCATTGCTGCTCCAGAAGCACAAAGATTTCTTTTAAGTTCTGTGTTACACTGTCAGGCATCTCAAATGACATTATAGGGTATCTGGAACAGCACTATGTGCCTTTAGGCAGTGTGTTCCTAGACATCTACAGCAGGAATAAGTAAAATTACAAGAGAAATTGCAGCCACAGGAAAAATAGCAAAGTTTGTACAGTTCAAAGATTTTCAGGATAACAGTATAAAGATGAGATAGAGAAAAGGACAGAAAGCAACGAAGGTAATGCAACTCCTTTCCTGCTAAGGGAAAGGAAGATCTTTTCATCCTACCATTTCTATGCCACCCTTCTTCCCAGGATTCTATACTTGGGTGGCTAAGGAAAGAGCTGACCTTTTCTCAATCTGCATTAACCAGTATCAAAACAAACTTACCTTGAAGTTGAAGTATTTGTATGCTTTCACAGGGTTAGAAAATACTTCAAAACCATGTTTAAAATTACTCATAATTTGCTGACTTGATATGAACAGGTAGCACGAGTAGCCATGTTTGCCTTTGTATTTTCAATTGCACTCAGTATTTACTTTTAGAGCAGGATTTTGCTAAACACATCATTTGCCTATTGTTAGAATTTTAAATATCTTACCTTCCCTTTTCTCACTAAGAAAAAGCAGCCTGTATTCTACAACGCTTGTAGATTCTTGATAACTTCATGGATGCGTAGCCCCTGAATGCAGAAAGTTGTGTTCGTAGTAGATTTAATTTCATACTTTAGATATACATCTTGATTATGTTCTCCTGCATCTAACTCATTTTAAAAGAGGTATTAAAAATCACGATCAGATTTTCAAATGTAGTTCACACCCTGCACTATGCCAAGAATTTCAAACCATCTCACACTCTACACATTACTACAAGAGTCACGAATTCTGCATTCACAACCTATGTTCATTATTAAATGCGTAATTCAATAGTCAAAAGAGAATATCACTTGCTCTATTATCACTTCATATAGTAAGAGCCATGTAATAACAATTTCTGCCCTACAAAATGAATCAGGAATGTTTGCTTTTGTTCACTGCAATATGAGTTTGAATGCCCTGAAATTATAATCATTTTAAAACCACATTTTGTAAAGATATTATTTATTAGAAAAAGTTAAGAATTTAGTAAACTAGACAGGCAGCAATACATTAACCAGGTGTGAATTATGACCACTTGCTTAGAAAATACGGAGTGACACCAGAAAAGATGACACTATCTTCCAAGTTTCATGATACTTGTTTCATTTCAAGAATAGCTGTCTTAAAAACGAAGTACTTATTCTAAATTAGCTGGTCCTCCCTGACTCTTAGAGACATTCAACTTCTAAACAAGCCTTTTATATGCCTCTGTGTGCTCATTTCAAGTCAGTTTTGCACATAGTGAATGGTACAAAACAGTTCCATTCACATAGCCAAACTCCATAAATGTGAAGATCCAAATTCAAAAGTAACAGGAAATGCAAGCTACCTGTCAAAGAACACATTGTCCTTTTTGCCAAGAACAAAGGTAGTCTTATTTGAAAGAATGCAATGCGTTTAATGACATGGTCACAGGAAGGCATGCCACACAAGTTTAGCCAGGCCACATTTTCTTCCCTAGTTGAAATCAGAGCATATTGGTCCAGACCATAACTGCACTCTAGAAATAAGGAGTACAGACCAAACTGACACTGGCAGTACACAAATGAGTTGTTCTTTTGATAATGAATAAATTCAAGGTTAGCACCAGCCTGTCAAATACCTCCAGGATCTGCTGCCCTTCCACCCAGCTGCTGTTTAGAGACAACAGAATTCATTCTGTTTTGTTGACCATATTCAAGTGTATAAGGCTATATATGGCCTCCAGTGGAGGAAAACAGAGTGGCATGCCATATTACACTGATGCAGACTAATCACAGGCATCAACAGTGACACACTGACTTTTGTACCTAGTGCAACATTTTAAGCATATTTCCAGAACATTATCAAGTACAGAGTTCAGCAACCATCAAATCAGCCCATCAAAGTATGCCACTGCCAGCCAGAAAAGGCTGGAGCTTAAAGAACAACCCCAAACATAGACTTAATAGCTCAGCTCTGACTCAGCACTACCTAAGCTATTTGGTCAAACAGCTGGTAGGTAAGGATGTGCCAGCAAAGTAGACAGAAAGCAGAAGTAAGCTTCAGCCATAGCCAACTGTTCACAGAAAATAGGAAAGGAAGGTGCTCTCCCCTTATTGATTCTGCAAACACTTACTGCACAAGAGTTTCTAATAACTCCAGAATCCTTCATTTCTGGATCTAGCTACTTTGGGTACCCACAACACAGAAAGGGAACTGTGCTCAACTCTGCCAGGTCGAGTGAGAACTGAGGTGGCATAGCCCACTCCCTCTACCTTTATCTGAACTAGAGATCAGAATGCCAAGTTCTCTACCAGGCATAACAGCTATCTCTAGTAAGACAACAATGTCAAAAGAACAGAAAAATGATTGAATAAAGCAGAAGACGTGATGAACACATTTCCTGGAATGAAATAGGCTTTCCTTGAAGATTTATATCACTGGTCAATCTAAACCAGGCTAAAAAACAGTGAAATTGAATGCTAGTTAGCATACCACATGCAGAGAAACCTAGTACTGTTTTATAGACTGGTTTATGGTTAATAACTATGGGAATGGGTACATTTCAGCTGACATGCACAACTTCACCTTAAAAAAATTACTATTTTCTTTCAGTCATCTGTATAGGAAAAGTTCATGAAAGTCAAGCTAACAAAAAGGAAGGAGGCTATGTTAAAAGGCAAAAGCATCTCTTGTAATGAATGTTTAAGAACCTCTTTGCTCTTCTGGTTTTGATCAACATGAATGGTTTATAAACTGCTCTTAAAACTGACATAGCAAACAAATCTCATCAGACAATAATAAAACACACCACTGAGCTGTAGCAAATGATTTCCCTTAGGGTTAAGATTTGTCATGCATCCAGAAAAGAACAAATACATGTCTCTGATAAACTAAATTTTCAAAATTCAGCATCCTACATGTACACAAAGCTTTCATTTTTGAAACAAGGTTTTACTTTCTTCTTGGTTTACATGTAGATACAGCTTTCAACAAATATTATTAAGAACTGCACAACTTCACCAGACTCTGCAGATGATGATCTGGCTGTCTAACAGCTGTATGAGCTATTAGAAGCCGAGAAGTCCTAGGTTTATGATTAACAATTTAATGTAAGTTACGTCACAGGAGAGGCACCTTGAGCAATCTTCTTACATAATTTACCGTACATGGTAGCCATTCCAATGTGAGTTATAAGTCAACCATGAGTAAGTCCTGAAGAATTAGAGGAAGCTGTAAACAATACACAGGGCAGTGTGACAGTGTGTGTCTGTGATGCAACTTGCATTAATCTTTGTTTCCAGCTGTTAAGTATAATCATCAGAAACTTCTAGACTTTCAGCCTGATATAAGCTCTTACATTTCTAAAATGCACAACAGGTCTTCCAGCCAACTTTCTTGTAAACTGCTGACTTCTTAGAGCTTGCTGCAGAAAGTTGCTATGGATGCACTCATGCTTCTGACAGCAGAATGATGAATTTCTGACAAAGCTGGGGTTCAGCACAATCACAACCAGATTTAACCACGTAAGTAATTTCCTCTGTGTGTATGACCTCACTAGATTATCATCTACTATGGCTTCTCATTTTTCTTGAAGTACAACTACTTATTTCTTACATACATAAGGTTTCTCATGCTTTCAAATGAGGATTTCATTTAAAGTAGTAGTTTTCAGTAACATTCACAATACTGTAACCACTTCCTAAGAATACCAGCAACAATCTCCACTTACTGGAATTGAGCATTAGGACAGAGTGCAAAAAGAGGTAAACAAAAGAAAAGGTCTGCTAAATGCTATAGTTATGTCAGAGGTTTTCAGATTTAAATAGAAGATTGTTGATGGACTGATGAAGAACAAGTCATGCTTTGGGGACTGGGATAAGACGACAAATACTTGTCATCAGAAACAAATCCAGTAAATGCACATTTCAGTAAATATGGGCATCACAAAAACAAGTGCAAAGATGTATCATTTGCTTCTTTTGAAATACTAGAACAATTGTCAAATCCTATCCGTTGGAGAACACATTCCTACAGCCACCTTCCTCTCACACGTCTGTGCTCTTAGTTTTTGGGCACTATGTGAATTACAAACATGATGGCAGTGAGGACTTTTCACTTAGCTCTCCATACAAAAGATGATTTACACATACCGGTATGTTATGTCTAGTATATAACATGTATTAAACACCATACAGACAAACTAGATCTTCCCATTTAAAACCTGCAGGAAAACTCCAAATACTACCACAGTTTCTTAATGGAAAAAATAGCCAAAGCTGTTTCAAGCCACTATGCCTTCTTCATCCATAAAGGGATGGTTCAGACATCTCTTTTCATATCAGACATATCAGACCCCAGGGTCTCCCTTGGTACCAGGAATTCTGGCTCAATAAAGCAGTCAAATGAAATGGAAGAAATGGGTCACTGACCAATTTGCTCTCTGGGATGCTCAAAGCCGTCTTAAGTCTTCTGAATTTGACT
Source organism: Tragopan temminckii (assembly GCA_028571105.1). Lineage (NCBI taxonomy): Eukaryota > Metazoa > Chordata > Aves > Galliformes > Phasianidae > Tragopan > Tragopan temminckii. Next base: position 7,975,507 of record JAOWBP010003659.1, on the reverse strand, counting down.
CTGAGTGATCTTTGTTGTACAGAAGAAATTCTCAATAGGTGCGGATCTGCCACAGTAACCTCTTTTGCCATCTCCTTCAATGGCCCTCTTCACTTGCAAGTGGCAGTGTGAACTCTCAGCTGATAAAGACCCCAAGGATTAAGACTGTCACCGTGTGTGCTGGTGACCAGCCTGGGATGGATGGCCACAGACTGGCAGCCACAAAGTGGAGCTTTCTACTAGCCTCAACCTGGCTGCAGACTTATTCTACTGCAGCATTTGCATTAAGATGACAATGACCAGATCTGCTTTATAGTCAGCTGATGTTAATCAAGGTAGGTGGGATTAGCAGAACACAGTGATAGAAATCTGCACATGAAAAGTGTGCCATTGCTAGTGGTTTTTCCAGGAAACAACCGTGCATCTGTGTGTGGATCTAATTTTCCTTTACATAATTATGTTAAATGCAGTGTTGCACCTGAAGTTGCCAGCTGCAGCTACACACTGTACTTCACAAAACAAATTCTGATCTGATAGTATAGCTCAGTGTAGCTCACTGACCTATGATTTTCCATGTTGTTTCCCTTAAAGCCTTAATATAGTTGTGATCTTCTGGTATGTCTACTTGTACATGGAAAAACATGTAGTCAAACTACAAATTAATACAGCAGGATATTCCAGACTAGCAGATATAGAACTATGCTGTTATATATGTACATACACGCATGTATATAAATAATGACAGAACCAGACACACAGGTTAAAACCTCAGAATCACAGCCAGAGGTTAACGACTATAGTATCGGGATCACACTGCCAGGCCCTGAGGTTAAAGAAAGTAATATGACCACATTCAACATTTTTAGACCACCTGTTCACTAGGGCAGAGAAAAAGATCGTCATCTTAAGTCCTAAAAGGAATTAGATGAAACATCTGAATCTCAACAAAAGTATATGCTTTCTTCTTCTCAGCCTTATGTTTCTGTTCCTCCTTGGATTCCAAAGACAGTAACTTAGAGTAAGACAGTATTCCACTCTGTCAAAGGAATCACATTTTTCATATAGAAATGGTCTTTGTGAATCTAAGTGAAGGATTATGCTTTAAAATTAATAATTACACAAGTGAAGGGCTAGGTAAAGCTACCACAGGTACAGCACATAAGTGTGTTGCTATGCAAGTCCAGCACATCTAAGATATTTACTTAGCTTTATCTAGACCAATAACACTGAGAAAAAAAATAAGGCTGATAGATAAGAGATACCAATAGCCACAAACGATTTCTGACCTATTACTGCAACACTTCTTTCCTCATCGCTCTCAGGTAGGTTCTTTCTAGGTAAGATTTTTCTGCCCAGGATCACAAAGTACAAAATGTGTAAGTAAGGCATAATCAAACTACATGCTGCTTTACAGAGTACCATTTGCAGAAAAAATTGGACTTGGAATGTAACTTCAACCCTATGGAGTTAAATTGCCATGTTCATTCTGGATTCATCAGCACTGCCTTAGGTTTGGCAGTACTTGGGTACAGCAGTAATAACAGCTCCACCAGAGAGATTTAAGGCTTAACGAGAAATCTATTATAAGAAAATTCCCCAACATGCAAAATGGGGTCACCTGGGCTGAGTAAAGGCAACAGCAGAATTTGAAAGAGTGGTTATGAACTTACAGTGCCTTAATTATGAGAAACCAAATTTGAAACATCTTGAAAAGACTGGGTTTTAAAAGGACAGGTGTTCCACACTCTTCAGAAAGAAGTCTCCATGACTACCATAAAGGCAATGAGTCAGTAAATCATGGAAAAGGTGCATTACTCCAAGAAGAAAGATTATTTACATTAAGGGAAAATGTCCAAAAAGGACATTTTTCACGAGGCTTTTAAAATCACGCCAGCATCTGTTGAACATATGTGCTTTTAATGATAGTACAGGAAGAAGCAGCTGATGGCTATGAAATCCTAAATTAAATTTTACATAAGATACCTTTATTGGAGGCTGGAAGCTTCTGTATATAGAGGAAATACTCTCCATCTCTGTGTCCAACAGTGCTACCTTAGCAGACCAGACCTATACGTAGGCAGATTAGGTTATTCTCTCAGTCAGTTTACAGCTGATTTCCGCTATGCTGCACCCACTTATTGTGCACAGTTAAATTAAAAAAAAAAGCAATTAGAGGCCTCTCTCTGTGATGTCAAAGTTGCTAAAAAGGCAGGTGGTTTATTGGAGGGTGGGGAGGGGCAGGGCAGGTTGAGAGGTGCAAGCCACCTTACTGCCTTTCTAAGATAAACTGCATTTACATTTACGCAGTGTCTGGTGCGCAATGACCTTGGAGCCTCACTATTCTCAGTGACTGTCACCTGTGAAAGCAGAAGTACTCGGGTAGCTGTGTTCTCTGCTGCAGCACATAGAAAACAGAGTGGCCAGCCTACCCTTCATTTTAAGAAGTATAATACACCAGATTACACATCCCTTTGCCTCTGTGCCTTTCTTTTTGTACCTTCTCCTCCTTACACAAAACTGCTTAGGAATGCTTTGCCATCCACAGCTGTTTCACTACGTCCTACCACACCTCAGATTCTACATCATTATTGGAATCCCTCCAAAAGCCTACAGACAAGAAGTTCCCTGTTCCATGCCCTTTCTGCTAACTCTCTGCACTACTCAAAGTGATTTTTTTTTTTCCCAGTTAGGTATACATTTGTAAACTGCTGTACAAAACAGGATCTGCTCCTTTCTCTCATCTTTAACTGTGCCCAGCTGCACAAGCATCATATTCCAGATGTTCAAAAGGAACTCTATATCCAGCTATTTCCAAGTCTGACAAAACATGCAATTCCTGCCCCTTGCTAATAGACATCCTTTTATCACATGCAATGGTCTAGAACTTCAGTGAATGTAAGAACGTAAAAAAACTTCCCTGCCTCTCAGCTTACCATTGAAACTCATTTCTTTTAGCTACTGTACAGTGATACCTGAGCAGAAAGCAGTGGTAGGACTGACTGTAAAGGACCAATGAAAATACTTTCTGATCAGTTAAGCCCTAAGCTCCACATAGAAAAGAATTTTTAAATCAATTATAACTATCATCTTTGGATTATCAAAACACTAGCTATATTATTTATGGACACCACAGTTCTGGACACACTTCAGCATCTCTCTATGGGGAAAACAACGTTTTCCTTCCTGTTAAGGTCTCTTGCTTCGTTATGTAAGTATAGTACACAAAGTCAATAATATCGGGCCTCTTCTATGCCCAAGCAAGGAAACAGTGACTATTTTATAGCATACAGCCAAGTTCCAGGCTCTCTCCATCCACCTGCCATCTCATGAAAAATGTGGACAGAAGGATTATGGGTCCCAGCTCCCACCCCTCGCCTTCCTGAACGCTTGTGTGAATATGCTAAGCATTTGCCCATCTGCTAGGGACCCAGCTGCAGACAAGAATCAAATCCCAAGTCTTTTGCTTTCCCCTGCAATGTAACATTAAAGTCATATTTAACAGCCTCTCCTTCATCTTCCCCCTTTTTTTCCTCCCCGCAACTGGCAACTCTTTTTCTGAATAGGATATCACTGGGATTGATTGCACAAGATTCACCTGCATACCAATCAAAGTGTTTAACCTTCCATTCACCTACACGCTCTGAGACACACGATCTTCTTCAAACAGTCACCCTACGATTTGCAAATAGGGAAAAAGTGACTGGTAAGGCATCAGAGTAATGAGCTTAAAATGCACTGAACTGAACTGCTCCATATGCAGGCATTGGTAAACAGCAAAGTCCTTACTTACAAAACACCTTATTTTACCTTCAACCCACAATAACTTTATTTACCTCATTTCTAAATTCTTAGAAATCCAAAGTCTTTATCTATTTTCACTGGCAAACCCTCTGTTAGGGATGCTGTCCTGCAAAGTCGGTTAGGGATGAGAAAATGCCTGTAATTGTGCATCAGCAAAAAAGACACTAACAATGGGCCAGCTACTTCCACAGAACATGGTGAAGAGATCTGTACCACACAGACAAGCAGGAAGCCCCCACACTGCCCCAGAACTGAAAGGCAGCATAACCACATCAGCCTAAGAAAACATTTAAGCTAATAAGTCTGTGGAAATAGCCTTGCTGATAATCTTAACTGTCTGGGAGGCTGTTACTACATTGCAGCAGGCAACAAAAACCAGGCTTTAGCTCAGAAGCCCCAGTCTGTTACACAGTGGAGATGAAAGACAATGTATTTTACCAGAAACCAAGCTAGTGAGAAAAGAATCCCTTAAAAACCAATAGGCCTTATGGCATGACCGTTTCTTTAAATATATACACCCAGTCTCATTCTAATGTTGAGCAAATCTCAATCACTGAAGACCCCAACTGTAGGGAAAGTTTTGCACATGCTGCTAGATCCCCAAGCAACGCAATTGCAAACTTGGATCTTTCTCAGTTCTACTACTCACAGAAATCAGAGACACAAACAAACAAGGTGCCCTGGCAGAGTCAGGGAAGTGCTCTCTTACTTCCTTTCCTGGTAGCCTTCTAATTGCAAAAAACACAGCCTTATTATCCAGGACTGTAATCTAGCAGTCTACTATAGTTCAGTTCTACTGAAGACAAAAATTATCAAAAATACTAATTTCATACAAAAAAAAAAATCACTGTACTTGATAATTTCTCCAATTTCTACTGATTTGAGTTATGGGCTTTTTTTGCTTTCATCACCTCATTCTGCTACTAAAAAGTAGATTTGAATTTATATTATTTTCACCATACAGTCAGCAGTGCTCTTTGCTTTTACTTCTCAGCAGGATCAATTATCAGTGAATAATTAAAGAGTGCTTGAAAGCCCAAAAAACACAGACTAAAAATTGAAATACTTCCAGACAAATGTATGTGCTTCATTAATCAATTTTACCACGGCCAATGACAAATTATTTCTTAGTTCTCTTCCTAATGACTCACATTAATACCACACTTGGCCCTTACCAAATAATGCAGAAAGCTAATTGTGTCAAGAAGGCTACAGGTTTTGGGAGGTTTTTTATCCTCAGAGACAAACTTCAGAGTAAAAAAGAAAGATATAACTCCTGCAAAACAAGTTTGACATTTAAAGAGAACCTGGCTTTTAACCACAGATTCTGACACCTTTTTTCACTATATTTTCTGTTCTTAGGAGCCACAATACATAACAGCACAAGTGATGTAACAGAACATATGACAATAGAGATTGCTACATTATCTTTCAGAGAGCCAAAACAAATGCAGGGGTGGAAAGAGAGAAGAGAACACTTTCTATAGCCAGAAGTACAGATGTTGACTCCTTACTTTTATCTTACGTGCCAGATTAATTCCTTGTAAATGCTTTGATCCTAAGTAATATAGAGTTTCACCTGCTGGGGAGAAGAAAACTCCTAAAGACCATGTTTACAAGATACCTCCTTCTCCATACCCAGCAGGGACGTGCACTGGTGCATAGCTATAAACTCAATACATTTTTATAGCACAGAGCCTCTACATCCTGTAGGCTCTGCTATAGTTTCAGGGTTGTCAGGTACAACGTTGCAGTACGATGAACAGCATAGCAATAACAGCATGGTGGTAAAGTCCTAGACTGTAGCAAGTGAGAATAAGCCCAACTGCAGTAGCAGTAGACACAGAAAACAAGGAAAAAAAAATTACTCACCCTTGAAAAGTCTTAGGTAAATAGGGATCTTACACTGGCTTCCACTGCCAACCTTTAAATGAGGTCTGGGAAGGGGTGGATCCTGGTTACACCCCTTCCTGTCACTCAGGTGCATTGTATGCACCTGAGCTGCCCTGGGTTGGCCCTGCCTTCCCACCAGGTGCTCAGTCACTGGTTCAAGCCATGATTTGGCATTTCTGCTACAGCAGACCTTCATCTCTGAAGTCTGACTGCTTACTTTGAGATACACGGACACCCTGATCTCACATCTCAGAATTTCTACTTAGAGAAAATTGGGAATAACAGATTTATGCAGATAATTTGTAGCAACTACTCTTAGCAAACCTAGTCACTGCCTTCTAAACTGGCAGTGCTCTCTCTCCTATGTTACTTTGCTTTTTCAGAATTTGTAGCCAGATTTAGTTTTACGATCTCCCCTCCCCTTAAAAATATTTCTAAACTGTGTGTATCAATCAAAAGGCCTACTGAACAAGGAACAAAGAAATGACACATTCACAACAGACCACAATTAAATGAGCAAAAATATTTCAGAAATGCATCAATAAATGAATACTTAAAAAAAAAACAAATGAGTTCAAGCTTTCTGAACTACACAGAAGTATAAACATAATATTCAAAAGTTCAACAAATATTGAACGTACATTTTATGCTTCTTATGGACAACAAAAGTACTATCATTGATAATTATAATTATGAAGGTTGAACCATGTACTTACGAGTAAATATACAAACTCTTCACAAGGGGTCAAAAGTATACTTCAGTGCATGAGAAGAGCTGGCTGCCAAATTACAAGAACACTGCTTATGCAAACTGTCCTGTGCTTTTCTTTAATATCAAAGTGTCTGAATTTTCCTGAAATATTTTAAAAAAACGATTCTTCAAGCACTCTGGTGCTTCCTGAAAGTTCTAGCAGAGTAGTAACAAATAACTAGAAGCAGTGATGGAGCTTGCACAGTGACTGATCTCATAAAAAACAAAGAGAACTTTCTTGATTTCAGCAACATATGCCCTCAGTAATTATTTGATAAGAAAAAACAGGGCATTGCAAAAACAAAGAGTAATTAATAGTGCTGTGCTTTCAGATATCTGTATCCATTTTCATGTACATATCATACTCCGAGATACCGGATGGTACTGTTTTTCTAGTACTCTTGTAGAGAAAAAACTTGGCTTGTTTTGGCCAAAGTTCTTTGGAACTGTGAGAGATATTTGTCAGGACAGAAACAAAATCACATATCACATCCATAATTGTTTTAACTAATGAACAGGATAAATGGGGGCACAGGGAAGCAAGCATGGCAGCTCCAATATGTGTTCCAGAGCTCTTTTACAACAAGCAGTACTTGAACTGACATGTACAGTCACTAGAAAAATGATGCTTTTGTTAGAGCGATACCTTTATGAGAGAATCCCATGCATTCTACTGAAGAGAGATTTGGTCCTTGGTGACAGGGATTGGAGGCAATTCCCATCTTCCTCACTTGTCCCAGATCAGAAGTAAAGGCATGCAAAGCAATATGACATTTGTATCAATAAACCTAGAAAGAGAGATAAAACTATATTTTTCTTTGAAACTGACTGGTCCCTGGAAGAATACGCACAGGCAAACAAGTAATTTGATTAATCTCAGATTTCAGCTACCCAGCATTTAATTCACAATGGATCTATTCCCCATTAGTTGCAACTGATTGCTTATTCTTTGTAAAGCAGAGTAAAACCATGCTGTTATGGTTTGGTAGCATTTCACACTTCCTACATGGTGAAAGGTTATGGTGAAATGTTGCTGAGAACCAAACCCAGATAGCATTACAGGCCTTGGCTTGTTATATTGGGGATTTGCTAGGAACACAGCTACACTGCTGCAAATCCTCTGTATTGGTGGGGTCAACAATCCACAGTGGTTTCAAGCAGAGGTTAAATTGTGCAACTCAGGCTAGGCAGACTTTGAACACTGCTTTTACCAAATGTTGCAGGAGCACACCGAACCATACAAATGGAGGGACTTCATCCCTATACTAAATCCGTCCCTGAACTCTGCATTTACAGTGTAGGAAAAAGGGCAGGGCAGGGCAGGGCAGGATAGGATAGGATAGGATAGGATAGGATAGGATAGGATAGGATAGGATAGGATAGGATAGGATAGGATAGGAAAGGAATTTTTTATCAGTTATTGCTCTTGGCTTTACATCTGAACTCAAAAATGGATAATCTTCAGACAATCTAACATCTTACATTATTTTATGACTCTTTTTTTCCTGAATCAATTGGGTTTTCTAATGAAGTCATATAAGCTTTACTTGCTGAATTTGGTGCTTTCCATAAGACTAGGTAGGTGTGCCTAAATGTATTTACTGATCGTGTTTTATTAAATCACAGAAATTAATGAATTATCTCCTGTTCTTCTTCCATAACACTATTGTTCTTTCCAGCATTTTTTGGAGTGTATCTTTCATAGGTTTGTCCAACCAGGTTTAAGCTTTTTTACTGAACAAGAAAGAGCTGTAAGAAAGCACCACTTTGAGCGATGCTGGATAAACAGAAGCCATCTGTCAAAGCAGAGCTAGTAGAATTTCATTTGTAAGAACCACTAGACTTCAGGACTTCTGCTGTCATTTCAATCCTGCCACTTCTGAGATATAAAGCAATGGGAGATTCAGGTAGACTTGCCAAAATCAGGGATGGATCCCCTCTGCATGACTTTGCGTATTATAGATTTGGCATTTCCCCAACCTAACTAGTATTTCTGCTCAGGCTAAAATATTTCACTGTTACAACAATTTGCCAATGAATTTTTTTTCCTTCTCATGTATTTTCCAAGCCAGTATCTTTATCCAGCCAAACCTCTTCCAGGCTTACACACATTTTTCTGGTACAATCCCAAAATGATTCACTGTGGTCGTTGCTTCAGCGTTAGAATATTATATCAGCCTATAAAGACGATCTAAATCTTCAGCAAAATTTTATAACATGCCTTCTGAGGTTTCATTCAGCTGTCGGTCTGCTCACAATTCCCACCGAACAATGCAGTGTTTTACATACGGGCTGGCTGAAACCTTGTAAGAAAGAATCGCATATTTCACCTCTTTGGAATGATTTGTTAAATTACAGCTTCAAGACATCATAAGGCTTCCTAAGAAAGGCTCTGAAAGTCCTGAGTAGATGAATCACTGTGATTTTGATGTCTTTTGGGAGTTGCGGCCAGTAAAATCTTTGCCACACAGAAATGTGGAGAGCAGGAATTCCAACTACCCTAACATCAAATAATAGGGGATGGAAATGTAAGCCAGATCTGGGCACAGCCTGTGGGATGTTATGGGCACAGTCAGATGGGATAGCACTGTCTGAAGCCTATTACTGATTTGGTAGTAAAAGGCTATGTTGACCAGAGACGTAATTCTGAGAGTACCTTTGTGGCAAAAGAGAGTAAAATATTAAAAGCTTCTCAATGAATTGTAGCACAGTGAGCCATTGTCTTCCACGTCTAGCTGGAAAACACAGGGGCTTTACTTCCCTAACCAGCTCATTATTACCTCCCATATGACCTCCCCAGTTATCACAGCCCAGTTTGCAGAACTGAGTAGATGAACACTCCTATTCCTCCTACTCCAGCACAGCACAAAGGCCTGTGCTTTGTTAACCATGTGAGGTATCACGCTTCTGGACACTGTTTGAACACAAGTATTAGCTTAGGCAGCATAGCTCCATCCTATTTGTGTAGTGGGTGCTGAATAAGAGGACAAATGCACCAATCACACAGAACAGACTTTATATCATTTTCCTACAGAACAAAAACCTCTCTCAAATCTATTATCTCAGATTTATAATGGAAAACATGACTCATCTGAAGCTACTGTAGTCAGAATAACATAACTGCAGTTCATATATAATGGTGCAGCAATGAAAAGACTCACAACCATAAATATTTTTGTCACCACAGTATCTGCTGTGAATGGGGAGCAATGTAATCACAGTCCTGACATCATGACTGGTATCAGTTTGTCTTGTGTCTGAGTTCAAGATACTATCATAAAAATTACACAACTGTCGGCCAGCTATTCTTGACAGGAAATTTATTAAAATACTTAGTAATCCATTCCTTGAAACGTAGAATTTACACGGCTTCTGCTCATCTATCCCATGCCTATTTTGAAGGATAGTATCACACTCTCTCTGCGTTCTTATAGATTCAGGACTTTCCATTTTGCACAAAAAGAAGCTTTATCTTAAAACTACAAATGAATTTGTCTGCAAAAAGCATTACAGATAATAAATTAAAGTTGATGAAAATGGAGTGAGTATGCTGTAAAGATTATTAGCTTTTCACAGTACTGCTTAACAGTACTTTAAGGCTGAAACAGAATAATCAGATGTTAGAAAAAAGATGGATTACTAATGTATTGCTTTTTTTGAATTGAACTTATAGTTTTAGTATCCAGCACGTAGTTTTAATGTAAGATATCCTAGACCCAGTAACTATACGGTAGTGAAGAAAGAACTTGACAGTTTAAAAATTAACTGCAATGCCAGTTTCAGACAACTTACAAAAATATTTTCCATTAACTGATAGGCAAATACAGATTCCAAAGCTTCCTTCTCATAACCTTTGTATTTCTGTTAGCTAGAACAATCTGGCGAACTTTTGGCATCTTGACACTGTGGTATCAGAGTATATTTAGTTTTCTTTCGTAATAATGTGAGAGTTTGCCTGATATTTGAGGGAATTATCGAAAACTTATCAAATTATATTGCCTTCAACATCCATGAAAAGTTGGTGTGTCTCAAAAGACAACACCTGCTACTACGAGGATTGCTCTGAAAGTAACGTTTTCTATTTTATTCTGTTGGCCCTGTTTGTCATAGGCAAATGTTAGTGGTACAACAGTAGAGGTTGAATCTTCCCACCAATTTGTTACATTTTGTTGCCGTGTAGCAGATGGCAGCAGAGGGGCAGTCTGACAAACGACGTCTGACATGGAAGCGCAGATGAAGCAAAGGTGTGGAATTGAATTCTTTCATGTGGAAAAAAATGGCACCTACTGACATTCATCAACACTTTCTG
>JAOWBP010003659.1:7934441-7964674 GCA_028571105.1 Tragopan temminckii | reverse complement strand
TGTATGGCTAGAAGAAGCACGCAGATTTTCACAAGATATCTGACCTGCTCCAGTGCCTCCTGGATTTGAGAGAAGTTCAAGTCTCTTCCACGGTACTGGAAAAGTTCCTATCTTCCCAAAACATGAGCATGAGTTGTTATCTCAAAAACACTTCCTTCATATTCTGAATTTTCTTAAAGAATTTTCCAGCCAAGCTTGGTGGGTGCACTCTGCATTACTTGGTGTCCCATTGGTGTGTAAGCTGATCACACAACACAAATGGAAGAGAGCCACAGCTCTCTCCAACTCCTGCATTGTCAAGGTAGGATGTGGTATTTGATACAGAAGCAGATGCAGCTGACAAGAAGATGTTGCGAGGCATGCTAACTGTCATGCTATGCACCTTTAACCAAAATGACAGTCCAAACTCACTAGCTAGTGGCTAACCCATCATCTTTTGCAAGGCTTTAGGAAAGAGAGATGCATTACGGAGTACGCTGAATTTAACAACTGTTGATCTTAGAATGGGAACTTCCCTTCACGATGCTGAGGATCCTACCTGTTTTTGCATTTACCTTGTCTATAATAAATAAACTCAAGCCTGGGTACTGGCAGCTGATCATAAGACTTGGTAAAAATTAGAAGTTGTAAGCTTCCTTCTGACAGTGGTCAAGCTAAGTGCACAATATCTAGAATTTGACATCTAAAGTCAGTGTTTAAGCAAGGAGCCTCGGTTTAGCTTTTGTAGAATAGCTCAATAAATACCCTGGAGTAGTACTTCAGCTTAATGTTTATTTCCTTGCATTATAGTTATCAAAATAGATACATACACAATACAGATTCACTAGCATCTTTACCATCATAGCAAATGGGCCAGAGGGGGAAAGAGGAGTCTTGTTTCCCTCCATAGCTCTTTGAATTTCCTATCCCTGTGTACACACACACTTCTCATACCTCACCATTAAGGACAGGATTTAAAATTTCCTTGAACATAATTACTTAATGGCATTGAACATCTAGTACTAAAGCACACTGAGATTTTTACATGGCCTGAAAATAATTGTCCACTTAGTGGCTGAAAGCAGGCAATTAACTTTTCTTTAAATACCAATGTAATCTCCAATTGCATTATTCTAAAACTGTTCTTGTGCCATAAACATCTATGCCATGTAGCATCCAAGTGCCTTCCAGTGGTGTAAGAAGAAACCATGACTAACATCTGTCATGTGTCATTAGTACTCTCGTCCCTCAGAGGAGAAACATGTGCAATGAAGCGTTTTGTTTTGGTAGGAAATTAGAAGAAAAACTGTGTTCAGCTACTTGTTTATCTTAGAGGAATGAAGATCAAAAAGATGTATTTTGCAGTTGGAGCAGGATATGATATCTGTGAGGGCCCCTGGTTCTTGGTGAAATTTTTTCATGGTCTTACACTGCCCTCTTTGGAAAGTCTGAGTTGTGGCATAGGCTTTCATTAATTATAAAAAATTCCATTAGGACTAAAGAAAAAATTTCCAATCATGGTGCTCTCTCCTGCCCTTTAGCAGGCCCTGACATAAGCCATGGGTCTCTGAGGAGATGGGCTAAGAAGCTGAATTCGATTCGGTCCCAAATCCAAATCAGCACACGAGAGAATTCAGGCTTGATGTGCCCAGGGAACTCACGGAGGTGAGGGGACTCCTGTGGTGTTTGGAGATTCTGAGATGCACAAAGGAAGATAATACTGAGCTTCCTTACCAGACTGTTTCATCTCCAGGGTATCTACAAAGCTCTCAACAGCTAACAGGATTTATTGCCACCTTGCTTAAATTTAGCATCTACCTTCTATTTTTCAACCATAAGCTAACTGTGCCACGTTACAGTGGCACAGCATGATACTGGGACAGTGCTTGACTTACAGAAGAAAAGACAGCTAATTTATGTATCACCTTCATTGTACAGCCTTGTCCTGTCCTCTGGAGGCAACAGCTGGACTAAACCTGGAGTGGAAAGAGTTTACTCTAATTGGAGGTACTGTACTTGTACTAACAGAAGTATTAAAATACATTTAAGTACCTCCAAGGAGGAACCTCTTTAATTACTTTGGAGCAGCTCCGTTTAAAGCAATTGATAGTTTTTAAGGCTAATTATTTTGACTAATGATATTTTCCATACTCCATGAAATGTCCATTACTTAATCTGCTTTACAGTGTCATCTCCTCTCTTACCAATTTTATTGGGGTAAACACATAGGTATGGTGAATAAATACCTTGCTCTTAAAAGAACAGGAAGGAAAAAGGTAATCCTCTTTGTGAAATGTGATATTAATGCAAATGAAGAGGTAAAAGGCATCAAAAGTAAGTGTGGGCAGGCACATAATTTCTTCCCCCCAAATACACATGCAGTGACTGATTGAAAAGAAGTCAGGTCTCATTTTACTGAGAAAGAAGATGGAAAAGGATGAGTTTAAGAGCCAGTGGGAACCTGTGGCAAAGCTGCTGGCAAAAACAAAATAAAAGAAACAAAAAAAACCACACCATATCTAAGTTTGTAAAACATCTCTGTTTCCACAAATCAGTAATCCCATCACTTCTCTATTTCCCTTAGTTAAATGACTTAAGAATACGAAAGGCAGAAATGGGGACTTCAGATGAAGAATAGGTAAAGCTGGTTTCTCAACTTTATTTCTTGATTTTACTTGACACTTTGATTGTAAACATATTTATCTAAAGCATTATGCAGCTCTGACTTTAGTTCCCAAATGCCTCATTCCTTAAATGCTTAGTTTTATAGCCTTGGTATATAGGACTTCAGAACCGTGGATTTTGCCAAGAATGGGCCGACAGTTCATCCACATCCTCCACCGTGCATAGTATGACTCTTTAGGATTCTGCACAATGTACTGTATTTATTGCTAAATATATTATCCCATGCTTCAGTACTGACATCATCTGGAACGATGCTGCCCTCTTTCACCCCGTGCTACATCTGTAAATCCGCCCATCAACATCTCCAATACAGTTTCAATTCTGCTTCATCTGAATTCTCACCCATGTCTTCCTCTTCTGTTTTGTCAGGCTCATGAGCTGACTGTTGCTCTAAGTTCAAGAATGCATACCCAACCACCATGCTGGAAGACTGACACCTTGGGCATTTCAAGAGTCTGGCCTCAGCTGTCCAAGCTCACTTTTTGCTTTACAAATGCCCTTTTCAGCCTATAGCAAATTGTGCCTATTTTGGTGCTTCTAATACATCTACGACTCACTTGCTGTGACATGCTAACACCATGCAACTTCTACATCTGGTACCACTAAATTCTCCCTTGGCTTCTCAGAGCCTGTAACAATAGACAGGAAATGTATTCAACTTTGCATCTTATTTCAAATCGCAGCCCCTCTACCCTTTGGTGCTGTGAATGAGCAATCTGCAGTGAAAAGCATTTGGGGATATGGTTTCCTTAAACACACTGTACACACTAAAATGGTGTCACTTTACATTGGAGACTGGGGAGGCATCAGTGCACTGCTCTGACATCAGACTTCATAAAACCAGAAAGCTATTAATATAAAATGACAGAACATGAGAACCATCTAAATGTAAGTACTGGTACAGTCTGCATTACACAGTCCAAAAAATGTAATAAGCATTGATAAATGATTACAACACAAAAAACCACTGTAGGTTGGTGGTGTTCTTTTTTTGGTGGAACTTTCTCCATTGTAAAGTGTGTTATATTTGAGAGCCATTGATTTCGTTTGTGCATGGCAGTTCACAGGCTTGTAGCTAATTACTGCCACCATACAAACATGCGACAATTAAGAAAAAATATCTGCCAAGCCCCAAAGATGTCAGTCAGTAAAATATGTACTGAAATTTATGCAGAAACTGGATCAGGCTAAAAGTGTATCTATACTGTAGTATCAATATTACAGAACATGGACATCATTTACATACATGATGTTTCCTCAGGATACACCAAATCACGGTTTACATATCATATGCTCATATGCCATTCATTCTCATACTGCTGCTTTAGTTTTGGTACACTGATTTCAGCCTCCAGTTCTGCACCACCAGTTCTCCCTGCTCAGCACTCCTGTGCATCTGCCACACCTGAGCAAGCGCTACCTGTCTGACTTCTGCACCAGTTGCAGCAATTAAGGGTCACAGAAAATGTAACATGCCTGGCTACAAAGGTGAGGAGTCAGATCCTCGCTCCAGTGAATTAAAGATTTTTCCAATTCTCAGAGTTGCAAAGCTTTCCTCTATCAGAGTTAGACATGTACTTTATGAGTCCAAGATTTCCCAGTATTTAAGAAATGTACTAAAATTTCCTGACTCACCACAGGAATGAAAGAATTGGCAATGTGTCTTCAGTTCATAGAGTGCTATAAATCAGAAGCCTGATCTTCTGGGCATTTTGTGCTGCATTTCAAATTAATGTGCCTTACTATATAATTTATACTACCTCTGTGCAATAAAAGTAGTTTTGGACAACCTGAGCAGGCTTCTGATGTCCTTGGTTACCTTCTCTTTCTCTCGTTCATATCCTTTTAAATAAATGCACACACACATACACAAAACAACCTAACAAATCAAACAGAATAAACCAACAAAGTAAACAACACAGAAATATCTGTAATTAGCAAAGCAAGGTTTTTCTGGTATAACTGTAACTATGTCTCACTTTTGTAGAACTCTAAAGATGGACTTCAGCCCCAAGCTCTACATTTTAATAGTTTATTCTAGGAGATTGTGTTTTCACTCAGTGGAACCAAAACACTGGAAGTTCCTCCCATGAAAAATATGTGAACATGTTACCTCTTCCCTTCTCAAATCCTCCAGCAAGCATGTCAAAACTGCACTGTCTGTCTTTAGGATGCTGAAATGGACTTTCAAGTAGAGAACAAACAGAATCCTACGTCTCCTGTTCTAGAAATGCCTCCATTTTCTGATTTAGTTGCAAAGAGAACAAGTTTTCTAAAAATATGACTTCTGGGCAAACTTTGACTTCTACAAAGGTAACGTTAAAACACTAAATGAGTAGATCCCAGTCACATTTCTAGAACAGCAACTCCACAGCTCCTAGTCAGCAGAGGTACCAGATAGTATTAATCAGACAAGATGTTTTAAAGAAGATCATCTTCCCCCATTCAAACTGTTGCCAGAGGTTACAATACTCAGTTTTGTAGTATAAACTCTTGGATTAAACAGTTAATTTTTGCTCTAAAAACAAAACAACAATGAAAAAGAAGACTATCGGTTTTGTCCTCTGCCTGATGTTCAGTATGGTGAATACTCTGATGAACTCCTAAACTTTTATGTGTAGGAATTTTAGGGTAAAGCTAAACACATATCAGACCTCTAGCAACACACTTTTCCTTTTGTCTTCTCTTTCACACCCTTCTCATACACACATGTACATATACATAGTCTGATATATACATACACACACATGCAGATCATCATCAAACTCCAATATTCTCAGGGAGGAAAATCGTTCATTATGACCACAGCCAAGTACCACTGCTTAACTGTTCCAACTGCCAATGGTAAAGGCCTACACACAACCTTCATATCATGGAAAATACCAAAAAAGATCATCACTGACACTATTTCTTAAGCACAGATGTGCAGTATTCCACCATGACTCCCTCAACAAGATGAGGCCTGACTTTGTAAGAGACTTCTGTCCATCAGAATCAATTCATCCAGCACTAATACTATAGTGATCTTTATATATTCGATATTTTGCCAACTGTTGCAAACTTTTCTGCTTATGGTATGAGGCATATGACTGCAATTAGCAAGAGACCATGCCCAGAGCAGTCAAACTGCAGTGAGACACTGGGTCTATTCTCTTGATCTCAAACCTGTTAGCTCCAATTTTACGCTACAGTAATCACTTGTATAACTATCCTGGGAGCTTCACCATGGGGACAAAGGACTTGCTTGTAAGATACTAAGAGTGTAAACAGTGTAAATAAAAGCAGTCTCAGTTTTTTGCTTACAAACTTATCTTGGCTGGCTGTCTTACAAAGCCAAAGATATTCTGTCTTTGTGCCTAATGTTCCATCTGGGAAAGGAGCTGGTATTTTCACTAGCAATATCTTCACCAGGAACATCTGCCCTGCCACCATTTTATTCATCCTGAATCATCACGATTCATACACTAGAAAGCACAAGAGAAAATGATTAAAAAGATCATTCAAAGGATTCCTAGCCAAACAAAATTGTTGGAAAATGTTCCTCTTTATCAAGGACAAATACCACAGCTTTTCTGTGTTTGTAACTTCAACCATGGATGAAATAGTTTCTGCAGAAAAGGGTTGCTTCTATTCTTCTTTGAAATATGCACTGCTACAGAACTCCTTTGAGTTCTCAGAAATAAAATCGAAACCATGCAAGGAATTTCAAATCCTAATAAAATAAATGAAACTCTCTTTTCTTTTAGTCCTTTAAGGGAAAATACAGTCCTTCCAGAATGCTTTTTTCCAAACCATAAAACCAACAGAAAAGATATATCAGCTGTGAAGAGCTGTAAACTACTCATATCTTTCCCTTAGTTTTAAAAAGGGGGAAAATGAATCTCTCTGTGCCATACTTTGGGGCTGATGAGCTTTGATATCCATGGAGCTCTGCCAGCATGCACCACCTGATGCTGTGGCTGGGGACAGAGTATTCATCATAGACCCAT
The DNA here is from genome assembly GCA_028571105.1 of Tragopan temminckii. Taxonomy (NCBI): domain Eukaryota; kingdom Metazoa; phylum Chordata; class Aves; order Galliformes; family Phasianidae; genus Tragopan; species Tragopan temminckii. The sequence continues at coordinate 7,958,021 of JAOWBP010003659.1, read as the reverse complement.
GCACACGTAATAAGTACTTTTACCTTTCTTTCTAAAAGACTGGATTTTCAGTCTAGGATGTTCTTTCACATGCCTCTTTTCCTCTGAACAGAGACAGGATGGCTTGCTAAATTGAAGTGAGGAAAATATTCCTTAAAAGTAGAAAAAAAAAAAAAAAAAAAAAAAAGGAATGGAGGCAAGGCAAGGAAAACACTTATAAGAAAGAAGAAAAGGAGTGTATAATGTTCATGAAGCCATAAATTTGAAAATTCAATGAAAGAAAGCCATCAGAGGTATATCCTTTTGATTATTATAACTGAGTGCAAAGTTCTTTGTAAATGTATTATGATTTCTGTACCACAATAACAGATACAGAAAGATTTCCCCGCCACCATCTGTCAAGCTGCACTGTTTTTTTTATCAAGTAGCTCCTGTTGAGCTCATCTAGTTGATGAACATTCTTATCAGCTAGCAAATATGAATGACTTATGGGGATAATATTTCAATATATAATGGCACTTCTATATCTTGGATTCTTTTAAGATGTGGGTTATTAAATATTAAATATCAAAGCTGTAAATTATTGTAGCAGCTTTATACAACTAAATTAAATTCAAACAAAACCTAATTTCCTTAATCATTGACTGTAATCCTCCAGGAACATATGCTATTAACTCAGCTACAAATGGCATAGAAACCGTATGACTTCAGTTATTTTATATCAAATTCTAATCCAGGGCAGAGTCTTCAGTATATCTCCTGCAGGGGTTTTAATGCTTTTACAGTCATATTGGCTCTTTACTAGAGAGCTAATCTCTTTATATTGTTTTTTCACTCCTTTATCCATTTCCTTCACACCCTTACTAATCTAGCTAGTACTTTATAGCTCATCTCTTGCTTTAAAAGATTTGCCTCTCCCCATGTTGCAAGAGTCAGGTTTTCCTTTCCAAAACCGGACTAATTTTTTGTTTCACATGTAGAACTGAATCATTCCCATTTGTTTCAACATGGCTGTTAACTGCCACATGCTATAATCAATTTATAAGGCTGGCATAATTATTCAGAGTGAAGTCTAGTATTTGGAAAATTGAACAGTTTCCTTCTCTTGAAGAACCTCTATTGGAAGTAAAATAAAACAGGTTTTATTTAAACATGAAACTTCTTCAAAGACATGAGACAAGGATTAGATAATACAGAAATAAACCTTAGAGCCATAGGAGGTAAGACTTTGAGAAACCTCTAGAGCTCTTCCAGTAAGCGCTCTGCCCCAAAGCATGATCAACTAAATTGCTGATATTCCTGATGTATGGTTCCCTGATCTGTGTTCAAGTGTCCTTCATAATGAAGATTCAAGATCTCTGTGCAATCTGTTTCAGGGCTTCCGTGTCCTTCCTAGCAGGAAAAGTCACCTAATGGTAATCTTTCTTGCTGCTTAAGCCTTCTGCATTCTCCCCTCTGGGATTTGGGCTATTGCTGGCCTCCATGCAGCAGCTCATTTGGCCACTTCTATCTCTTCTCAGTTTTCTCCTCTCTAGACTGAATCACAGTACTCCATTTTAACTTCCTCAGCAGTATTTCTTCTCAAAGGTTGCCTTCAATGGAATCCCAAACCAGCTGTTCCACAAAGCAACTACTGAGACATCTAAAAGCCTATTCTCTGTCATGACTGGATGTAATTATTGCCCTTTCCAAACAGCTACAGACAATTCACATTATTCTAACTTTCTCCTTTTACACAGCCCTCTGTTGCCAGCATAGCCCACTGGTCAGCTAGACAAATATAATATAAAGTCAATATTAACTTCCTTCTTTTGTTTGGCACTTCCACCCATGTGAGGACTGGATTGCCCATTGATGGGCTTATCTGGTAAAACAAACTCTAAGATATCTTTAAACACACAGCGTTACTGACCTACCAGCAAATCTCACTGCATCTTTCCTGAGTACATGCTGTCATGGGACTGACCTATCCTACTGATCATCTTTCCAAGTTTATGATGTGTCTGTGATGTTAGAATCTCCATGAACAATTAGAATGTGTTGCCCTCATGTCACTTCTTAGTCATCAAGCACTCACAGAGGAGTATCTTGTTTTAACTATCTCAGTTCTGTCTGTTCCCTGTTTCCTTTTCAGTTAGGTTTGACCTTAACACCAGCAGAAGGGCTATGAACCTATAGCCCTCACAACACCATATGGGTGGCTGTCGGCAGGTCACTATCAGTGGTAGGCTCTTGACTTGAATTTATTTTGCTCTGAGTACAAGGAATACGATTCTGTTGTTTCAAAAAGGCACACTACACAGCCCATTTATTTACTCAGGCATTTCCTGAGTGAGAGACTTACACTGAGTGAAAGACCTTTGGTCTTCCTTTTTCTGGGCAGGGTTATTTTTCAGGATTCCACTGTCCTCTATCCTCCTGCCCCACGGATATTGGCTGGATGGCATTAGTGGGAGCAGTTTGTAGAGAAGAGGCTTGGCTTCACTATGAGAAACCTTTGAGGAACATTTCTTCTTAGAAGAGTCACAACTTTCAGACAAACATCTCCTTATCTTTAAAGTAGAACAGTGCTTTTAAATAAGCGAGGAAGTTAGGCCTTTGGAGGATCGTAGTAGGTTCCATGTCTTCCAATCTGCTTTGGTATTTTACAATAGCATATCTCAACTTCAGTGCTTTGGCAGGAAACAAACACAAAACCAGAGCAGGTAACAATTCTCATCCAGGTGATGTTTCAGTTTCAGAAGTGTAAATTCAAATAAAAATTTAACTACCATGAGAAATGTCAAGGCAACCCTTACTGTACTCTGTATGTTATAAACTGTTGCCCCAGAAGATACTAAAAGCTCATTCCAGAGGTATCTGACTTAACAGTCAAACTCAAATGTGTCTTTTGTGCCTGACTCTGTTTGCTTATTGGGTAACACTGGTGTTAGCCCAGATTTCAGTCCGATTTATGGAATTCCTCACACTGGGGTTGCTTCTCCATCCTGAAGCAGGTTGAAGATTATTCAGTACATTAGTTAAATTAAAGCCAACGCAAGTTAAAAAAGCTAGGCAGTGCTGAAATTCAGTCAATCAATCGGCTCAACGCTAATCTCCATACCCATGTGTCTGCACACAGGGATTCCAATATTGAAGTACATAGCCTCTGCTTTCTTTATTGCACTGTTAAATGAACAATTTCAAAAGTTCCCAAAGACAAAGTAAAGCTTCTGTGGGGAGGGGAGAGTAAGAATGTTTTTGCAGCATCAGCAATGCAGTGGAAGTTTTAACAAGGAAGATTCAAATTAATAATGTTTCTTACGTTTTGTCTCTGCTGGAAATATAGGAGATAAGAACAGCAAGTGGAACTGGGAAGGAAATGGGAACTGGGCGAGACTGCAGTTTCCCTGGCCTTCAGTCCCTGAGATGATAGAGAGGGGACATGCAAAACCCTTCCTGCTCAGTGTGGTCAGAGCTGCACAGAGCACTGCAAAAGCACTACAGCTTGGAAGCGTGAGCTTTTTTTTTTTCTTCTCTCCAAAAAGTTTTCAGGAAGTCTGGGGGAGGGGCAATACCGTTTCTTTTTTGTTATAATGGGCCCCTTTGTGGAGATGGGAGAGGAAAGAGCTGCGTGCCTGCGTTGTGCAGGCTTTGCCGTGATTCCCAGGGCAGCTTCTCTGTGCTCCTAACAGGCACTGGGCCTGCGTGTGGGGAGAGTGGAGAGGGACTGGGCCGGGATGGAGTTGATGGTTCTGCTCAACGCTCTTGTTACTCGCCTGCTGTTTGTGTTGCACTCCCTCATCGGGGTCTGGAGAGTGACTGAAGTGAAGAAAGAACCCAAGTACTGGCTGCTGGCACTGCTCAATCTTCTCCTTTGCCTGGAGACAGGGCTCACGCTCAAGTTTAAGCAAGGCAGAGGCTACAAATGGTGAGCATATCCTGCTGGCTCCGACGGAGCCCCTCTTGCTTCTTTGCATGTACTTTGCTGCAGATGCGGGGCTGCTGCCTGTGCTCCCTGGCTTCCTTTCTGCCACAGTTTCAGGGAGCTGCGGTCTCCCCCCTGCAGCACCTGGGGTGGTAAAAAAGTGGTGAAGTCCTGTGGCCAAACCCAGAGGGCTTTCAGGAGGGGCAGCTTTGCAATAGACAACTTGGGAGCCACTCTTTGTACAATAGTGAGTGTGCACCAACAGCTGAAAGAAGAAGGGACTTTGCTGCAGCCAAAAGCTGTGTGTTCTGGAGCTGCCAATCCAGGGTGCAGGGGAAGTGGGGGCACGCATTCCCTGGCAGGGTCACTGGGCACAATGCCACAGTCGGTCAGGAGCACAGGCAGTGAGATGCCAGGGGCCCCACACTTCTCACCCAGCCAGCCATTTCCTGGCAGGCATCTCATTCCCTGGGACTGAATTCCCTGTCCCTGCTACCCACAACAGTGCTATTTCCACGCTAGTGCATGAACAAAAGCTCAGCATCAAATAAAAGATGAGCAGCAAGAACTCTTACAGTAAGAGTTGTTTAAGTATTTGGATTTGAATGTAAGAGGCTATTCCAGAGGGAAGCCTTCATGAAGGAAAGACTGCCTGAGAAATGAGCAAAATAAGTTAGTCATAGCAGAATTTGCCCAAGCTCTTGGGTTTTTGCACGTATGTAAGGAATGACTGCAGTCATCTACTGCTCATCAGCACAGTCAGTCAGCCAAAAACAAATGGTTGGTGAAAGGGAAGCGGCCACATAACTAATTGTCCAGGTTTCATTAGGACCTTTTCCTTGTAAAAATCTCAAACTGCAGGTTTTTTTTGTCCCAGTCTCACTGGGACAAATTCAAGGTAAAAAAAACCCTAACAATTTCCATGACCTTATATTTCTGTCTATTGCAACCTGTGAAACTCATTATAACAGAAGCGACGTTGTATGACAATTCTCAAAAGTGTTCTATATCTAAATTTAAATGTAATAAAAGCAGTGATTCTTTCTGGAATACAGGAAAATTTAACAACAGCAGAGCACATGTAAATCAGAGGCAGAGTGAACAGACCCTGTTCACTGGGGTGAGGAAGAGGTAGCAGACACTTCATGAAGGCACACTTGCTAAGCCCATTTTTGGACAATCAAAAAAAAAAAAAACAAAAAAAAAAAACAAAAAAAAAACCAACCAAAACCAGATACAGAAAGCAGATTCTTTTTAATGAATGTGTGCTAGAAGTCTGGGCTAAATTTAGCTAGGAGGAAAATGGATATAGTCCAGCACTTTAAGAAGCACAGTAAATGATGTTGTAGGTGAGAACTGCAGACAAATGAGCAGCATCTAATCACAACAGGATAACTTTCTGCTCTGGTGGCAAACATCCACACTCAGAACCAGTAGCATCAGCTGCATTTATAGAAATGCCTCCATGCATGTCTACTAATGCAAGCAAAGGACAGTTTCTACCACAGAACTCTCCTGCCTCCACAAGCCTCGCATGCTCTCCATACGCTACTGAGAAAAGATAGTTGCTTATTACATCAGCAGAAATAATTAAATAGAGCATGTGGAGAAAGAGTAATATTGTGTGCCTGGCCAAGTAATATTTGCTCTACAGTGCTCCTTCTGAAAGAAAGGCAGGGTTAAAGCTCCTGAACTTTCCTGGCCAGATCTGCTATCATTAGCTCAGCATTGCTAACTCGCCAGCTGGATGGATTTCTCATATGCTCAAGTCCTATAGGAAATACTGTAAAATAAAAGTAGTCCTCCCATTCAATTGAGAGGTGTGTTCTCTCCCAAAATAACTAGGCTAAAGCCCCACAGAATCACTAACTTCAGGAAGAGGAAAACAAACAAACACTCAAGCACACCTTCTAACCCCAAGAACAACCAAAATGTAAAAAAGGAAACACAAACCAACTATAAAAACCAAACAACACACAACAACTCAAGACTACCTTATTTAAGGGAATTAACCGAAACTTTTCAGTGCAGTTCAGCAAACAAGTAATTTTCCTAAGCAGCTGGATTTTAGGTTGTTTTTCTTCAAAACAATCTCCTCTGAAAAAGTCATTATTACAGAAATAAAGGTACATTCTAGATATGAGCTAACAATACATCCAACTACGTTTGACCAAAACACAATTATAAGCAATTTAAGTTCACTGCCACATATGCTGCTGACAAGACAGATAGAACCAAACAAGTGTCTTTAAGCTCACTGTTCTGCCTGAGATGCACATGTGGTGCAGAGGCTGTGGTCACTCTTGGAAGCATCGCTGTGATGCTCACTCCATACTGTGGCAGGGCTGGCATCGGACAGCCTCATTCCTAATCCAAAACGATAAGAATTGCAAAATGAAAAAAATAAAGTCATACGTTTTATGGGAAAACATACAATCATAGAATGGCTTGGATTGGAAGGAACCTTTAAGATCATCTAACTCCAACCCCCTCCTATAGGCAGGGACACCTCCCACTAGACCAGGTTTTTACAGTCCTAGCCAGCCTGGCCTTAAGTGCTTCCAGGGCAGGGAGCATTCACAACCTCACTAGGCAGCCTGTTCCGGTGTCTCACCACTTTCATGTCTGAATAAACTCAGATCAGGAAGCTTCAGATGATAAAGCTTCACCATCACAAGTTATACAAGAGAGTAACAAGAAAAAGGAAGTGGAGAAAGAAATCCTGAAAAGATTAGATAGTTGCCAGCACAAGTGGGGGAAGAAGGGCAAGGCCCATTTTCATAAATCATTTTAGTTTGCACTGAAAAAATCTTACTGAAGAAATGTTTTCAGCAAACTGATGCTGTTTCCAACTTTTCTGTGCCACCAGGATCCTGATCAACAGCCTTCATCCCAGCACTATCCAGTGGAATGACTCTAGATGCAGACATCCCTGTGCACTGTAGGGGATTTGGACCAGATGACCTTTATAGGTCCCTTCCAACTCAAGTGATTCTATGAGTCATCCTTCCTGAAGTCTAAAAGAGCACATCAGTTAGACTATTTTTGTTGTTAGTTTGTTTTAAATACTGAGAATGCCATGATGGAAATACAAACAGCTAAAATACTTGGGTAATTTTTGAGAAGAGATTTTAAGTAAACTGTATACGATCTTAGTCTTACAACAAAAAAAAAAAGTAACTATTATTCATAACACTGACAGCAAGAATTGCAACTCTTATTTGCAGTTATAGCCCAATGTGAATGGGCTGTACTTACATTACACTGTAATGTAAGTAGAATTCTCCAGGTCCAACTGAGATAATGATAGAGAATACAAGGTATTTACAATGTGATATAATACCAAGCTATCTTTTCCTTTGCAGGTTTTCCCCAGCAATCTTTTTGTATCTGATTTGCATAGTACCATCATTATGGCTACTGGAAATTCACCATGGGACGCAGGTATTTATTATGAAACATGATGGACTGGCTTGAAATTGATTATCTGATGGGCTGTATTTAGGTATAAATGCCAAACCTTGATCCAATTTTCCATTTTATGCCGGTGGGCCTCCCAGTCTGGCTGGGACTATGGACAACTGTGCATTTCCTAATATCGAGTAATGAACCTCTTTCCTTGCTAAAATGAGACTATTTGTATTTGGCTGAGGAACTGAAGACTGGAAGTATGAAATACTTCTGAATGAAGCATTTCAGCCCCAGGTTACCAGCTTGAATCTTGTTCAGGATGGTGAAAGAATTTCATTGCTTTAGAGGCCTTTGTAAAATACAATACGGGTTTTATGGCATTTACAGGCAAACTCCAAGCAAGCCAAAATTGCAGTAACTATCCATTAAAAGGCTCTTAAATTACCTCATGTTTACTGCAATCTAGGAGAATATTCACAGATTCCTACCACAGATTACCTGTTGTGGTAATATTTCTGTGCTATACAATGATCTGGGAAGGGGAGTCTGGATTCCACTTCAGGATCCAAATGCGTGGCAGCAATTTTAAAGGCAGTGATTCCTGTTGCAACTGAGGTCACCAGATAGGATGAAGACAAAGCCAACAGCCCATGCCGAGCATGTGAGCCCTTGCCCCGTGCCAGCTGCTTGTAAGTCCCCATAGAACTTTGATGCAGTGAAAAGGGGATTTTTGCACGCCCCAGGATTTCTACACAACCTTGGAAGAAAATGACCTGGGAGGAGCGAAAGAGAAAGTGATAGAAGATGATACGTTAATTAGACTAAGGAGACACAGTCCCTTATTTTCTCTTTTGAAATATCGTTAGAGCCCACAGAAGTATAATCAAATATTCAAAATTGTGTTTACACTGAAAATGCCTGAGGCTTTTTCTAAATACAGCAGCAGGAATTTATTGTCATCTTGTTTTGCCAAATCTCCTTAAACAGTCACAGACAGGTAACATGGATATTGAGAACATTTGTCATAGTTAAATCTGGTCCACAAAACAGGCTAATTCTGTAGTCAGAGGCAGCAGTTTATTTCCCAAAACGATGTTAGAACATGGCATACTTTGTTCTTATTGATATACTGTTACTATGAATTAAAGAGGGAGTGTATCAAGTTAACAGCTTAGTTTATACCTGGAGAAATAGGATAGAGAGTTCTGGAAATGCACCATCAAACAGATTCAAAAGCAGTACCTCTAGAAGAGGAGCAGCCCTCGTAACAATATCAAACAGCACTCAAATAAGTATAACTTTTCTGACGAAAGTTTTGCTGAAGTGTTCCTTATGAAAATAGTAGCAGAATGGCTCCATACTTTTTATACACACACCATCAGAACAGTTTGTGGTCTTTGAGGCAACAGAACTTTGATCTCTTGTTGAAAACCTAAGAGGAAACATCAACCACTTGTGCTGGTGGTGTTACTTCAGGCATGTGCTAATGCACAGTTTCACCTGAAGGCTGAGGCAATTCTGCCTCCGAGTACTGCAGAACTGGACAGAAGTAGTGCCATTCTCTATCAAAGTGGAATACTGACTGCATAGAAAGTACTGCTTTGCAGCGAAGCGTTTGGGGATGGAATGCATCTTTGGGAGTCTCCGTAAAATAAATTAAATCGTACTGAGCAAAAGAAATTGCTGTCAGCAAAACAGACCAGCAAGAAAATTAAAACCATTTATTCCATTAAGAAACAATAATAATTCTTCAAATGCATAAGACCTCAGATGAACAAATGCCTCTTAGCTTTTCAAATGCCTTGTATATTACTGCCACAAAGCACCAGCTGACCACCTTTGGCAGAGGTTACCTGACTGCCAGGACAGTATTCATGCAAGTGTCCTGCTCAGAAGTAAGATGGATACTTGGTAAACCTTTTAAATATATTTAACCACTAAGGAAATAACCAATTTTCCTGCCCATTCCCTCAGCCTCATTCTAACATGGGATTCTCTTACCAGCTAAAATTCCACTGTATCACTCTTCCAGAAGAGATACTGTGCATCGTTTCTCCCTTCCCACGCCCATTGTCCTCCTCAATTGGGAAAACAGCTTAAACAATCTTTTCTCCCTGTGTTACATTTCAGCTTTCTAGTCGAAGCAAAATGAAGCAAAGTCACAATACTGAATTTGACATCGTGTGTGTTGCCATAGTGACGGCCACACTGCTTCCAGCGATGCAGAGCGAGGGGTACCTGTTGCTTAGCAGGGGCTGTCAGCTTCCACATGGTAACAGGGCTGAGGGCACTCTACTCTGCTATTCCAGCAGCAATTTTATCACCTCAGTGCTGGGTCTGCTGCAAAAAGTTTTAGCTGACCTCATTTCTATCTGGCACTGAATAAGAAGCAAATAGAAAATTGCTGAATTAGTTCAGTATTTCAGGAGGTATCCCTGCACCACCAGCAAGATCTTTGCAGGCTGGGCACTAAGAAAATATGTCACACAAACCAGTTTCCATTTTGATGATGTTTTATGGATCAGAGGAATATCAGCTTCATTTCATAAGAAACAAAAGAAGTAAACCTCGCTAGAATTTCTGTAAGATGTGTACAATTTCTTCCTGTTCTATTTTTGCACAATAAACATTAAGTACTTTTGTTCAGCTACACATGCATCTGGACACGTATGAGTAACAAGGCTGCAGAGCTAAGCAGGTAAACCATGTTCATCTGCCTATGAAGTTTAGTACTGGCTTCTTTCTTGTCACATTCCCATTAAGTCACTGTGCATACACAATTAGCTAGGCAGATATGCCTGGCACCAACAGGCTGATTTACATGCATATACATGACGTAAAATAAAGGCCCTTTTCCAAACTTTCAAGTGAATCACCACCACAATCACCACTAAATAAATATTCAGAGGAACAAACCAAAAGAAGAGAGAAACCTACTGAAATTAAAATTAGAGGTCGATTTAAATACCTGACTCTGCAGATGCAGTTCTCCATTTCCAGCCTGCAGGCAGAGAGATTCAGATCTAGCTCTAAGGAACACCGTTTGGTCAAAGTTGTTGGAGCCATGCATCCCCCATCAAGTCAGGAATGGTTTCAAAAATTGCATATTAGGAGCCTGTGAAAGACATAAATAAAGTGAACTTATTTTCTTAATCATTTTCCATGTCTGTGTGTAGCTAGAAAACAAAACAAGCCCACAGCAGGCTGTGCAGGAGCAACCTGCGGGGACAATCCGGGAGATCAGCCCCACAAGGCAGCAGCTAGGCAGAACCCCAGCCCCTGCCTGTCCCTGTTTCCACGGCCAGAACTTCAAGACCTCCCTTCTCCAAATGGAAATATTTCCCCAACATCTTGGTGACAATCTTTCAGTGCTGTCACACCCATTGTGCAATAAGCCATGCATTCAGTTTCAGAGCCTTTATCACCAATTCTAAAAGAACAGGCACTGACTTTTTTCCAGATTTTTCAGACCACAGGAAGTTGCTCCATTTATCTACACTGTCAGGCAAGAAACAGCACTTGCTCAGATATGAGCAGTATCATCACAGACAAAGTAAAGGGGGATCTGAAATTTTTTAGGCTCTGACATTTGCTGGAAAATGTTGCCCATCTATTGGCAGGCATTATGCTGAATAGAGCTGCTCAGCATGCACGCAAACATTCCAATTGTTGCAGAAAATCACTCCTCATGTAATAAAATGGTTGGGGGCCCAGTGGAGAAATGCAAATCGTTTGGCATTCTCTGGCACAAGTAGAGCGGGATAGAAGTCTTTCGTGACAGCCTGGTTTGATTTTCTAATTACCCCTTTTTTATTACAATGAAATGCTAAAGGCTGTTACGAAGACAGATGTTAGGAGCCAGGCCACAGCTACCCCAGGAGCATCTGCTGGACAAAGGCAGAAAGCAATGCACCTCCTGCTGCTGAGTCACTGTGCTGCACCCAGCAGCATGCTTTAGCCAACATTTACTTTCCCGCAGGATCCAACGCCTGCTAAAACTAAAGCACCAATTTTTGTACTCTGCAGGGGCAGGCAACATCACAGACTCATTTTTTCTAGTACTTCCTGAATCTCATCTCTCACATTATGAACTTCTTGCAAAATAGGCAAAGTTGCAGGGAAAGGAAGAGGGAAAATACAACCCAAATGCCCCCGCAGCTCAGCTCTAATCATTGCAGCCTTGAGCAAAATCACAGAAGAAAACAATTGCATTTTTAGAGAACTTATTTTGGACATTAGAAGCTTAAAACAGATACTTGAAAAACAAGTTTGGATACAGAGCCTCTGACCATAAGCATGAGATAGCAGACTGAGCTAATTTTACCCTACTCTACCATTCTAGGCAGAAAGAGGCAATGTAGGAAACCGAGCGGCCTGTTGAAGAGAGCTGCAGACAAGAGTGCAGTTTTAGCAGAGAAACGGTATGACCCGCTCTACCAGCCTTTGAATTTACATCTGCTTCTGCAGAACAATCCTGCAGCTTCCCAAGGGCCTACCAACACGTCTCTCCTGTTTACAGAAGACAAATTCCTCCCTTCTGAGCAAGAGGAGTATTGCATTCCGAACAAGCATGTACCTTTGTAAACATCTACCATCAAGACTGCAGGCCTCTTTCAGCCACAGAACATCTGCTGCCTGTGCTCAATATTAATGCTTATGTAATGTTTTTGTTCACAACAGTATTGCAGTAATGAGCCTGAAGCGGTTCAGTTGAATGTCACCAATCAAGACATCAGTCAGTCTCCAGACGGCACTGATGGAAGCGAGAGAATAGATCACCACATCATTCGGACGGTGGGACACCTTTTCCTGTTCCTATCAGTGAACTTGTGAAATGTTGGGAAAAAGCAATTGGAGAGGCCTGTCATGTCTATATGGGCAATCTCTTTAAATAGTGACCAAAAGAAAATGTGGCTTACACAAATCCATATGGTAAAAGTGGCCAACATGTCACCAAGTACTAACACCTGTTGGTAGGAAGTCTCATACTGTTCTCCTCAAAACCTTACTGAATTTAGAGTGTCTGGATGATGGTTCGCAAATGATAATAGCTAAAAAATGATAACAGGAAAAAAAAGTATGGAGAAAGAATCAGTACTCATTACCCAAAAATGTTATTAACATGGCTTGTTCAGATTATACCCACCACATAGAAATTATTTCCTCTAATGCTACGTGAAGGAGATCAAAGGCAGGCTGAAGGATTAATGCTGTCTTTAAGTTAAGTCTCCTGAAATTACAACATGTTACTGTTGTGTTTTAAACAGGCTAAAGTCTTTGTGAATCAGCTCTCCACAATCTGTGAGACTGTATGGACCCTGGCCCTCCACCAGACCTTTCTACTACTTCTAGTAGTTGGGAGATGGCTTCTCCCCATTGGGGTTGAAATCACTCGGGACCAGTTGTCCCAGCTGCTTCTCATGTTTGTAGGAACAGCAGCAGATATACTTGAATTTGCTAGTGAAACCCTGGACATTGAGGATGTGCGGTAAGGAATATTTGCTGACATAAATAATTTGCACATTACAAAAGAGATTTGTTCAGTTTGGAGCTTTGTTTGCGCTGTCCGTGGCATCTAGACCACTAGAACTGTATTCCCTCCGATAACAGAAGGCTACATTCAAGGGCTCTCTTTTCCTACTCTCATCTTTCTGCTGTAAAAGACGTAACAGTCCTATGAGCTTTGTTAGAGATTACTCATCCATTGCTAACAGAGAAACACGTCACATTCATCACAACAAAAGGGTACAAAAAGCCAAACAACTAGTGTAACTGCCATGCGGCATCAGGTCGGAAAGCTACAGCAGCTGAAACTGTGGCTACACACAGAACTTCTCAGGTTAATGAATTGTTTTAGACTGACATGGAATTAACTCAAGTTTGCTTTAGTGACTCATTATCCAAGTTGATTCTTTGGTTACTTCATTTGTAGTTTCTTCTTCGCAATAGAACAACAGTGTTCAAAGGTAAGAAGAAAGGGAACGGCCTAGTTCTGGTGTGAATTTTCAACATTGCGCTCTCTCCCAGAGAATGTAAGCCCACCTCCCTCTCACAGCAGTGAGAGCTGAATTGTGGACACCTATCACAGGGAGAAAGAATCACAGAAAAGGTTCTCCTGCAGACACTATTCTTTTTTTTAATTATTATTTTATGTTTTAATATCGCAGAAAAGGCTTTATAGCAGGGAAAGAGGTCCTTCTGACTTGGAAGAGAAGCTTCAGGCTTGCAGGGAATATGTAATCATTACAAAGGTAAAGATAGACTCTGTAGCTCAAAGTAGAGATATTTCCACATACTTACAACATCAGCATCAGGAATTTAGTGTAAGCACAGCTGGAACATGTGGACTAAACAGCAAAAATTCCACACCAAAAAGTGCCTCTGTTTTCCTCAGTATTACTAGTATCACTTGGAAACATGCATTAATCACTGCTTAGCTCAACCTCCCTTTAAATGACATTCCAAATACTACGGAAAACATTTTTGTTAACATAAAAGGAAACTGCTTTTTCACTGTTACTACTTTTTCTCCTCCCATAGGAAGAATTATATTCTCATAAATGCAATTCTTGCTGTATGGACCTGGAGTATGTTACAGTTTCCACTTGATCTTGCAGGTTAGTACTTGCACACAGACAAGAAATAAGAACACATGCTTTAAGGTTTTGCTGACATGTCTTGTGATTGTGCACAGGCTACGAGCTATATCCAGGGCTTCTGCTGAAGAGCAATTCATATGACAAAGACAGTGACACTTTCTGAAGCAAGCCTATTGTGGTCTTTTTTGAGGAAGCACTTGTTTCTGGCTAACCTCTGTCTTCCGGATAAAATACTACTTCCAGAAAAAGTGGAACTGCAGTATTGAAACATTGCTCTAGTTGCCTGTTACTGCTGTAAATTTCATTGTTAGCTCCTGGGTTAGATCTGGCTATGGAATCTATCATGGTTCCAATCTGGGGAGATTACTGGATCCTACAGAGAAATAGGCAAATATCAGCCACAGGGAACAACACAGCCTAAACAAAGATGTCGCAGGCTCTCAAGGCCTCATGTTACCTGATCACAGGGAACTTGCAAGACCATACTGTGTTGGGACTACATATTTTTATCCTAAACTAAAAGGCCCAACATTCAGCTAACTCGGGCTGGTATTTGCCTGCAGGCAGAAGGGCTTCCTTAGGTCAAAGGAGATAATAAAAATCTATTTATTTCAACCCTTTTGGCCTCCAATATCGACAAGTTTGCAAGTCAACTGTATCAGTCCAAGGATAAGTTATCCACACCAGCATCTTCTATAAAACTGATGACTACTAGGTTGACACACCTAAAGTAATGAACAAATAAAGTAATAATGAAAAATGATTCCTGAGATTTTTCATTAGCTCTCTCTTTGTGGACAGCATTAGGCTTTGATTTCAATTTTGAAGGTAGGAAAATATTTCAGTATTTCAGCTCAGCTATCAACTTCTGAAAAAACAATGTTGCAATTTATCACAGATAAATTTTTTTGTTACTGGTAAAATATATTCTCTTAAAGATGCACAAAGTTAAAAAACAAAACAAAACAAACCCACTACACATACCCAAATAAATTCAAATGCTACTTAAAGAAACCCTGCATTAATTTAAGGAAAGCAAGATGTGTGTTGTGCTTTTTTTTTATTCTGGCTGTTGCTTTTCCACTTATTTTTCTGCTATAGTTGCATTTAACTAGTGCTCAATAACTTAATTCTCAACATGTTGACTATGGGTGCAATTTATTTTAGGTAACTATTCAGCTGCACAAATGCTACTTTTCATTCAGACATCAGAATGTTTACTTGCACGTAACTATGACCTAAAAAAGCAATTCATAGATGCTATATAAAACTACAGCAATGAAGTTAAGACTATTAAAAACGTAAAAGCTATTAAAAATTAGCTGCTGGTGGTGAAGCTTTGCCTACTGGATTCAGAACAAGTGTTTCCTCTTCTACAACTCATTTTCCGCTCTTAAGTCTCATCTTTTTTTCCTTTTCTCTGTGCTACCTCAAACAACTGAGTTATTTTGGTAAGCTGTGCCACTCGGTGGTTGGTACTGCATCACAGTAACTACTGGTTCTATACTAATGTAATCCCATCGCCAGAGAAATAGGTTAGTTTAGCTTCATGAATTTTCATAACGTGCAGCCATACCTACCACACACAAAGCTGTCAGATGACCCTTCTCTAGATGCCACCAAAAGCATTCCAGCCCATCACTGCTTCTATAGATAAAGACCTGTGCATCCACGCAGGTTCCAGCAGTTGCATGCAACTTGATGTCCAGAAGGCTAAGAGCAAGTACCTGTGGTTTAAGTCTTACAAGGCAAGCAGGGACTACGGCTGTCCATAATGCTTGATACTGCCTCTCACCAAACATGACATAAACTTACTATAACACAAGGAAAAGGCAACAGTCTGCAACTGAATCTCTTACAAGCAAGCTCTTAGCTAGGAACCAGCTGAAGTGTTCCCATTCAAGGTGTTTTCTCTTTCTTAACAATGCACGTTAGTTTAGCACATTGATTTAACAGAAAAGTATCTGGGAAAGTTGTTGTAGAAAAATTAAGTGAACTTCTTGTTTTAAAGTGTATAAATACTGATAGCTTTGTGGGACAGAAAAGGGGAAATGGGTTTTGGTTCTTTTTGAGAGATTATGTAAATGCCTGCTTAACTTAAGATCCCAGAAATGGGATATGCTTTACATTGAATTGTTCACATTTGAAGGCACTTATAATCCAAGCTACCTAAAAGCTGCCCTTTAGCCCAATCCTAGCTAAGTTTTAAGAGAGCTGTTTTAACCCATATGTTTTATTTCCAGTACAGAATATTGGCTGCAAACCAACTGCATCGAGCAGGCAGATTCCTAGCCTGCTGCTGTGCAGGTATAGCGCAGAGCTGTGGAACATCGGGGTGAGCTTGTTCATACAGGATGGACCCTTCTTCATTGTGCGTTCAATCCTGATGGGCCACTTTCGGATATTCAACCAGATGCTGGTGTTTTTTACAGCTAAGAATATCTTAGTTGTGATCCTACAACTGTATCGCTTGGCAGTGATAACGTTAGACTTCCGCGCTACTATTTTGCAAAAGAGCAGGAAGGGAGAAGTTGGCTGTTGCCCATGTGAGCCTTACGAAGCCACTACTCATGGTACTGCTGAGCAGGATGCCGAAATGAAAGAGTGTGTTGCTTTTCCACTGAAAGAGGAACCCCAGGCTCCATTGGAAGAGCAGTAAGCACTGTGATTGACTCAAGACCAATTTCATTTCTCAGCTGGTTTAGAAGAGCCTATTTCTATGGTGAAACTGACTTTGAGCACAATTCATCTCTTCCACTAAGAGATTAATAATTTCTCCTAAACTGGAGGGAAATTTTCTGAAGAAAAAAAAATCATAGAAGTGGGACATTTTGTATCCCATTGGATTTTGTGGGTTTTTGGCCAGTTCCCTACTATATTATTCACAGGGATTTTGTAGCCATGGTTTGTAGTAGCAAGAAAGGTTTTGCACACTAACAAAGTTGGTTATAATCTTTGGTGGCACTTTGCTAATGTACGTACTTGCCTGTATTCAGATAGAAGGACAAGCCTATCCCAGTGGAACAGAGGAAACACAGAAGCATTTAGCCCTACTTCAGTGGTTGGGCTACAGCTAAGATGAACATTATGATCACTGTGCACAGCAGCAGCTTCAGCAGTGACAACTGCAGACGTGCAAGGGAATGGGCATAACAGATTCCTACTGTTACTCTGACATCTAAACATTGTTCATTCAGAAAAGTTAGGGGAAGCTTCACTAAGTGTTACCCCATTTCTGGCTAGATTGTCAGTATAAAAACTACAAAACACCATGAAATGTCTCAAAAAAAGACTGTCTCTTAGGACCTGCATAATCTGAATAATCTAAACTTTATAAATAAATAGACATATTAAAAACATGGGAAAATGCCCAAAGACCTCTTTGTCACCCAGTCATTTTCTACAGAGATGCTCGCCTTTATATTTCTACCAGTCAGAACACATACAAAAAAAAATATATATATATATATATATATAAATATATATATATATAAAACCAGAAAACAAACTTGTAGTCTTGTAATTTTTATTTCCTGCTACACTGCATTTGAAGTTGAGGGCAGATTTTAAGTGTTGCCATTTTATAGTATTTTATTATTTTTAAGTGTCCTGACTTAGTGCACCACTAAATACCATGGAATCATTTGGCCTATTTAGTGTCAAGGTCTGTTTTTAAAAAAATGGCTTTTAGTCATGCATTTACTTCTGCGTTTGGGGTGAATGACATAAGACATGATTCATTTCTTCCAGGAACACTTTACATCAATTTAAGACCAATGACCCTGCTGGGCTTAGCTTGAAAGATAAGTAAGTTTTGAAAATCCATCCCAAAATCATATGCTCACTGAAAATGGCAGGTACTTTCTACAGATTTCTGCATCCACTTTTAATGAAATCAGAAAAGCATGTTAATTAAAAAAAAAAAAAACTCACAAATAGGAAGTGATCTAATTGAGGTAATTTCCTATATTAAACAGTCCCAGTTTTACCAAGGGCCTCAGCTATCTAAAAACACAGAATCTGTTTAGGAATGCATTACAGTGTTCCTGTCACCACTACAGCAGTCATATGCTTATTAGACTAATAAGCAACGACATATTTATTCCCTGAAAGACGTACTTATTTAACAACGAACATATTTAAAAATTTCCCAAACACGCAAACCTGTGTTTGAATTTGTGAGCTGTTAAACCTTGTGATCTGTTTCATGTAGGATCAGGCCCCTTTACTAGGAGAGAACAAAATGCACAGTCATTAAGAAACAAGTCTTAAACACTCACATCCCTTTCTACCACTTGTACCTTAGTAATAACGTGCAACACATCCTGCTCTTCTCATTTTGACCTTCTTTCCAGCAGAATGAGAAACAGTCAGTCACCATTTACAGTGCTGTTGCAAGGTTGAAATATTTAGAGTTGAACGCAACGTTTGTAGGCAAAGAAGCAAAAGTGCTGCTGCTGACCAACTGTTGTGTCGTCTAAAGCCTTCCACACCAAGGTGCATTTAGAATCAGCTGGTAGCGCTGTAACATCCCTTCTTTGTTGATGCAAGCCAGATCTACCCACATTCATTGAGTTCACCACTTGCTGATGTAATAATTACCCTGTTAAAAGGATCCTTGCTAATTAATTTGAAGTGTACTGATCTTCCTAGAACATCATTTGAAATTCACCAGCAAAAAAATTGCAAGTACTGGCTACCTATTTAAGGACTTAGTTCAACAACAAGCTGCCTACCGGGCTCAGCCTGCAGCAAATGCAAGATTCCCTGGAGTCAGCAATACAAAGACTAGTCACAGCAGGAATATTATACAAGGAACTATATTTCCTATTCTTCAGGCTGTTTCATTTTAAGCAGCAGTAAAGCTCTTAATCAGACTCACTTTGAGAATAACTTACTGCAATGCCAAGTTCATTACTAGATTCCATCGTTTTTCAGACAAATACAAAATAGACTAGATCCACACCCTCATGCTTAGGATAGAACAGATTTGGACTTCCTTTTTCCTTCTCACCACTACGGGCAAAGACAGATCACTTAAAAGCAAGGGAAAAAAAAAGAAAAAACAGACAAACAAAGCACTTAAATGGTAGGCAGCCCACCCTCCTGCCTGCACGGAGAGGGGAAATCACATTTGCCAGGTAGCAACAGGAATGACTGACAGAGTGCATTTCTAATTCATTGAGAAGACTGGATAGCAATTAAAAAGTCTAGTGATTTGTATGTTCGGTCATATCAGCAAATCCCAGTGGGAAATCATCTTCACTTTCCTCTTGCAAATTTCTTGAGAAAGAGGACAACAGAGCTGTTTTGCAGCAGGTTGTGTCAGTTGAACCAGCAGCTGGGTGCAGGGAGCCATGGCGTCGTACTGGTGCCTTTCAGAGAGCCACGCTACGCAAGTAAGTGGTAGAATGTATTCTCTTGAAGATGTGACAACTGGTGTCACGCTTGTTATTCTGAAAATGCTGTAGTAAACTGTCAGGAAAATGCAACCCTTCCAAACGGGAGGATTTCAGAACATCTATTTTAACTGTTATCTCCTGAGTCAGGAGAATCACATTCCTAAATCTCTTTAGCAAACAGATATCTAGCTCTTACAGTTATTTATTCTTGTTGTTCCTGCTTTGTCCTTCTAGATTATTCTACATAGGTCGCTCCAAAAGTAACTCTATTTCCATGAAAACTACAACAAATACAAAGTGCACCATAGCACTATTTGATAGCACAAATTCTACAAAACACTATTTTTGAATACGGTCCCCATCAGTAGCTGTGCATTTGCACCAGCAATGAACCAGAGCTGCATGCTGTGCTTGTAGAAATTTGCACCAGCAGAGGAGACACTGGCATTGTTGTCACTGCTGAAATGCACCACTGCCACCTCATTGTGCTCACATCCACTGGTTGGTCTCCACAAACATTCAGCAAGTGTCAATGAATGTCAATGGGTGCCATTTTTTTCCACATGGAAGAATTCAATTCCACCCCTTTACTTCATTTGCACTTGCATGTCAGATGCCATTCTGTCAGACTGCCCATCTGCCGCCATCTATCACACAGCAATCAAGTATACTGAAATACTGGTGGGAGGTTCAACCCCTACTGCCATACCACCAACATCCGCCTCTGATGTCATGGGCCAACATCATAAAACAGGAGGCACTGCTTTTGGAGCAGCTCATATATTAAAAGTCACTAAAATGTTTTGCCATTTGTCTTTTCCTCAGCTATAATGTGTTCCTCCTTTCTTTTGGAGTTTAGCTGAAATAAGATCGTAGCTCTGAGCCAATAAATAAATAAAAAGCAACAATAATCATTATTTTATTGCATTTCTGCTGGTATTTTTACTGTACTATATTTTCTTGGACTATGTGAAAACAGAAGAAAATGTTCAATTACTTCTTAAAAACTCCAACTTTATTTTGAAAATAAAAAGCAGTTACCTCAGGCATAGCTGCCAATTTATTGTGTGTGAACTGAATGTTATATGTTTCAATTAATTGTATTTTCCACACACTGCTTTTCTTTCCCATCATTAAGTTAATTACTTAGGCCAGATTCCGACTGCAGACATTGCTTTGAAAGCCCACAGTTAACTGCAGTAAATTCTTCCCTACTTTGGATAGATGTCTTCACTCAGGAAGACCCTTTGCTTCCAAACACGCAAATCACAGGGTAATCCCAGAGAAGACTGAATAAAAGCACACAAATCCATGTATGCATTTAGATACCAGACTATGCCTAAAACGTGCAGGTTTTTATTGGTTACGATGTGTGAGACTGCTAGTGACAATACCCTGCAGACATCTGTAAAACGCTCACAGAAATGCCCAAATGTTACAGATGCTTCAAGCTTAGAGCTCCAAACATGAGGTATACGATGAACAGCAAACCAATTTGCAAGAAAGTTTTTAAGATCCCCGAAATATATTATTTCCATGCAGGTTTCCTCAGTTGATGAAAACAACCTAATCATTATTTCCCCCTCAATAATAAAATAGTTTTTTTAGTGTTTGGAAATGACTAATGCATTTTTCAGCTTTGAAATGAAACAAAAATATTGGTTTGGAACACTTATTGGTTAACTACATTGGTAAAGATTTTGCTGTTACTTTCTTGCAGATAGCTGTCAAGCCATACATACAAATCAGGGGATCAGTACAGTTTTTCAGACCACAGGACAGTATTCTGACTGCTGCTGCTGCATGACTAAATACAGTTTCTCCTCTCCCTGTCTTGAGTAGTGCCATTTTAAAATAGCATTGAGAGAGATCCCTGATCTTCCTTTAACCCAATCAGAACAGTAGGTCTGAATTTTGGCTGACCACTTTGGTATATAAGGGGAGTACAAGGGAACTCAAGTCAGGAGAGTTTAATGCTTTCTAACTGAAGCAGTCCTGCAGTAGAAACTAGAAAAGTCAAACCTTGGGCAGAAAGTTGAGGTTAAGTCTGCTTATTGTTACAAAACTGCACGTCCAGGAAATCTGTGCAGTGCATTATGTATGAATTCCTGCTTTACATCATGCAGGTGGAATGCATAGCAGTCATGGAATAACTCACTTCTAGGAAAAGTAATGCTTTTGAAATCACCAGCTCTAGAGTAGGATAGAAAACAAACAAACAAAAACACAGCAAAAACCAAAGTACATTTGATTCTTTACTATGAGATTCTTCCATTCACTGTCTGATGTGAAACAGTGTACGACCTATATGACTATTTTCTCATCACCTGTTCCACGCTCAAGAAAAAGCAAGAAGAAAAGCAAACCCTAAAAATATTTGGTGGAAAGTAAAACAAAAATAAAATAAATAGTGCTTTTGTTTCTATCCCAATTTTATCGTAATATAAAAAGATGCATACAGAAGATTTGTGATCTTTTTCAGATGATGCCTGCCTGCCACTTTGAGTTATGCATGTAATGTTTGATCAACACCAACCTGTATTTTTCATATCCTTCAGACAGTAAGATCCCCAAATACCCTGAAAGCCATTTAGAACAGAACACTGGCATCTAAAACTGCACCAGGCTGTTCCTTTGGTTCTGTGTCAATCAAAAACAGACAAGCTCTGAATCATCAGATTGGAGAGTGGTTGGCCCTCTAGTCTTTGAGTTCAATTCTGTGTCTTTTTCCATGCTGTTGTATGAGGATAGAAGCCTTTCAATAGTAATACTAAAGCCCTTCTCTGCAGAGGAAGATAGAACATTCCCAATCTGTAACAGTGAGATAATAAAAATGGTCACGATGGCAGAAAAAGCAAAAATTTTAATGGGGTAGGAGAGAAAAGAAAGAAATAATATTAAAAAATACTTTAATTGTCAATTTAAACTCTTAAATCATATTCTACATACTACTGTTCTTTTCTTGTCTGTATTTCAGGCTGCGTTCTGGGCCTGTGTCCCAGATCTTGGTACACAGATAAAAGACACTGACCACTGAACTTCCCACTGCTGTCTGTATAACTTTCTACAAAAGCACTCAAAAGTTCAGGCCAATCGAAGATTAAGAATAGCCTAGCCTATTTCCTCCTGCTAAAGACTGAAAGTATCTGTGGCTGCCAAAGAGCTTCCTCCATTTGTTTGCAACCTACTACAAAGAGAAGCATGTTTTCCTGAGCAGCCTCTCTGAAAGACTAGCTTATTGAAACAGCCGTGTCATTTCCTGCAGTCCTACGGATTAAGAATTCCCTCAGGCATTCCTAAGGTCATACAATGTTTGAAATAAAGCTGTCAGACCATAAGTAAAAATATAGGAGCAGAAAGGTGGTACAATGTAAGAAACAATGCCCTAACTCTGAATTTCAAACTGGGGAAGGTGGGAGAGGGCTGGAGTCAAATAAAACAGCCATGCATGGGTACTACCTGTGATAATAATTTCAAAGATCTGTACTGAAAATGGCTCTGAAGTCTTCAATCTCCTATATACTAAGCTAATAGTGTCCTGGAGTAATCAGACAGAACAGATACAATCATAACCAACATCTAAGCATCACAGAAGTGTCCCAGACAGTTTTGGAATAGTCTTTACAGAGTTTAAAAAAAAAACGAAACAAAAACAAATCAAAAAAACCTAGCTCAGTGTTGCTGTTCTTTCTTTTTATATTATTATGAGTAAACTGACACTTCACATTTGAAGAATGTGTTGGGCTTAAATTTTATCTGGCATCCTGTCTAAGTGCTTTGCAGTTTCAGACCCCTGATAGAATTCACAAAAAGCTTGTCTTTCAAAATAAATGTGGTAGAAGCTTTGTTGGAGCATCTTTCAGGCTTGTAAGAAACAACAGTACATTCAGCAACAGCAGTACATGAACCAAGACAGCTGTCAGCCACCACAACTCACTACAGCCCTAATCTACTTTCAGGAAGCATTCACAATGCCACTGCTGAAGACTATCACCACATCTAGAGTATTACTAAGGAAACATAAAAACAGTACTTAGTTTATCTTGCAGTTGATTCTAATGGGGTCAGAAGCATCTTCCAAAGAGATTTATCATGACTGCAAAACAATAGTATTCCCTTTTACTTGGTAGGGGTCAGCTCAGCAAAGTGGTTAGCTTTGTCCCTAGATGAGGGAAAACAAGAAGCCTCTTCTTTCTTTCCTTTTCTCCTTCCAGATTTCACACTAAGGTGAAATCTACCTGCCTTAATCCAATAATTAACTCATATTGGCTTCTATTCTGCC
>JAOWBP010003659.1:7900734-7934341 GCA_028571105.1 Tragopan temminckii | reverse complement strand
TCCTTCCAGATTTCACACTAAGGTGAAATCTACCTGCCTTAATCCAATAATTAACTCATATTGGCTTCTATTCTGCCTTGTAAGCTTGATGTCAAGTTAACTTACAATTTAAGCTCTGTTATGGCGGGAAAGACTACTTTGTGACCCAATCCAAGGAATACTAATTCATTAAAAAATAAAAAAAAATTCTCCTACATACAGAAAAAGTAGAGAATGCATAAGTAAGAGTTGCCACAGGGGTAGCCTGAAGCCATATGCCAGCAAGTTACTCTGCTTGTATATTATGAGAATTTTTAACCACCTAATCAATAAGAAATGAGTAGTTACTATGGCAATTCCTACATTACAAGGTAGTTGTGCTGCAGCAGAGTACGTTCTAGAAGGATGAATACACTCATGACTCTGTTATATAAATTTTTGCACCCTGTACAGCATTGCATTGCAGTGTGTAGGCTTGAGGAAAAAAAAAAAAAAGCAAGAACAGCATAGAGTCATAGCATAGCGGTGGTTATACAGGACAGTCCAGACTGCTTGGGAATTCTTAAGTGACTAATAGACGCAAAGTTAGAGAAATCCACAAACATTCAGGGAAATCAAGCGAAGATTTTGTGATCCGTAGCTCGAAAACAGACCTAATGAGAATCAGATTCCCCTATTATTTTTCCCTTTGATTATATTCTTCAACATTTAAACTGCTGGGACTAGAGCCAAAGTCCTCTTAGAGCACACCATCAGCAAATGCTAATGCTGATTTCGATGTGTTGCAAACACTCTGCAGCATCCGTGGCTGATTACAACAAACATATTCCCTTCAAGCACAGTCCGTCACTGCCCTGTAGGGACTGCTGCTTGTACATACAGAACAAGGATAAAACTGCACTCTCAAGACACAAATGCTATAGTAGAAGTACAATGTTCTTTCAAAGGCTTGAAAGTCATGAATAATAATCTTTATTAAATACACTCAGTTTGTATATGCCTCCTATGAAATATTATATCCCAATTCTATCACATTGTCTTGGGCAGTTCCTCCCATCTCTTTTGAAAGCACTGTTATTTTTCAAGTATTAGAACAAATGGATTGACAGAAATGCTGAGAATGAATCTAAATACTAAGTCTGACAGCCAAAGATGGCCCAACCACACAAAGAAACAAATTAAGTACCATAGCTGCAGAGTATGCACCAAGGATTGTAACACAAACCTGTCAAAAAAGATGATGAGGAGGGAAGCTGATTTAAATTAGCAATTGGGTCCTTTAGGTGTGAGAAATAGAAACACACAAATGCAGGAGTCTAAAGACACTTCAGAAGCCCATCAGCATGGCCTTGAATCGATAAATTAATAAAACGTGGCAAAGTTACAAGTGTATCAAACTCCAGCAAATATATTCACATAACTGAAGTTCAGATGCCTTTATTTGAATGATCGGCGCTGATAACTGAAAGTTAATGAGACTAAAGATACAGGATTCTTCTCAGGATTCAGTGACAACTACTTTTATTCATAAATATTGACTGTAAGGTTGCATTACAAAGAAACACCAATTCCTATGTAGAAAGGCTGAATGCAGTAGCAAAGATTTGAGGCCAAAAACCTTGTAAATAGAAAATAATTATAAAATAAAGTCAATAATTATAACCTGCAGTAAATATACATGTTCAAAAGAGATCTTTGAAACAGGGCAATCCCTTTGAAATACGAGAAAAGTGAAAGAAATTTGATATCAAAAGATGATAAACTTCAGCAAGTCTTTTCAGGCTAGTAAATAGAATTAGAGTTATATATCACTGTCCAACCAAAAACTGAAATAAGGCATAAACATGCAAACAGAAAACCAGAGTTCTAACACAAAAGAAAACCCTTGAAGCAAAGGGGCTGTCTAGCAAGTTTGCCCTATGCTCACCATTACGAAGGAGCAGCCTTCTGGATTCTGGAGAAGACACTCAACCTTCACACTCTGTCTTCAGCCCGTGCACCACAGTAACCAATCTTTATCTGCTTGAAAGTGAGACCAAGTCTGCCTGGATACATTTTTCTACTATTTCCAAAAGGACTCACAATTAGGAGAGAATAGAGTTTAAACAGACTCTTTATTTTTCTCCCAACCATGTTACCTCCAACACTACCTTCCATCAGATGATTTCCTAATAAAAACAGAACAGCTACATCATTTTTTCCACTGCGGAAAGCAATGAAACACAAGAAGTGCACTGGACCAGAGACAGTCAACATCATAAAACTAGTTTGGAAAAAGCTTTATTCTTATTTCTTGAAAATTTACTGTGGTGCTTAACACCATGCAGCAATTCCAAAGAAAATAACCAGGCAACACACTTACCAATAACATAATTAAGAGCCTTTCCCACTGCTTCATTAGCTGAATATAAGAAATATCTTTTCAAAATTACCAAGGAAAGGAAGACTTATATTTCCTTAACATCACTGTTTCTTCCAGAAAATGTTTTACGTGAGTTTTAAAGATCTATTCCACTCAAATTAGAGCACTGAAGATTAATTCTAGAGTATGAGTTACTGCAAATTGATTTAATAGGAAACAGGATCTTACCATCTACAAGTTTTTAAATAAATAAATAATTCATTTACTGCATAGTGGTGGCAATGAGAGAAATTATTCCTCTTCATTCTACCTTCTGTTCATGTCCTGAGTGGTCACTCACATCCCTTTGCTCCTTGTTCTAAGAAGTCAAGGACTCAAGACTGAGGGGACAAGGACCCCTTAGTAAATACAGTCATTTCTGAAAGACGGACCTCAGGCTTTCCATTTCCATGCTTACATCACAATGGGGTGTTATGTGTTTTTCAAATGCTTCATACTGTTTCAGTGCTACAGCTAGTCGTGCATACAAAGTGTCTTCAAATTATTCGAACGTGGCCACAGATGTTTGGAGAGAAGATGGTACTCGGACACTTAAAACAGGCCTGATTTTGCACCTTACTGTGGGGCAGGCAGAATTGGTTGTTTCCAGGATTACTGTACTTGAATACTTCCGCCAGTATCTCAACACAATTTTGCACAACAGGGTAACATACACCTCTTCACAGCACACTACATACTTTAAACACTGCAAAGTGCAGGTAGGATTTGCTACCTCCTCTAATCGTATCCTTATATTCTGTTGTCTTGTGAAGGAAAAACCTTCAGATTATCTTTCAGGAAACTCAAGCAGGGCTAACACTCCTCTACTACATTCAAGATAGAAGCAAGCTCTCCTGAAGCAATCAACTTAGACAAGCAGTCCATCATCTGCTGTCTCCCCTTCTTCCTCGCTAAGAGACTGCGTACATTACGATTAAGAACCTCATCCTTTCTGTTTCTGAATCCAGGCCTGACACAAGCCACAGGAAAATTTTACAGAATAACCAGCTTCTCATGCTATAACTGCATTATCAACACAGGAAATAAGAAGAAAAACAACAACAACAAAACATTCTTACCAACTTAGAACAGACATTTCACATCTAACATTCACAAGCCCCAGTAAGAACTTGAACTAAATTCCCTGCTTGTAACCAGCCACCCATTCAATGAGCCCCTCCCTTCCCTTCTTGCTGCTCCTGGGGCTCACCTGTTAGTAACCAACAACACCTGATTCACTGCACTAATTTGGCAGAAGACAAAGAAGCAGAAGTAGAGGAAAGGGAGTCATACCACGTCGTTTGTTATGTTTACTCACCTGTGATACCTAACTGCAAGCTGAACAAGTCTCACAACCTAATTGAAAGGGGACAGGAAACTGTTTCTATATTTCTATATAACAATTATTCTATAATTATTGAACCATTTCTACATTAAAATAGTTGAACTTATTAAATTGCATTTAACAGGTCATTACTGAGTTGAAGATCTCTTTTCTCTGTCGCCAACTTCCACGGTATGATAGGAAGACCAATGGTATCTCTGGTGTACAGTAAAGGACCAAAGAGCAGAAAGTTTCCCAGAAAGGACAAGCTGCAGAAGCAAAATCCTTTCCCTTTAAAGTGTAACAAGTCTACCCAAAATAGCTGCTTGCAATTGAAACAAGAAACCGACGCATTGATAAGAAGCTGAAGACTGACCTACAGGAGATGCGCCCTTTACCCAAGCAGAAGACGGAAGAGGGAGGCTACTTTTTCCACTTTCCTGTATTCCCTTAATAACAAAGAGAATTGAGATCCCAGATGGTAATGACAGTCCAGATGTCATTAGCCTCATCCATTTAAGGCTCTGACTGCATTCAAACATAGCTGGGGAAAAAAAAGACCAACTAGCACTGTCTCAATGTCTTGTGGGAAGAAGAAAAAAAAAACTGTATTAAATCACTGTTTTAGAGTGATTTTAGAGTGATTAGAGATATGAGGGAATTTTAAAAAGTTACTTAACAAGTAACTTTTAATGTCCCCATTTTCCTTTGGCAGCTTTTACAAGACACAAACTTTAGTGCTCCTTTGCTTGCATGACTACCAAGTGATTCAGCAAGTTTTTTATTTGTTTATACTCACATTTTCAGCCACATTAAAAGGGAGACAATAGAGGTAAGTTATGAAGAGCATAAACACAGCTGTGCAGTCAGGGTGTCCTAGCATCATCCAAGTCTGTCGGGTTACAGTCCCAGAGTAATGTGCTGTGGCCAGTTTCCTATTCCTGTTGCCCTACAGCTAGAACAGCATACTGAGCAGACCCTTACATTCAGGTAAACATAAATCAGCCTGCAGATCAGAGATAAATTGTTTTTTGACAGTAATGAATTATATAAAGGACACAGTGTTGTGCCTGTCAACTGCCAACTTCTCTGGTTTTGACAGAGTTTGATCTTATAATTATCTCTCTATCCAGCATCACTCTGCTGTGCTTCACACTGGCTCTTGCAGCCTGCTAACGATGAACCAAGTGGACCATGAGACCCATGTATTTGGCTGCAGGGCTCTCCCCCAGGGTCCCTCCTTTTTGTCTCCTGGGTCTGTAGATCAAATTTTATCTGCTGGTGTGGAAGAGATGCCATTGTCATTGTGTACAGTGATTTGACAACATTCACACTGACAAGCTTGTGATAGATTGGTAGATTGCTTGTATAATGCTAAGGAGAAGGAATGACAGCATGTGTTGTTGTTTTTTTACTTTGTGCTTGAGGGTTGCTTAACAGGGGGAGCCTAACTCTAGACTTCAGTTTCTATGATACCAGCACCAGCTGTCACAGTGCAGACTAGGAGTGTTAGACTAGCTGCTAAATCTTGGTTCTTGGTTCAGTACATTTCAAGACAAAGCAGTTTTGTTAGATTAAGTTCAGTAACTAACTGAATTAGATTAATTTCTTGGAAGTCACATGCAAGAAGAAATTGAGCAAAGAATCTGCAGCCTTCAAATGAGAGGTGGTCTGTTTACACAGATGAAACAACTTCAGAGATTTCCAGAGTTGTGGTTCTGGCAGATGGAGGGACCTTTTACAGCTCTCATATAACAGCACTGGTCACACTTTCCTCAAATTCTTTATAAGAAAATGGTAACTCCTCAAATTAGCTGACAACCGTGAGGATCTCGTGTATCATTCCACGCACCACAGAATGTCAGGGATTGGAAGGAACTCAAAAGATCACCTAGTACAATCCCCCTGCTGGAGCAGAAACACCTAGATCAGGTCACCCAGGAATGCATCCAGGTGGGTTTTGAATGTCTCCAGAGAAGACGACCCCACAACCTCTCTGGGCAGCCTGTTCCAGTGTTCTGTTACCTTTATTATCACTCCTTTTTGTTAAAGTTGGCTGTCAAAGATTTATGAATTATCTAAGATGACGCATTAGTTGTTTTACAAATGTTACCACCATTAGTTGTCAGAGGAAAAGAACCTGTGAACTATCTTCATCTCTGTGAATGGAAAAAAAAAGATCTGGTGTTGTTAGTAAAAGGAAAAAAGTCATTATATGAATTTAGATCATAAAATTACATCAACAACCATATCATTTGCACCCAATGCAAGGAACTATATAACATAATGCAGCTCTATTTTTCATACACACAAATCTAAATGTGGCTAATCACAGATCAGCCTGTCCGCACAAAATAAAATTATCTATGACCAATAAGAACACAGATGAAACTGAGAAAATGATTTGTAGTGCAATGTGTACATCTATTTGGGCTGTCCTCAGCTCTAGCTGGTTAGGAAGTGAGGACAAGAAGGAAAATAGGGCCATTTCTTATTCTCAACAAGGCTGAATGCAAGCTTTGCACACACAGTACGAAATGATTTTGCCAAAAGACAAATTGTTCAATATTTTGCAAATATTGTTTTGCTCCTTGACAGATTTTTATTCAGTTTGATGCATTCCCATGGTCTCTAGGGAACCACACAGAAATAAAGGTGAAGATAAAAACAGACAGAACAATAATGATGCCAGATGTCCAGGGGTATTGATAACGTCACACAGTAACTACATCTGATGGCACTTTACTTAGTGAAGATGTGTACAGGTGAGAAGTAGAAAGCAGATGTCTATAAAAAAGGCCAAAAAAACTGTAACAGATAATATATATCAGGTGTGGCTCAACATATAGCTGCATCCTCTTCAAAAACTTCATTTAGAGGCTACAAGATGCGCTTCCTAGAGGCAGATAGTTCAGGCAGAGGAGAAGACTGCAGTGGTTAAAGGTGCCTAATGCTTCCTGAACATGAACAGCATCAGTGTGGGATACTGCCATAAGCAAAGTCTGTATCCCTAGCTAGCCTTGCGTTTTCATCCTGGGGATATCACTAACTACCTCAGGCTCTGTGATCAAACAATTACGCTGTTTCTACTAGTAGGGATTAAGCAAGAAAGAAGGTTCCCAGTCTGTTTATTATAACAGACAGAGAGTATCATTTGATGCCATATATATTAATCACATAAGATAGTCTAATCTTAAGAAGGAGCTGTAGATCCATGACAAATTGTTGATATGCCACACATCAGGCCTAGTTCAGCAGGCTTTTCCTAGTCCAAGCTGTAGTGAACAAATAGAGTTAGCCACAGGGTCTGGAGAATAGTGAACTCACAGCTCTTCCAGCTGCACATTTCTAAGTGTAGATCCAAGGAGAGAAGACTAAGATGGGTTGTGTTCCATACCAGAATCAAAGTAGGAACTAGCAATGAAAACCAAAGACTGCAGCAATGCAAGACTTCTTCTTTCCAAGAGCTAGAATAGGAAGAAATGTCCTAGAGCAGCTGAGCTGGAGAATTCAGTTTTTCTGTGCTCTTAAAATGGACTGGCTCTCTAGAGAAACTGAGCGTGCAGATGGAGTACCAGCCAATAGCATATATTTATAAGCAACAGCCTGATTCAACCAAATAGTTCTTTTTTGGATATTTTTGCCGTTTGAATGAGGAGAAGCTACTGGCAGCCTGCCATTGTGATGGGATATCTTGGCAGGAGTATGCTTTGTGTTATATCATTACCATATGGTGGTGGAAAAGATTTTTTTTTCCTATTAAGTTCCTGTAATAGTTCATTCCCATTTTTAACACAACTTCTTTCTGCACAAGAAGTTTGCTTTTCAGTCCTGTAAGGAGGACATTATTATAGCTAATAATGGCAAACATTAAAAATAATACTGATTCAGAGGTACAGTTACCATTAGAAAAAGGTAAATGAGCATCCAAATGGAGTGTAGCTTCTTTGAAAAGTTAACTGCTTCCCCATAGGAAGCAATTCCTTTTGTGCTGATTTTTGTTTATTTGTTTTGTTTCCTACTGGATGAAAATACTGTCCAAATCAGCTATGATCAAACAAGGTCTGACAATCTTTGAAGACAGTAAGAATGAGATGTGGGAAGTTTCTCTTTTCACCATTACACCTCCAGCAATAAATGTATTCCCTCTAATATCTTCCTTTCCTGGGAAATACAAGGCAGGTGGATGCTACAATAAATTGACTTTTTCCACATATTCTTACAATAAGCACCTACTCTGGTCCAGAAGACTTTCCCTCTGTCTAGGAAACAGTAGATACCAACATCAGTGAGTCCAAATCTTTCAGGTTTGGAAGTTTGCAGGCTATGGCTTTCCTGAAGGGATAAGTATTTTTTCAGTATGAGGCTACATGAGTTTTTGGCATACATACATAGCCAAGAACACAACATCAGTGTTTCTGCCATGATGCTCATGTTTCCAAGCCTTCTGCCTTCGCAACACAAAAATTAATAAAGATGTACAAGGTTTATTTTCCATAAACAGCAATCCAAACATCATTACAATATCAGCAATCACCTTTTTTTTTTTTTATTTTTTTTTATTTTTTTTTTAACAAGGAAATAATAGACAATACATAGATACTTATCTACCAAAGCTTTTATACTTATCTATCAAAGCTTTTTCCAGCACAGCAAATAACTTGCTGTCAAGGTTCCTGAGACTGATATTTGCAGGATCCTGTTCCAGAACACACAATACTTCTGCACTTTGCTCTTGCCCAGAAATCAGTCTGTACTCTCACGACTATATAAAGCAGTGGCCAGGAACCTGGATTCTACTTCTTCACTGCAGCATAATGCAGCTACACCTAAGTGCAATAACAAATTAGATAATATCCTTGAACACTTGCAGACACTCAAATGTGGACATCTGTGTGGTTGAGCAAACAGAATGATTCCTGGCATGTTTCTGGCCTGTGTAAGACAGTATTTGCCTA
This sequence comes from Tragopan temminckii, assembly GCA_028571105.1. Classification (NCBI taxonomy): domain Eukaryota; kingdom Metazoa; phylum Chordata; class Aves; order Galliformes; family Phasianidae; genus Tragopan; species Tragopan temminckii. Next base: position 7,925,679 of record JAOWBP010003659.1, on the reverse strand, counting down.
TATAATCCCAACGTATATGTCAGAGGGATGATGTCCCATATTATCCACAGCCCAGACAGTTTCCAAGCATAATCACAGACTCTTATGTGACAGCAAGCCTCAGGACCTTAATGTTTTCATAATTTCTAACAGGTTTAATTTAGTAGGAAATATATAAGCTAAGAAATTCCCATTCATTAGTATTTTTACTAAGGTCAAGAACTAGTTGCACTTCAGTACAGTCTGGCCTACATTTAAATCTGCCGCCATCCCTTTACAACATTGTTGCCTACAATTAATGCTGACAAAAACCAGGTAAACACGTTAGTATTGAACTCTAGCATGAAAACCTTTTGGGAGAAGTTTATGAGAAACTGATAGAATATTCAGCTGCTGTGACTTATGTGATGGCAGCACTGATGTTTCTGCACTCGCTCTCAGATCAGAACTATTACCAAGGCAGGTACAAATAAGAGCCTATTTCAATAAATGGTCCGTAACTTGCCTGCATGTTAGAATTCAATTTTCTCTACTTTCATATACTTTTATTGAACTTCTTGGAACAAAATAACCTACAAGGTTTCTCTTTGCAGCATGCAACATATGAATGTTATAACAGAGTCCTTAAAGCAAAATATCTTCAAGAATTATTTACATTACTGTCAGCTCTTTTAAGAAATTTAGATTAACCAAGTCTTTAGAGATTTTCCTCCTAAAACATGGCCATGTCTCTAGGTAAAGCCCTTCATGCTTTAGCCAGAGAAACCACATTTTGCTCACACGATGTATTTGTGACTGACAGCATAGTTTTCAGCCTTTAAAAATATTCATATGCTGTAGTCAAAACATAGCATGCTTGTAGCCCCTTGGAATCTTAATTCCAAGACTGTCTAACTTCCTGTCAAAACTCACATAGCAAGCAGTAAGTATGTAGTAAGATCTACTGCAGGAAAGTGTGAGTTTTGCAGGATCTGATGAGACAAAAGACAAGGGTTTTATCTTTTAATTTTTCAAAACAGAATTGCAAAGAGTCTCAAAGCACAAATCTGAATTGGTCATGGTATAGCTCAGTTGAGAACGAATACTCTGACTAAAAAAAAGAGAGACAAAATCTCAGAATCAAAGAATGTCTTGGGTTCAAAGGAACCTTGAAGACCATCTAGTTCCAACCTCCCTGCCGTGGGGTCTCCCCAGAGCCTTCTCTTCTCCAGGCTGAACAACCCCACCTCCCTCAACCTGCTCTCCTCTGAACCTGCTCCAACAGTTGCATTTCTTTCTTGCACTGGGGGCCCCAGGCCTAGATGCAGTACTCCAGATGAGGTCTCACAAAGGCAGCTTAAAGGGGGACAATCACATCCCTCTCCCTGCTGGCCATTCCTCTTTTGATGCAGCCCAGGATAAAGTTGACCTTCCAGGCTGGAAGAGCACACTGTTGGCTCATATAAGCTTTCTGTCCACCAGAACTGCCAAGTCCTTCTCCACAGGACTGCTCTCAATGTGTTCTTCATCCATTCTGTACACAAGAGTTCAGACTGCCCTGACCAAAGTGCAACACTCTGCAGCTGGATCAGGCCAATCCCAGGTCTGCATACAGACCAGGTCCCTCTGGATGGCATCCCTTCCTTCTGTTGTATCAGCTGCTCTGCTCATCTTCGCATCATCAGCAAATTTACTGAGGGTGAAAGAAAGACTTCACCCAGTAGACTTAACAGTTTGAATTTGATGCTGTTATTTCTTTCTTTATATAACTGAGGTCAACAGACCTCAAGATGCCTAGAAATTACCATTATAATATTGTAGAAATATACTATGACTAAGCACAATTCTTAACTCTGCCAAAGAATTGTATACCAACAGCAAATAGGCCTAGCACATAGCCTTCCTCTACTTTACATATTAATCACACCTTCAAGTAAGTATTCCTTGAGTAAAGCTTTATATTTTGCAGGTTTTATTTGCCAGCTCTTTCCAAACTTAAGATTATATTACTTTTGCTTGCAAGTCAGCTATAAATGGCATTATTACTTGAGGTTTTGCAATTGTTCCCCTTGAGGGTAATGGTGAAATTTACTTAAATTTTGCTACCTCAAGAAGTGTAATGGTATGTGGGAGTAATCCAAAATTGCTTGAACAATAGAGCTGATGATTCCCACCAGTGACTCTGGAGAGATGAACTGAAGTCTCTGGACACTTTCCAGAGACCCACCTCATTCCAGAAATCATCAAATTAAGACACGGTTAAAACATGTGTGTGCACTTGCACAGAGAGGCAAGCAGTCCTACAGTTGGCAAAGCTGCAAGTCAGCGTGCCTGTCTTGGCACGAGACTAGACAGATTTGTTCAAAGAACAACTTGCACCATGCCTAAGAGCAACTAATTCTCTCCCCATGTTCATTACATTCTCTCTCCTCTTTATGTGAAAATGATCATTCTGACCTGCAGAAAAATGTTTAATTATTACTCAGTTTCATAGTCACAGCATTAAGTTTTTTCAAAGACCTCTTACAAACTGAGAACAGAAAACAACAACAACAAAAAAATTTTAAATAAATAAATATAAAAAGCCCTGCTACTTAAGAGCCTATTGAAATTCTTTAGGTCTCTGGGCATGTATTATATATTCACCAAGTTTGCTGCTGGTGATGTAAGTCAGAAATTCTCCTGCTGGTTTTGATTACAGCAGCAGAGTCACAGATTTGAACAGCAGTAGAAAATCATTCTTCTGAGCCCGCACATAAATATAAAACATTTCCTTTTTCCTTATCACATAAACCTTCTACTATGATTACTTCAAAGTGAATTCCTGTTTTCTTCAGATTTTCTCCACTTATCATTTTATAATTAACAAAATGTATTCTATCCAACAAAGCTCTGTTATTTGCATATTCAAAGGTCACCGTACAGGTTAAAGTTATTTAACTATAAAAGAGATGATAATTTCACAATCTTTTTACATGCAGATAAAATACAAAATTACCTCTGGGTTTTTAATTTGCACATTTACAGACACATGATAAAGAGTTTTACGATAATGGTATAAGCAGCATAACGAACTTTCAATTAGGCTGTGACAGCTCTTCCCTCTAGTCTTTGTATTGTCATTTTATTATTTAAAATGCCGTCATTTTATTATGGAAGCAACAAAGAGCCTTACTTACTACATCCATATTTTGGAGCCAAAATGGAAGCTTCTCTCAACAGTGCTGCAGCATTGCACTGCGGTGCAGTGTAGAACATGCACATGTATTCTACCTGACATGGAAATGTTCCCTGCCAAGCAAGGTGGGAAAGAAAGAATCAGACAGAATTAGATGAAAAACCCTAAGAGTCCAAATCAACGGATTAGAGCAGTAATAAATGGCAAAGAAAAGTCCTATCTATTGCTACTGCACCCTTGTGGGTTTTGTTTTTGTTTTTGTTTTTTTTTTACTTTATTTCTTATTGCCTTTGTACAAATACAGTGGAAATTCTTCTGGACACAAAGCTTAAATTCCTGGGAAAAGAACGCTCACTGAAATTCCAATGAAACTGTAACAAGGTGAAATTCTGCCCTAAGAAGTTGTTTGCATACCTTACAAAAAATTAGATTCTTTAGCATAACTTTTCCCCCCACCTCAGGTAAATCAATGCAGCTGAGATAATTATGAATTCAATCCTTTCCAGAGTTACCTTCTATGTTAGTACGATGGTCACAAACCAATCCAACCTCTTAGAATGAATAACCAGAGGACCAATATTTCTTAATATTGTGAGCCATTCTAGAGTGAGCAGTATCTGCATTTTTAAACCAGAGTGTAACCGACTGCAACAAAGCAATTTTGTTATTTTTATATGTGAAATCAAAACTGCTACTGCAACTTCAGAAGTCCTAGAGATAAAAGCACTAAAAAAATGTAAAAAAAAATAAATCTGAATTTAATGAAAAATAAGATCCTACAGACTTCCAGAAATTGACATTAGTTATTGAAAATCACAGGTAATTTTAAGCCTCAGCTGACTGCCATAGAATACCGCCATTTCTGGGTCATATCTGATGTAATAGTTCTGCGCAGCTATGGTACACTTTCTGCAAACAGAACAATTTTGAAGGATATAATCACAAAACACGAGACAATTTCTTTCTTTCTCAAGCTCTCTTAACAGAAATGTCAGACATATGTAGGGGAAAAACAGAGCTTCTGTGAAAGTCACAATAATGTGCGACTACAATAGGTACAGAATAGCTGTTGAGGTATTCTACTTTACGAGGTTTCCCATCTTTGAAATGCCTTTCTGAACTCAATAATTAAATGACCGCAATCTGAGAATTAGAATAAAATTTTTTCAAGTTTCTAACACAGAAAATACTATCGTGTTCCTTCATGGCTGCACATGAGAACCTCAATGACTCTTCCAAAACCAAATGTCACATAGTTTAAGTCAGAAAACTATTTATAAAGACATGAAGAACTTAGAAGTCTTGTGCACCTAAGATTTAACAAGAAGAAATGACTTAAGATTGACTTAAGTAGAATTCACATGAACTGAAACTTTTCAGAAGTTGATAAAAAAGAGCGACTTGGTAAAGTACATTTCTGTTCCTGATTTTGTCTGGAAGTAGGTGTGCAAGAAGCACTACAAAAGATTTCCATTTTTATTTCATGTCAAGTACGGCTACAATCCATTATCTTAGAGAACTGTGAGTCTTGGGGCAAGATGAAATTTACATTGCAGTCCAAAAAAAGGACTGTATATACTGTACAGGTAAGACACTCGGACCGACCCTTTACATAGCTTGACAGAACACTGAAGCTGAATCTAAAAGTGTTAAAATGTCTGAGTGTTAAAAAAACTTTGTCTCTTTCTGTTACTATTGCATGTAGGATGAAACTCACAGTCTCTCTAATGAATCACAGAATCACCAAGTTCAAAAAAGACCTACAAGATCTTCCAGTCCAACTGTCCGCCTACCATCAATAGCATGAAGCTCTTGTGCAAGCAATATACAGCAACTAAGGAAGTACCAAATTGTTTTCAGCAACTCATCCTGAAATCCTGCTTTTAGTTAGTACTTTAAAGCAGAAGGCACCTTGAAATCAAAATCTAACCATTCATGTCATATAAGAGAAGAGCAGTGAAAAGAGGTTTGCTATCAACATGAGTATTATTGGTCATACAATTATTCAGCCTTTTAAAACTATCCACACTGATCATTGTAATTGTCCTTGACACTGAATTAAACACACTTGCCAGACACTAAATAAAAGCAGTATTTCCTTTGATTGGATCTGTATTTATTCAATTTGATATCACCAAGTATTCAGATTACAAGAGAAAAACAAAGGAGGATCTTGTTTTCACTATACATTTGTGACCTCCATGTAGATTTTTTCTTTAATTCAACAGTGCTTTTGTCCTGTTTATCTGCTAACCTGACCAACTATATACGTCTTTAAACAAAATAATAATTAATTAATTAATAATTGCAGGAGGCACAGAAGTTGATCTTTAGTCTGCTTTTAGCATGCTTGTTGCCGTGGTCCCCTTACCTTCATTCTGAGGTATGAAAAGTTCTTTGAACTACATTACAACATGAGCTGAATGCTTGGTGGAGTGAAAAAGACCATCTCTTCCCCACACCATTTAGCAATCTATGCTCAGGAGTAATCAGGGCTACTGGATAGAATTTGGAAAAATTATTTTGATAGTAAATTTGCCAAAGAATTGAATCTTCAGGCCAGCTTTCCAGAAATTCATGCCAAATGCAGAAACATTTTGGCTTTACTACAGTTCCACCACCCAGTAGTGAAGCTCCATAGAAATGTGGATGGAGGGAGTCCTGGCTCCTTATTGTCTGAAGAAGCCAAGTAGCCTGCACATCTAGGGGTTGATGAAGGAAAGGCATTTTAGTCATTTCTTTAGCTTAGATCAAAAGGAAAATTGTGGAACTGGCCAAAGAGGAGGTGTCAGAGAATCTTCACGGAGATCTGACTTACATATCACTCTTCGCCCAGGTCTCTTCTTCAAGCAACTGCACATCAGAACAGCCGGTCTATATCAGGTACCAAACATCAAACCATAATGCAACTTATTTGAGGGAACCTGCTTTAGTATGTGGGTTGGACTAGATGATCTTAGGAGATCCATTCCAACCTCTATGATTCTGTGATTTTCCAGTTAAGAAAATTACCATCATATTCTTGTAATGAATAAAAGCATTTTCCTATATTACTCTCTGCATTTTATAAGTGGCTCAGAATTTCAGCTGTTTTCACATTCATCTTACTTTGACTGCAAAAACTTATTTTTTCTCTTTTAATAAAGCAATTATTTTGTTGTATGTTTGCTTGAACATTTTTATGAATACAGTAAAAAGACAAAAAAAAAAATCACGCATATTTAAATGCTCTGCTTGTGTTGCAGAACAAAACTCTCTCCTTTCTCATCATGACTGCGTATCAAGGCCACAGGGGCAGATGCAGGAGGCCACAAGGCATTACTTAGCACAGGCTCAGTTATATTGTGAGGTCTAAGAGCATGGCTGTATGCAGGAATTCAACCGTTGGCAAGGAACCCACAGGCAAAAACTTTTGCCAGCTGCACTCAAAACCAACTTTTCCCAGAGAAAACATAATACAGAATTGGAATGACAGTAAAAACATCTTGGCCAAAGGCAATTTTCCTTTATTTCAGTGGGGAGAACGTGGTTGCCCCTTCCCTTCCCCACTGCTCTTTTCTCCAGGAACAGTACTCAGGACTAAAGTGATGGGATACTGAAGCCACCAAAAGGCTCCAAAGCCATCAAAAGGCTCCAGAGATTAGTTATGAATGAAGAAGTAAAGGACTACAAGTAGAGCAGGTTTTTTGTTTGTTTGTTTTGGTGTTATTTTTTTATTTGTTTGTTTTTTGCAATTTTTTACCAGCATTGTTCCTTATGGAAGGGGAGCTGTTTTTCTTTTCTGACGTATCTAGAATGAGTAAGGGGAAGGCACTAACTCAGGCAAGATTAAGACAATGCCAGTTTCCCAGCTGTAGAAAGACATTTTGTCCCATGGAAGCTGAAAGACAACTATTATCTAGTATAGCCCACTATAAATGAACATCACGGACTGTGAAGAGCAGAGATTATGATGTGCTGAGAATGCATTATCCCTCAAGAACATCAATGCTTAAAACTTCCAAGTCTTAATTCCAGCTGAGAATGAAAGTTTGAAATTTCAAAGACTCCAAAGAACACAAAATATTATTAAAAGTACATTTTAAAAGTCAAAAAACATTTGTTCTGAATTTATTTTTTTAATGAAGGGGGAAAGGGAACATGTTTGTCCCATTTCTAGGGATTCTGTATACTTTGTTCTGGGAGGAACTCGTGATATTTGGACACAGCAAACTAGTGCAGTAAGAAGAGCCCAGCAGAACCCAGGGTCCTCACTGAAGCTGAGGCTCTCAGATTATTCAGTGGAAAGACAAGATCATGATCCCTGGAACACAGGTTGCTGGAATAAGGATACCAGACCACTTGAATGTTTCCAGTAGCATGAGCAAGCCAGGTAATAAGCAGTGTTTTGTCTAGAAACCTGGCCTTTTGTTCCAAGCTTGCTGAGACACATAAAATTTCCATGAAACATCCATCTGTAAGTAAATTTATTGCATCTGATGAAATTCATATAAGAGATAAAAAGCTTACTATTGATTCCCATTCATCCCTCCATGGAGAAGGGAATGGACAATAAATATGTCTGTGCTAACATTACAGGAGGAGGAGCAGGTAAAAAGGGAATAAAGGTTGAGGTAGAACTGAAGTAACAATTGTTACTCTGGGGGCTAGGAAAAAGACCCCATGCTCTCCAGATAGCAATATTTCTAGGTGTACTTGACAGAAATCCACCTGCTTTGTCTCTCCCACATCTCACATTTTATCTGCAAAAGAAGGTAAACTGGTAAAAAATCCAAATGTTGTTTACAACACAATTTGAAAGGAAGTTGTTTCACTAAAGCTGCAATAAACTTAACTTCCTTTCCAGCTCCATAGCTACTAAAATGTGGTTTTCAGAAAACAATCTAAGATGAGTGGAACAAATAAGCAGAATTTAGAATAAAAAGGAGTTTGTTTACTAATCATGCACAAAACACCAACATTCCAAAAACCAAACACATAAAATGAGGTATCAGATCTTCTGAATAATACTGAAGGCTTCAATGCCTACCTACAGCTACAGCCTCTAGAATGGGTATCCTGTTTCAGACTTCAGCAGCGTTTTCCAAACCTCTTAGGAAGTACCACATTCTAACCTAAACCCTGTTGATTATTATTGCTGTTTTATACTGCACAGGTTACGTAAATAGACAACAGAACAACCTTAAAAGGAATGGCTGATTTTGAAACTGCAGCAAGTCATCTACGTGTAAGATCATTTTGTCTAACATTGATCTATTTGTACACAAAGATTATCTAACATTGATCCTTAGCACATGTACAATCAATGAGTGTACAGATGTTATAAATAGCAAAGAGCTAGGCTATGCTGTTATTATACCGGAGTAAAAAAGATAAGATGCTCACCCATATCCTGGGCTCGCTAAGAATCTCCAGATGAGACGATCTCCAGAAGAGATCCTTCCCCACTGGTAGTCAGCTCTTAAATGGGTCTAGGAGAGGCAGCACAGGAGAATTGCCTTCACCTGCGCCCTCATGGCTGACTCATTGCTCGCCCCAGGTGATCAATCAGAGGTTCAGGCCATGACTCAGCAGTTCCCATACAGCACACTAATCAAGAACAGTAGAATTTTATTTATTAGCTACCAGAAGAAATTTCAGAAGATAAAAACAATATCAAGTACTGTTATTGTGCTCTTTGTATATATGGAAATAAATAGGAGGCATTACTTTTGGAGAGACCTACATACAATCCCTGAAAAAGCATTAATTATCCATATAGATTTCAGACATAACAGGAATTGGAAAATCCTATCTCTTATTTGAATTCCCATTTACTTTTCATTATACCATACGTCACACTTAGATACATACAGTTGAATTCTCCTTCAAGCAAAAGTATCTCCTTAAGGCAATACTGCTTGACTGCAGTATTAAGTATATATATGTATATGTATAAGTATATGGAGTATAAGAGCATACTGATGATTAGCACTCGTTGTGTGCTACCATTTTTTCCTACAAAATCAGTAAAGCAAAGGTTGTTTCTTGCATTTGAAGCTCATAATACCTAACGAACATCCTCAGCAAAAGGCACTGATAACCACAATCTTTGCAGTGGAATACAATTATACATCAATAGAACCTAAGGAAAGCACATCATTTCTTTCCTCATAAACTGATAAGTGCTAGATAAAAATAATTTTTAAAAAGGCATTTTTAGACCTTGCTTTCAGATGATGCGTTTTGCCATGAAAATTGAGCCTTCTGAAGGGAAATTTCTGGAGTGAATACAGCTGAACTAGCCTATTGAAGTAAATCTTGAAACTTACTTGTCACTTAGGGGTTCAGATCCTATCAGTACTTGCTGCAGTTACTCCAGAATTACCTCAATAAAAATGAAACTCTCATTTTGCCAGCAGATCATCTCATAGCTTCATTTGTCTATTCCCTTACAGCTGATACACCTTCTCTTAAGGCTGGATTAATTCTCCAGTGTGTGGCAATGATGTGGTAATGATATTCAACAATAATCTGTATGTATTGGCATTTAGCCCTGGGCTTACTCGTTTCCAAATGGAGATGTGCTGCCAGCAGGATCACAGCAGCAGTTCTCCAGAAACTGGCAGTGTGGTTCTCCTGAATGATACTTCGGTTTCCAGAACTACTTTATCTTTCTTTATTCATCTATTTTGACTCTCTGATAGGCTATAAGTAGCATACAGGGATATCTGTTTCTTCTATTCTCTTGATGGCAGCCACATCTGTTGCTGTAGTGCCATGGACTGCTTAAAAGCATTTACCTCGGTGATCTTTCATAGCTTCTTACTGCTCCCGTTCTGGTGACATTTCTGGAATACCCCAGCAGTCCAGCCAGAGGAAATTTTGGTTGCATTTCAGTATTTAGGAAATTAACCTTGTTGGTTTTTTTTATTTGCTCATTTTTGTATTGCTTTTATAAAAATCATTTAAAATAGGGCTTCTTTGGTGAAGAAAGCATTTTCCAAATGATCTAGTTGTGCCTTCTTGACACCTAAAAGGTAAATAAAGAGAGGAGCAGATTTCTTGAGCTTGAACAGAGCTTTGCATTGGTGAACATTCTAGGCTCAATACTTTATCAGGAAAGAGCAAGCTCAAAGAGAAGAGGAAGGAAAGGAATGTTGTTCTTGTGTTTTTGTTTTTCTTTTTTTTCTTTCCCCCAGAAAAAAAAAAAAACACATTTTAAAAAGATATATAAATATTTCTAGCAATTTCTTTTGCAGAATAAAGATAAGACTCATCTGAAAAACTGCCTAGTACAGTTAAATCAGCAACAGGTTTAGGTCTGTGCTATACTGAATGAGAATAAACATGTATCCAGTGTCAGGGCTGAGTACCCTTCTACACAAAAAAGGTAAAATATTTCTCCTCAGGAAAGACTGTTCATAGACCAGAGCTAGGACCACCTCATCTGAAGCTGAAATGGTTTTGCTGACCACAGAGAAATTGTTCTCCTTCTCTTTGTGTAAATGAAAGCTTTAAAGAAAACCCTGAAAATGAAAATACTAAATGCCACTGGCTCTAGATAATGAACAAAATCTTTATAAAAGCATGAACTGCCTCTACTAGTACAAAGTACTAGGAAACTTCAATTCAGAAGAAACTGATAACATAAGATTTTGTCTTAAAATATATTCCCGAAGATGTTTTGACAAGATACTACAGTGACCACCTCCCACAGCTTAACAAAGCTTTGTAACAGCAAAAAGGAAAAAAAACCTCTCCAAATAAAACATTTAAAAGGGAAACAGAAGCAAAGTAAGTAACCCTGGTTAGAATGTACTGTTCAGTTAGGCACAGCTAGTAAACAACTACTGAGCACAATTACACAACCTGTGTAAAACATTACTGTAACTTATTTGGTGTACAAATTGTCATCATATAAAAGAACAAAGCAACTCCACCCTTGCAAAAAATCAGGACAGCAATAACCCACAACTGCTTGTGAATCCTGAACAGAAGTATCTGATCTGTTCCTCTCAGATCAGCTTTCCTCATCTAAGCAATTCCACGTTTGATCTCTTTTCTTTCTTCTGGGCCAGCTGCAAAGCTGACCCGCAGGGTGAGGAGTCTCTCTCTTGCCAAAGAGTTGCTTGCCCTTCCAGGATCTCAAAGCGTTTTTACATACCTTAGTCTGTTCTAGAATAAGTATTTCTTATTTGCTTCATATTTTCTTCTTGGTGGGAAATGACATGCAATACTTCTCAAAACATTCCTTTAGATGCTTACAGTTTAGGGGGTAAGGAACGAGGAGGGAGAGCAGCCTGTGAAAAGACATCAGTGGATCTGCAATTCCCCTTTTCCTTTTCCTTTCGTTAGTAACTTTTTTTTGTGATTTTTTTTTTTTTTTTTTAAAGCTAAGTATCCTACATTGCAGAGTTCATATCAGAATTCACACAGAGTGACTCAGAATCTGTGTCTGCCATTGTCTGCTTGCCTCTTCCTTCAGATCTCATCAATGGGTACCAGAATAGACAACTATTAATGGACTACAATGTTACACGACAGAAGAGGAAATAACAGATGGTAGGGAAAGGAGTTGTTAGATGACAGCCAAGGGTTGGGGTTTTTTGGAGGTGAATCACAAGCTTTACTTAATATGGCCTCCAGACAGAAACCCTAGGGATAGCTACATGAGACCAGAATCACGAATGGCACTGGCAGCTACCACTTGCATAAGGAATCACCTGCGTTTTCATTATCATAAGTTTGATACTAACCATATTAATCCATTTTTATTCCACCGAGGAACTGGATTTAATAAATATCGGGACTGTGAGATGCAAGTCAGCGCAGAACAAGGCTGTATTCCTTTTTGACAGCTGAGGCATCACTAGAAATCCTTTTGTACCTCTGTTATGACAAGAGATGCACTACTCTTCCTGGCTTTCTATTCTCATTTGTCCACCTAAATCCTCTTTGAAGGATGCCGATTTCCACTTCTCTTTTGTCTTTTCTACTGCTTCTCAACAGCAGCTTCTGTGAAATGCTTTATTTCTTAGGTGGGCTGCTCAGGGCTGACTGCACATCAGCCCAGAGGAGGGCAAAAGATTGTTGCAGCTGAATTCCTCAGTATGCCTACCATGACATTTAACATAACATAGTGAGCAGTTCAACCATAGCATGACAAAACTAAAGTAAAAGTTTTGCACCACCAATGCAATAGGTAAAGTCAATTACTTGTTGTCAGTCAAGTGATTTGAGGCACATTTATTAGAAATTCTCATTTTATTTATGAATCTGGTTCTATATAAATTAATTGTTGATCTCTGAAAGACCATTCAAAACTTTACTCTTCTAGGAAAGCCCCCTGCTGATAGGGAAGGCACTGAAGTTATCTCCTCACTGCTCATTCAGAAGATCATCCTTCCCTCAACCGAGATGCCAGATGCCAGCTGCCAAAGGAGTGAGTGCTCAAGGTACAGCTGAGATGATGTGAGATAGGCAGTACTTCCTTGGTAGAAACTATTTTTTGAATGGTGGCATCTCCATGCAATTTCCACTTAGAATAAAGCAGATAAACTTATCTGAAGCAACACTGCAGGAAACACTAAAGCACCAACCACCCGGCTTCCATCTTCCTGCCAGCTAAGTGCTGTATGGCTTCCTCTGCATTTTCTCATGGAAACAAACTGGCCAATGAGAAAGAAATAAAGAAAGAAAATGAGAATACTGACTGGGGATGCTTTACTCAATAGTGAGGTAATGCATAATCCAACAGAAGGCAAGTCTTTCCAAAAAATGAAATTCTTTCTCTTATTACACTGGCAGTATTGCTTTTCATATTAGTATGTCATCACTAAATATATTTTTCCTTACTGAGGATGTACCTCTTCTGTGTCATTTTGGCTATGAAACAGTGAGGGGACACTTACACGAGGTTGAAATTTCCTTTTGAGTCTTGGTTGGGAGTCAGCACATTTTGGCAGGAAGACTTCATGTAGGGAGAATGATACACTGTACTGTAGGATAGGATTTCTGGTCAATCTCATTAGAAGACAAATTTCTTGGTGTTCCAGGGTCTGAAAGGTTGTTACAATCTAAAACAGGGTAACACTGATGTTGCTTTCAGCAGATGTGGCTATGCAGAAGATGCTTCAGTGTTTATTTTGTTAACATTTTGATTATATCTTGCCCACATTTTATTTTGAAAGTAAAAATGTTACTTAGATGGATCCTTCCCACAGTTTTCATTGCTTTTTGTTTTTTTCTTTCTTTTTTCGTTTTGCTCTTAAAAGAATAGTTTTATCATCTGGTTTGAGTTAAAGGGTTTTTGTAGATCTTCAAGAAATCAGAGCAGGGAGATACTCCTGCTGAAGCTAAAACCGATGAAGTTTCTATGTCTAATGCATTTGAGAAAAGGCCAGGTGCACTAAACAGCACAGTGTGATTAAGAGTGGACAGGTGCAACTGCAGAAATAAAGGCCATAGCACATCTGACAATGACTGAGTTTACGTTTTTATTCAATAAGTTATTAATATGACTCATCCGTATATTACCAAATATCACACCCAGCAAGTGGAAATTGAAACATATGCCAATGAGATATAAAAGGGAGCTTTTAAGAGAGGCCTTGGAAGAATGGGCAGAGGGGAGGGGCAGGGGATAAAAGCAGGAGGAAAAGAATCAGGTCTTTCTTGCTGTTTTCTTTCATCAGGTTAAATGAATGCACTGAAGTTTTCAGGTAAAAGAATACATGTAACCCCTCGCCGTTTGTTCAGCTAGCTTACTTTCTAGCACCTAACAAAGGACTAAACGAGGATGGAAAGACATTGTACGGAGATGCCACAGTGCAGAAAGTAAGCATCTTCTGAGACATTCCAACATGCTTCTGACTCCTTCAATTTTCCATTCCTTTTCAGTAACAAAATTTGACTTTGGTCATTCCCTAGTCCCAGTTCTACCTCAGGGCCCACAGAATGTCAGAGGAATGAGCATGAGCATATAAAAAGAGATATTATTTATGCAGCTATTATGCAGTTATTTTTTTTCCCCTGAAGAAGAAACAGTATGCAGCTAAGAGAAAGGAACGTGGCAGGGTGAAGGCAGGGTGAGAGGCCCAGCTTCTGCCACACAGTTCAGGCACATCTGCTATCTCCACCACACCCCCAGTGCAAGCAGTGGTCCAGTCAGACAGCCTCTCCCTTTGAGCAGTTACCAGGGCTGGGGCAAGTGTCTGAGGAGAAATTCCATGACCATGAAGCTGGAGTGTGGGGTGACCGCAGCAGAGAAGGAGTTTAGACAATTTTGTTTTCCAGAACTAAGCCTGAATTCGAGCCTTCAGCTCTCCAGCCCTGTGCTCTTCCTCTGCACACTTTATCTTTAGTTCTTCATGCCTCTCTACAAACATCTTTGAGGCAAAGAAAGGGTGGATCTTAAAACATGAGGATTTAGAGAGCAAGCTTTTATTTAAAGGTGACATTTTGAATGTACTTACTTGTTAGAGTTTTTCACTTCCACAGTGCAACATTTTTGAGTATTCCTCCTATGCTTAGACCAGTACTTAGTACAGTTTCTAAACCATTTCACAAAGGAATATTTCACCAAGCTAATGTGAAATAATAGAGGGAAATTCTTTTCCACATCTTCTCTTCAAGTTATTTTCAGGAAAAAAACCACTAGATGGCACTGGGAACTGTAACCGCTTTGTATAGAGTACTTTCACTGTAGCTACTTACCTGTAAGAGTGGGAGGCAGAAGTGCCCAAAAGGTGCTCTGGTTTACACACAGCAGTAGAGAAGGAAAGACAGGGTAGAGAGCACAGCATATTACTCCTGCCAAAAGTATGATGAAAGGAGTTTTACATATTGGAATAAAGCTGAATAACCAGTGTCTTACAGTTCTTGAAACCACTCTCAAAACTGCATTAGCATAATGGCTCCAAAAGCTATGAAAGTAGTGACAAAATAATCAGGGACCTATGTTACTATCCACATTATTAGCAAAACTGTTTTCAGTTCTTTCAGATTCTAGACATAGGAGCAGCATATTCTTTATCTCTTAAGCCTCAATAACAGGACTGACAAAAATATTGAGCAGTAATATCTTACATAATGTTATTGTTCCTAGATGACAGCAAAACTGGGACTCCTATGATCTTCCACATACATGTTTAATTACTGTAATTAAAAAGTAATCAGTACACATGCTAAGTTTTTCATCCCAAGTGCCAGTATACAGTATTTTAACATCCAATCATGTACAGTTTGAGACAGCACATACAACATACCTAAAATAAAATCCTGCCAACAGACAAAAGAATACACTTGTCATCCTAAATCCAGTATATAGAACATATTCCTCCTATAGAGCATTCACTTATGTCAGATATGTTCTCCTCCTCTTCTCTTTCTGTGAGAAGCTGTCATGATTGCTATCTCTAACCAGACCCTTATGTAGCCATGGAGTCCCACAGTCAGTTATACATTAGGGAAAGCCTGTTAATTTCAGTTGTATTTATTCATTTCCAGAATGAGGACAATGCTGAAAGGGGTTGCTTCGATGCTGCTCAGTACAGTCAGTCAGGCTAGGACACAAAAGGACCTCTCTCAACCTGACTGCCCAAAAAGCCCTGTCCTGAATGTACATAAAGCCCTGAGCAAAACTTAGAAGCAAAGAGACCAAGCAGTGGGTTTGTCAGAGATGAGCAGAAACAGCCAAACTCAACAGGAGAGAATCAGTATGGATTTGCTTCCCTAATAAAGAACCAGTTTTGTTCTTAGTCTCTATGTCAAAGGGGCATTTATGTACACATTTAACTGGGCCTAGGTAACTTTGCAACCTCACTGTTTGCTGCCTGTCCAACATGTAGATGATTCAAGAGCCAGTGGTCCAATGACAGCTAACACCTAACACATTTCTATTTCTTATTCTCACATGTCTTCTCGAAAAATCTATTTACTAGGAATTTACAAAGGATTTATCACAGAATCATAAAATAGCCTGGGTTGAAAAGGACCAGAGTGATCATCTAGTTTCAACTCCCTGCTATGTGCAGGTCACCAGCCACCAGACCAGGCTGCCCAGCGCCACATCCAGCCTGGCACTGAATGCCTCCAGGGATGGGGCATCCACAACTTCCTGGGCAGAGCAACCTGTTCCAGTACATCATCACCCTCTGAGTGAAAAACTTCCTCCTAATATCTAACCTAAACCTCCCCTGTCTCAGTTTAAAACCATTCCCCCTTGTCCTATTACTATCCACCCTCATAAACAGCTGTTTCCCCTCCTGTTTATATGCTCCCTTCAAGTACTGAAAGGCCACAATGAGCTCTCCTTGGAACCTTCTGTTCTCCCAGGTTGGACCTTGCCTTATCAGACAACTGTCCTTCTCTGTACCCATGAAAACCACTTTAAGGAAATTGAGACTTGGGAACAAAAGATGTTTGCAAGCTCCCTCCAGCCTGGCTTCAATTGCATTAATGCACACTACACTCAATTTCCTTCCTCTGACAATCTCCAACAGCATCCTGGTGAAAATGAAGAATTAAGAATTCATATATTGTCACCTCCTCTTCTCAAATCAGCTCAGGAAGAAAGTCACTGAAAAACTTGATGTGTAAGTTACAAACCACAGTATAGATCATCAGTTTTCTGAAGGTGAGAGGAAATCTGATATAGAAGCTGTGTCTTCTATAAAGATAATTTTCTAACTAGAAATATTTCTTGGGTGTGAGGCCAAATTACCCAGTTCAGTCTCATCATACACACTAGAAAATCAAGGAGGGATCATTTTAATCATTCCGTGATACTTGATTGCTTCCATTAAGCAAAGTCAGATGCCCCAAAAAAGCAACCAGATATATTTTAAGACAATGTGAAAAGTTCCTTTGGAATTTAATCACGGACTCAGTGTAATGAGAAAAAAGCCATTTCCCATATGCTGCTATTCAGAATTTTCATAAGCATCATCCAAGATGTTATACCCATGTCACAGGTGTAATCATTTGCAACAAAAAGCAATTCCTGAACAGGCAACAGTGTAGATGAGAAATGAAGACTGTTTCTGAGAAGAGACTGATGCAAACATCAGATCGCTTTTATAATGGTTACTGGAAATTTACACAGCAATACGTGAGAACTATTCCACAGAGATATAAAGGTAAGGCAAACTAATAGGCCAGTGGACACAAGATCCTTGGCAAGCCCCAGTGATGTTACAGAGAAGTAAAACACAGAATCAAAATAGATTGTTTCCTAAATTGCAAAATATTTTCTTTCAACATCCGACTTTTCTGTCCTGCTTTGAGAGGAAAATAGAGAACCACTGATTAAGGATTCCCATTATGTCTGAGACCTGATGACACTAAAACTAATCTTTTGGGCAACTTAACTTTTCTACAAAGAAAGCAAAGATAATTCAGGTCCACATCTATTGCAGCAACGTAATGCTGACACAGTAGTACTTAGAATAACTGACCAACTCTGATCAGAGCAAATATTGTTGTTCCCCTACAGCATAACCCTCTCCAATACCACCTTGAATCACTTTTTCTTTTAAATATTAACCTTCTATTTTTAATTATGAGGAATATAAACACCTAAGTTTTAAAGGATGCATTGGTGCCTTCCTGAATGCAACTGATACAGCAACAAACTTATCACTGGTGTACAATGTACTAGCTCTTGCCCACACAACAATCCATCATAAAATAAAAGAGTAGCAACAAACATGCTCCAGCCCATGGAAGTATTCAGGCACCTCTTCCATAGGCTTTGGCTGATTTCCCACAAATGTCCTGATTAGGTCAGTTCTTATTCAGAATTCTCCATACCCAAAAAGCAGCAAAGCAGACAATGACTTGCCTCAGAGCTGTTCCACTAGCTTTCTAGATGTTAAGTAGGCAATGCGATATAAGACATAAGTCTTCTCACTGTGAATTGCAGCAAAGAAGAATTCAAACTAGCTTAACAGAATGATTACCTTCACAGCTTTGTAGGATTTTTTATAAATTGGGAACCTTTTCAGCCTATTCTCTGATTGGCAGTTCCTTCAGATTATAAATATTTTTCCATAAGTCCCTTCAAAATAGTAGGTTTTTCTGTTTTTTGGTATTGTTGTTTTCCATTAACTGCAATCTCATGAATATTGGTGGCATTACGGTACCAAGTTACACACAACCAGATGTTTCTTTCATGCAGACTGCTAATCCACAAAAAATAGCAGCTAGATGACTGCCTCCTTCCTCAGTTGTTCTGATATTTATGCTCATTATTTACAAAGATTACTGTAACCTGAAAAATAACTTCCTTTTTTCTTTGGAGATCATTCCTAGCCAAAAGATGCCCAAAACAATGCTGTAAAGATAAGGGTTCATTGATTTTTTGCTTTGTCAAGTGACAGCATCTGTTCCCATTCCCACTTACTAGAAAGCAGTATGTTCAAAGACATTTAATCCCAACTTAACTCCAAGGTTCCTCAGGACTAAATGAAAACAAAATCCATACCCATCCAGTTTGCTATGTACTATAAATTCTTATGAGCAGGAAGAGAGAAGTCTTAGCCTACAACTCAGTTACAAGAAGGCAGAGCGTATGAAGAAAACAACAACTCAACTCATCTGCACAGGCCGTTCTCAAAGCAGATCAGTAGTGGTTCAGCACTGCTTAAAACAGATACAACTGATTTCAGCCTCAAGAGTTTCCCCGTTTGTTGCTGGATTTTTACCCTCTTTTTTCCACAGCTTTTAAAACTGATCTTCCTGAAACATGTCACGCTAATCCTTGAAGTCTAAAGACTTTAACCCTCAAAGACTTAAGAATTTATCAAGACCAGGAAGATTCATAAGAAAAAACACTTAGACTTTTTCAGAGGAAAATTGTTTTCAGCACTTTTAACATGTCTATGTTTAAGAAGTTGGGCAGTCTCTGGTTTTCATCGAGCAGTAGGAAGAACTAGGATTAAATAACTATGAAGCAAAGCACAATTTCAGTACCAAGTAAACCTACTTGCTTCAGTTAGCATTAGCACTACCCACGGCTTTATAGAAGAGAGCAAATTTTGTGTGGCTCTCTTAACAGGAAGAAAAACTGCACAAATATTGATTTCCCTCTTACTCCCTATGCCTTAGATCATTAAATATTAACATTGCCAGTACATTAATGGTCTCAACTTTCACATCAAGCAGCAACTTAAATAATTAATGTGAGAGAAGATAAACATCTAATGTGTTAATTGCTTGAATGAATAGGCTAGATGGTAGGAGTCAGCACCTTTCTGCAAGGGTGCAGTAGGGAAGCACCACTGGACCCAGATCCACCCCCACAGTTAAGTGAATGCTTTGCATTTTCTTTGCTTTCTGTTCCAGATGAGCTCCTCGGCCTTAATTCCTCTTCACTGTAGACAGGCACCAGGTGAATGTGGAGGGGGGAATACATTTGAGGCAAAAAAAATTTGCCACCAAGGGGAGGGAGAAAAAACTTGGTTCCATAGAAATCCTCTGGTTTAAGAGAAGAAGGCCAGGCGACTAAGGACCAGGGACTGTAACTACAGGAAGAACTTCCTATGAGATTTAATAAAGCTACACTGACTTGCTATGACATGTTAGAAACTACCATGAAACCACATCTTGACAGACCCTTGATTGGACACACAAGTTTACATTTTACTACTAGAGAAAGAGTACAGAGAGCTTGAAGCATCTTGGAAGACTGAGGCAAAATTATTACTTTAATATTATTTTCCTTTAGTTTAGGAGCAGATGTTTTTAATATTTGAGCATTAACACTATGCCTCTCTAATTATGCAGGCTTAGACTCTTACATCATGTTTAAGAAGTGATAAATTTAGCGTAATAAATTTCAGCTAAAACATTTAGCACTACTTAGAAATTACTTTTAAATTCCACATTTGCAAGGTTTTGAGAAAACTAATTCTTTCTTTTACAAAAAAGCCATGTTGTGATTTTTTTTCATATCTAAAGAACATTCACACGTAGAAAATGAGCCATTAATTAGTATTTCTCCTTATTTTCCATGAAATCAAGAACACTGATTTCTGCCTTTACCTAAGCAATTGCAGAAATCTCCACTGCACATCCTCAATTGTAAATCACCACAGAGGTGAGGGAAGTGAACATCCACATGCCCTTAGGCCTCTGGCTTTCTTGGCCTGCATGTGACTAGGACAGCAAGGAGCATCAGCCACTGCAGCACCAGAAAGGAGATGAACTCAGGGGTTCAGTTCTAAAGGTACACACCTAACCTAAAAAGCCAAATTATTTAGCAGAAAACAGAAATGGAACATTGGCTTAAAATGTTCTGGTAAAAGCCTGGAGTGTAAAAGGACTTGTTGATTATATCTCAACACGTCTCCAGGCTGATAAAGATGGAGGGACAAACTTTTCATCCATACTCCTGCGTCTTTGATGCTGAGCAATCTTGAACGTTGGCTGATCCACCACATTTTTGCTTGGTATGCTTTGAGCAACAAAATGAATTATAGCCTTCAAGTGATTAATTACTCATCCATGTGACTTTTTTTTACTGTCTCATAACAAAACCCCTCTATTGCATTTGTACAGACATATTGTATTCTAATATTTGACATGTGACAGGAATGATTTCCTCATGAAAATAAAACCCTGGCATCGCCTAAGGTACCAGCAGTCTATCTTCTGAACCTAACATAAGATTGATGGGTGAAAGAATATTATTTAATGATTCGTTCTTGTACATTCATAGGGTGTTTTATAGATGCTTCTACAGCAGTACTGGAAATTTATATTGACACTGACTGAGTAGCAAATGGAAAGACAGCAAACAAGTCAGTGCCTGAATGAATTAATCCCATGAGTTTAAAAGAAAGTACAGGTTTTGTAGCATAAGTTGAAATCAAACTGGGGATTGGCTGAAATGCAGGTATCTATTGCATCTTGTCCATTAGCCAGATTTACAGCATGGCTGGAATCTGATCCTGGAGGACATGGGCTGGACCTTCTCTTCTAAACACTGGTGAAACACTCCTCTATTAGCAAGGATAGGCAGACAGAAGATATTACTTACTAAGTCCTTCAATTGCCATTGATCATACATGCACAGAAGAAGCCAAAAGCGACAGTAAGTCATTCAGTGGAGCCTGCAGGAGCACTCTAGGTTTGTATAAAATGCTCAGATAAGGAGAATACTTCCCCCTGGCACATGATTCTTTGCCATCCTGACAAAGTATCTCAAGCCACATCTAAATCAATCAAGGCTGAAGGGAAGAACAAAACAGTGCAGAGGACTCGATGACCACAGAGTGTGTACTATGGCAAATTATTTTAGTCATGTTCTAGTCTGACTGTGTGGCCTAAAGGAAGTTAGTGCTCAGAGTGTACTGGATACACCCTCCTGCTTAATTTCACCTGATATACAATCAACTTGCAAGCTTTGAGAGTGGTCTGTGATGCACATTAAGTGGTACAAAGTGGGAGATTAGCTTCAAAGGCACACTCCTATTCCAAACTATGAGACTGGTTTGATGTAACCTGGAATGCCTACAAAAACCTGGAGCATGACCTAGGCACAACAGTGGCAAACAGCCTGTACTTATCTTGTTCATCCAGTCAACATTATCTCATTCATTTTCCTCTCTGAAAAACGAAGCTTGCAACTTCCTTCTACACCCTCTCTGTTTACGGTGTCCTGAGTTTGTCTTCATAATTACTTCATGAGATTGAACTTGTTCTACGGCAACAAGATCTAGTGTTCTGTAGTTTCCCAGTGGAAAACATGAGGGTGTTTTTGCCCACCAGCTATATAAATAGCCTGACCTATTTCAAATACCATTCTTCAGTTCTTCCAGGCACAACTGCTTGCGTCTTCACTTGGGAGTTTCTTCACCCCCACAAGACTTTCTCTGTGCTCTCAGAATGTGTTTTTTAAAAAGGCCAACAAATTCCATAATAAGGCTTTTATCTTACATGCTGGTAGTGGCAAAACTCAACAAATATCAGTGGTTTGGGATCTAATAGACTTTTTTGGCAAAATTAATCTGTTCTTCTAAATCTGTTTTCTGAAAGATACTGATCCATGGCCATTCTATGGAGATTATGTCAAAATGGTCTGTGGAAGCCATTTTTTATTTTTATTTATTTTTTTAAATCCTGGAGTTCGCTGAAGCCCCCAGAGAACTCAAGTATGTGAAGTTTTAAATCCCTTTCACAGAATTAGAACTGTAGATTCTACCACTTTTGAATATTGCTTATGTTTGTGGCATTTCCCAAAAGATTGCTAAATAAAGTTGTATTTGTGTTCTGCCCAAAGCAGGAACAATAGAAACTAGAAGGCTCGACTACAGTTAAGTCTCAGATATCTAAAAGAAGAGACAAGACTGAATCAAGTAATTATTCTAAGGCTCTGATAATTGCATCTGCTTTTCAAGTTAAATAACTTTTATCCACACAAGAATGTTGATAATGTTTAAATGAAGACAATCTGAAAATCAAGAATGTGCTTTTAAACAAAATTATTTCCATGTAAAAGCTACTCCAACATAAGTTCTGAATACACTCAAAAGAGATGAATGAAGAAAGAAAATATGCTAGCTTTATGCAGAACGCACCATCATTTTAGGCTTAAACTATAAGACATGTTCAGTTGCAAGCACTGAAGTCACAGTCACTAAACAAATCACCACTTGTCAACAAAGCTGCTGTAACTGGCCCAGCACCTGTTGGTCTGTAACAATTGCCCAGGTAAACACTCAGGCCCAGCTTAACCTGTTCTAAGGGCAGCACCACTTTTTCTAACTGGACTAATCTGCTCTGTATTGAAGGACGAATAAATCTAAACAGACCCTTGTTATTTTGACTAGTTTGTTTCTGACATCTAAATGAGACCGAGAATGCTCTATATTGGTTGACAATACAGTAAATTGAAATACGACCAGCTCCTTACTGCTCTGATACATCATCTAGAGAGCTGACATACTTCAGAAGAGCCAGTGATGTATTCCTGTAAGCAAACAAGGCACATCAAAGCAGGACACAGCAGCAATAAGCACTTGAAAACACAAGACCTTTGGACCTAGACTGAGGTCCAGGAACTATTTTAATTTAGCAATGCTCCCATGTATGAAAGTTAAGAATGCACACTGCAAATAACTACAAAAGTCTAGATCACTGGGGAAAAAAAACCATTTTGGCAGGGATTTCTGCATGTGTACAGTTATTTTTCCAGCACATCGCTAACAATGAGAACAACAGTGTCCTTCAGTTGTGAAAAAAATCCCAAAGCTGCAGGTCAGAGGAAAAAATATCATACTTTTGTTTAAGAATAGCGATGTGCTATGCAAAACGTGAGTCCTTGTGATAATATTTTCTCATACCCAGTCTTTCTGAGCCTGTTAAAGAGCGTGTTAAGCCTCATTTTCCTGATAATGCAGTCTTGACCTCCATAGAGATATTCTTTCCCTTGGAAAATAATCATTTTTCTTATAGTCACTCAAAACAATTATTTCATTGTTTGTTTTTTTTCCTTGAAAAAAAAAAAGGCAAAAAAACTTACAAGCTTTCTAACGAAACCAAAAACAGTCAGGGAGGAAGCAGAGGAATTCAAAGTGAAATTGCAATGCCCAGCTCTTTACTAATTAGTGTGTACATATCTGCCATTTCTGTATACTTTTCCCAAAAGTCTTCCTGTAGGCTCCTATACACGTACTAAAAAGTGATAACACCACATGACTGATAGAAGAACAGAATCCTAGCTTTACTGCATGTACAACGCATGCAATTCTATCATATGCAGACAGTTGGTATTCACATCGCTTTTAATATATTTTTCCAGATCCACAGATTTTTGCTTTTTCCACCCAAAACACCACCCTTTCTACAAATACATTTCTTACACAGTAAAGAGTGCATCGGTATGAACAGCAGGACCTTTTAGGAAGGATACTCATTACCTTGGGAATTAATATTCTTCCAATTACTTTAGATAATTAAATACAGCTATCAGCCAAGGATATTCTTCAAAACATCAGTGTTTTCATTATTTTAGGCATGCAGTTACCACTGCATTGCAATCTGTTCGGCATTAACCCTGGAGCAGACAAGATTCCTAGATGCTGACATTTAAAACTGAATTCACACTAAGATTATATTATTATTCTTTCTCCAACAAGGGAGAAAAAGAATGTGTGTGTGTTGGGGGGGGAGGGGAAGCGCTTCTTTTTAGCCTATGAGGCAAGAGGGAAATTAAAGTTTCACTGACCAAAGTCTGATTAACTCTCCAGCCAGGAACTCTATTTAGGGATGTTTGCTCATTACCTCTGACACACATGCTGCGCTCCCTGGCATCACATGCCCAATTCCAAAACTCATTAGAAGTCACAAGGTAAAAGGCACGTGAGTGTGACTGCATAAATCATCCACAAGCCAGCAGGACACATTCATGTCTCTGCAGACCTATCTTCATGACATCACCAGTGCAGTTTCTTCTCCTGTTCATCATCCTGGGAGTAGAAGTCCTGGCCACCAACAAGTTCTACCAGGCAAGGCACTGAAGAGCTGGAGAAGTAACAGCTGGCTACTAGCACTGAGCCAGTGGGATATCTCATCTGTCAGACTTTTTCAACAAGCAACATGAAAATACAAGGATGTACTTCTCATGCATTCCTACTTAATAGTCAGTAGAAATAGGAGGAAATGTCCAGGCCTCTGTTAAGGGCACACAATTTAAAGCCTATTTGGACTACAAGGCTTCCCTTTTTTCACGCTTGCTGCTGCAGCAGAAACAGGATAACACAACTGCATAGCTCCCCTAGTACTCTGCAGCACATTTCACCCAAAAACCTTTTGGCACTCATTTT
>JAOWBP010003659.1:7874500-7900588 GCA_028571105.1 Tragopan temminckii | reverse complement strand
GGCCCCGGCCTCCGCTCTCAGCCCGCCGGGCGCCATCTTAGCGCCCCGCCGCGGGGCTGCCGGGCGCGGCCGTGCGAGGGCTGGGAGCGGGCCGGGGGATAGGCTTTTGTGGATGGCACCTTGCAGTTACCCTGACGGCATCGCAACGTCAGCTCTTGAGCACCATGCTGGAACCTCAGTCCAGCCCAGGAACGCTCCATGCGTTGTAGGTCAGCCAGTGTAAAGCAGCAGGCTCCTGCTGGGACCAGCGCTGGCAGATACGTACTCTTACACAGTCATGTTTTATGGCTGATTTAGGAATAATATAGTAAGGGGAAGATGACTTAGCAACTGAACTATTCATTAGGATTTGCAGGTAAAAGGTTTAGTACACCTCAGTATTCTTTGTTTCTCCTCTTTGCCCTGTTCTATCTTTCGGAATGTGGAGTACTAATAAATGAAAATGGACAGAAGCAGAAAATGGACAGGCACTTAACCTGCAACACTGAATAAAGCATTTGGAGGGTGAGCGGTGATGAGAACAAAGAAAAAGCCAAATAACTTAGCAAAGTTTATGAAGGTGCTGAGGGAGCTGCTATGACAAAGCATTTTTGCAGCATGCCCACATAAAGAAAGGAGCCTCTTGGGATTTCTACAGCTGCTCTGAGGTCTGCTGCTGTTTCTGAGCACTTTTCTGCTTTCTGAAGGTTGCCATCGTTGGTGTCTCGCACCACACAAAATACTGAGCACTGTACCCGTGTCACAAGAGACTCAAACCTGCCCGTTATCCACCATGACTGATGTCTGAGATTCAACATACATGCAACTCCTCTTCCTGCACAACAGTCTGACCCGTAACGATACACACCAATCATGGGTCCAAAAGGACTCGGGAATCTCTTGGAATGCGGTTGAGAGAGCTGCATCCTGCAGTGTTTTGTAGAATTATTCACAGTATTTTAAAGAATTGTATAGCTCTGTGCAGAGCCCACACTGTGAATTCCTGCAATTTGTGCCATGCTCTCTAGCTGACAACCGTACAGCTGCTGTTACTTCTTTTACTGTGTATATAAATCTAACCAAATAAGAACATTATTCAGAGCTGCAAGCACCACACGGAGTAAGGTGTAAAAACTGGAGAATTAAATCTGATGTTTGGATGCAGTATAACATTGTATACGTTCATACTGATAATCTAGTCAGTAACAGGTAGATTTCAGATTTAACCCCTCATTCCTCTGGCATTGAAAATATGCACTGACTTCCACAAAAATTTTTAATGTCAAAAACATAGTGGCTTAAAACCCTTAAAAGGAACTACCTCTATTTCTCTTATTCTGCTTTAAAGGACTTAGCCCTGGACTTGTTCTTTCTTACATAAAACTCACACTGTGCAAGCTCATTGACGTTGAGCACTGATGGAAACTCAGCACACATTTCCAACAATAAGCTCCTAAACTTCCTATTTTCAATTTAAATATTTAGAATTATAAAGATATAGGAAAAAAAGAGACACCAACAAAAAAGATTCAACAGTAGCATTAGGCCGTTCCTTCTAATTTAAGATTACTCTTTTATGTTTATAAAACCCACATTTATATGCAAGTGTGAGTATTTAAGGCAGCTCATTTTCACTTCCTTCAAATCCAAGACTTGTAAGTACAACAGAAGTAGTGGTTTGAAAAGTCTGATCTAGTCCTTTCCTACCATGAATAGTCATAGTAGATTTTCTGATTGTTGATGCTCACGGACACTTCAGGTCAGGGGAGAAGAAAAGCTCTTCTGTGTAGCTGTGTTGTATGAAGAAGTTCTCCGAGAGTGTCAGTTCCAGTATATATATTTTAAGCATATATATAAGCAGTCCATATTTGAAAGCCTGCACTTACAAAGCATTACATAGTAAGTGCTCTTCTACTTATCCGAGGAGCAACCAGAGTTCAAGTTTCTGAGATTGTTTTGCCAAGGCTAGTATCACCCAGCACAGGAGTATCTCAGGGAGTACACTTTCCTCCTCTTCCTTCCATCCTTGATTAAGCCTCTTGAGCTCACAGTGCCTGGCCCTATTAAGGATAACCACATGGCCTACTTATATTCAGCCCTGACAGGAGATGGCGAAGAGCTGGTTGCTCTCCTTAACTTTTATCAGGTCATTTTGCTAATGATGCTATGAAGCATGCTATCTTCCTCGAAAAACTTTCTTCTTTCTCAGCTTATCAGGGAGCAGACTCACCTGGATCACGGAGTTCCAAGTCAAAGCTTCACACTAAATGTTGCAGGGCTTTGTTGGTGGTAGGCCATCTTCAGCTGGGGGGGAAAAAAAAACAAACCAGCAGTTGCAAGAGGGCTCCAAAATACTCCACTAAGTCCCTCAAAGTCCTAACCAAATTGATTGTCTGATTTTTTTTTTTTACTAGTTTGCAGAGGTCCTTGGATTTCAGCAGAAGACAAAGTTTATGCAGAATTCAGGAAAACGAATGGATTTGCAGAAGACTTACTTTAAAACATAAAGTTTTTGTAAACTCCAAGCATATTCACACATCCCTATAGTGATGGAGGTCTTAGAAAACATTCAATTGCAAACACGTTTTCATTCACCTTTAGTTAAGCATCACTAAGCATAGTAATTACATGTAGGCAAATTCACGATGCAAAGCAGATGGAAATTCCTATTGGAGGCTTTCTTGTTGCATTAGACGGACATATAGCTCCCCTTGCTGCCACCTCTCATGACAACAGATTGCTTGAATTCTTGCCCTGTGAGACAGGGATCAAAAAAACACAGGCATGCATGGAGATCTTGCACACAGTATTCAAGTTTGACTCCCTGGGTAACAAATGGATAATTTGTGAAAGCAACAGTACATTAGTGTTACATGGCTCTTAATAATGAATTGTGCATTATTGTATATAGGTGCATTAACGTGGCAATTAATCACCTTCTCCTGACTCATTTATAACATCCATCACACATATTTTATCCAGGGAACAGTATTCCCTCTAGGTGATGTTCTTTTGTTTTACATACTGTATATTTTCAGAAAAAAAATTCAGGGCATGATTATGTACTAGAAAAAGAAGCACATAAATCCTAGATTGTCTGTGAGAAACTTCTTTCTAAAACAAAAAGGTAATTCTGCCCTTTCTCAGGCAATGTCTAATTAAAGGAACTATGGTAACAACTACAAGAGGATAACTGCTTCTGTGTACCAGCAGAAGGATGGACAGAATTCTGAATTATTTAAGGAGATAAACTGCTTGGGCTTCACGGTTCTTCATTACAGTGTATCTCAGAATTCCTCTCTCTCTATGTAATTAATATGCAGGGAAAATTTTCATATGATTTGAAAGTGATTTTACGAGACTTTGTAAATTTAGTACTTGGCACAGCAACAAGAAAGTGCAAGTTAAATTTAGCGAATCATAATTTTTCAATGATTCAAAACAATATTCAGAGCAATGAGAGAAATAAAACACATACTCTATCAATGATTCCATTATCCTTTCACTGTAAAGAAAGGTGGCTCAATGGATAAAAGCAAGTATTAGAGTGATTCTATTCTTGATCTTATCCAAAAGACTGCTATATCTAGTGCCAAGAAGTTGGATTTAGGTTCATAGGAATCCTAGAAATTAGATAGAAAAGACTTAAAAGGACATGTAGTCCATCTCCAGGGGAGTTGTATTTTTTCCTGCCAGCAAGAAATTCAAGAAGAAATAAGAATTTATTTAAGCCAGTAGGTCAAGACAGTCCCTTACCGTGTATTAAATTGCAGAAGTAATGTAAATGGGCATATAACATTTCAGTATACTATCAGTATGAACTAAGGACGCTTAGGATTTCCTCCAAGTACCATTTAGTTCAAGAATCTAAACAGTGAGGGCTGATGTGTAAGATAAAGCAATATGGATAATTTAGTGGGTAGCTATTTCAGTCCATCTAAGTGTCGTCTTACAGTCAGCATTCAGACAAGACTAATTCACTAAGAACTCAAAATTCAAGACTGAGGCAAAAGTAACAGCGCTGACCACTGTGTGACTTTAAGCCCTTTGGGACAGAAATCAACTTTCTGCATCTTACACAGCCATTTGTATACCAGTGACAAGGAACAAACAATTTAATTCCAGCTTCAGACTTTTAAGTTTATAAAGAATACATAGGAAAGTATAGTTTCACTGACTGTAAGAGCTATGCTCTTCAGGGGCTAAAGCTTTTTAGTACAGAACATGCCAATTGACGGAGTAAGGAAAATTATCTGAAGAAATGTACCAAATTAAGCCATGCATATTCTTAATGATAACCAGAGATATCAAGTAAATAGAATATTAATATACATATAATATTAAATACGTATAATCTAGATTAAAGTACTGTTTTATATTATACACGTACATATTATATATATATTCTTTTTTCAGACTAATTTTTATCACACATTCCCATCTCTTGTACATTTTTTTTCTAAAGATATAAATTACCACTTATTTTGACAAGTTTGCAAGAACTGGAATATTAAATTCCATTTAAAAGACCAGACATCTGTCTTCACTTTTCATTTAGACAGTCAAAACTTGACTTTTCAGTTTGAATTACTGTTTCAGTCTGTTGGTAAACTAAAGAAGATAGAAATGCACTACCATGTAAAGTAAAGGGCTCAAACTATTATTACATCTTAATAACACAGCAAAGCCTGTGAAAAAAATATAAATTCACTGATTCCATTGTTCCTGCCCTTTTGCCCCCAAATAGAAACATCATTTCTTTTAGAGAGTTCATATTTTACTTCTTTCATGTCTTTGTTGTGTAGCTCTATTGATATTTTGCCACCTTCTCCATATGATGTTAACTACTTCTTAAAATAACATATAACTATCTAGAGCAGGAAGTGAAAAATGACATCCAACTGAAATTACAGGGGGATTTTCAATAGGGAGGCTATAATTACCAAAGATACAGGTTGGCTTGTATACTGGAGCTTATGAAAACACCTTTTGAAAAAAATTCCCTGTGACTACTTTGCCAGCTTAAATCTGTGTTCAACTTTAAGCACATCACTATTTCCAGTTTAAACTGACTGTATTTTTCCTTTGTCCTTTTGTGAGCAATGTGCTTGTTAGGCTACACAAACAACTTCCAAGCTATCTTAGTATTTCTTTTCCTTATTTAATATGGACTAGCAAGCCTGAATTACTGAGATATATCATAATGCTTAAGTGATGTCTTGGAGCAAGATCCCAACTATAGCAACAATACCTGTAGAGTCTATATGGCAAGTTTATCACCACTTTACAGAGTGGGGTCTATTCCAGACAGAGCAAAAATCCTAAGAGTCGCTTCCACCAGAGACAACTAGTAAATTTGGGGTAGATGGTACATGTGTCTTCTCTTGGTGTACGTGGAATCTCAGACCACAAATCCCAGTGAGTGGACGAACACACTCAAGAAGGAAGAATGTGTCCAAATAGTCTCCTTAAATATTTAAGCATAAAGGTTATTCTGTGATAACTAGGCAATATGGTTAAAATTATAGTGTAGCTGTTTGTTACTGCCCTGCCCCTTTTCTTCCCTGACTCATTTGGGGTTATGGACTCCTCTTGGCAGAGTACACTAAAATAAAAGGGTATATATCTTAGTAATCAGTCGTGGGAGCACTTTCCTTCTGAGATTCTGAATTTGAAATATCTGCTGTGCAAGCAGATGTTTATAGAGAGCTGCAAGGAGGAGTTAATGTCCATGTTCACATCGAAAAGATTATGTAGTTGCATGTAAAAAATGAATTTGGAGAGCTCTAGAGAGCTTAAGTACATTACTCCTTGTAAAAATGAAACTCACTGAACTGGGGACCTGAGGCCAGCACATACATTTGTATTTTTAGCTGCGAACCAGCTCTGTTTGTGATGTCTTGAGGAACATTCATGGGTTTGTTCTAAAACTGGGGTCAAATGCTTCCATAAGGTCTTTATTAAAATAATTTATAGATTTAGGTAAGACAGAAACTAAAATTAGGCTCTCGGAGAGTGGAAGTCTAATGAATTATTCTACTGCAGTCTAACCCATTTCTTCAGTTCTTCAGCATCCCAGAGCTCAAAAGTTAAAGACAGACAAAGATGGCACACAGCTAATGCCAGCCAGTATTTCTCTCAGCTTGAGCACCCAGACATACTCTGTTGATACTTGTGACATGTGAGCTATAAAGATCAGTGCTGTATTTTGGTCCAGGGGAAGCACAGTTACCCACATGCTTATCACAGGAAATTTAGAAGCAGAATGAAAGCCTCAGTGCAGTGTTTCAGAATGTTTCTTGAACATAAGCTTATGTTTTTGTCATTTACTTGAAGAGAAATGTGAAGAAAGATGATAGAAGTTAATGGAATTTCATTACTGTAAAATACCAGAAGTGAATCATCCTCCTTGTTTTAACATCTGTTAACAGTCTTCCCCTCTTTCTTGCAGCTGAAACGTGACATCCTGCTTGAGTTTTAATGCTGTTTGGCATCCATGCATATACTGCCAGGGATATTCAGAACTATTTATATTAACAGCAAATATTTTTACTCTGAGGAAGGGAACATATTCTTATTGTTATTCAGTAAGTAGTGTATTGTTGCAACCAAGATATAATTTACTCACTTGTCTGACAGGATTACAGTACTCCATGCATTCTGTAGTTTCATCTGTGAAAAATCGAACTTTGATTCTTTTGTTGTCATTTCCCATAATTCTTTATAAACAATCTGTGGCAAGGAGAACAAAATGGCTCAGACAGAAACTGCTCCCGGGGATAGCATTTGAAAGGTAGAGTTAATGAATTAGACTAAGAAGTTTGTCATATTTTTTACATGAGTTGTGAGTCAGACTTTGTATACAAGTGTTTCTTCCAATTTTGTACTTTGTAAAGGCCATGACTTCCTTTGTTCCCTGGGAACTCTGCAGTGAAAGCATTTGTCTTCAGAAGCACAAAGCTTTTTAGGTTGCATGACAAGTATTTCCAGTCTTCTCAGTCTTTCAGTTTGCTTGGAGCCCAGCAACACACCCGCCTCTTGCAGTCCCCACTAGTGGCTCCCTGAGCTCAGCCCTGCAGCCACCAAAACACAACAGCAACTTATCACATTACACCAAAACCCAGAGGAATTCTGGTTGAGGAGTTCCTCAACCAGAGGATGGTTGAGCTGAGCCATTAATTACATTATTAGCAATTCGAACTCAATTGCAGTAAAAATGTGAAGTCCCAAAAATGGGGGGGATGCTTTTTCAACTGTGATTTCTTGCTGTGCTCCTCCAGCTATGAATTTTGAAACTGCCTTCGACAAAGAAAACACAAGCTCCAAAAGCAGATTTGGCTTCAAAAGATGATTACAGTCTTTTCTATCCATAGCTAACTTAGTTTACCTCCTGGACCCATCAAGCACAGTCTGATGTTTCTTCTACCTCTTGCTTTTGTTCTATCCCATGGATCATACATTAGTTTTTAGTTACTGCCTTTTCCATGCTACCCAAGCCAACAAAGACATTACTCTTGACAAACGACTATTTAAATTTCAACTGCCTTTGCTGTGTTTGAAAATCTAAACTGTAACTGGATGTTTGATATACAAGGAGTATTTTTTTCTCACAGACACACTGAAAAAATACTTTTTGAAAATATGGAGAAATTGAATGCAGTAGAAAAAAAGTCTTCTTTGTTTCTTTCTTTTTCTTTCTTCCTTTCTTTCTTTCTTTCTTTCCTTTCTTAAGGTAGAACTCAGCTCTGTAAATTTTCAGTGCCAAATGAGAATTTCTAAAAAATCAGAGACTGCAAAGAGGGGATTTATAAAGGAAGCCTTTTTTTTCTTCTTACCTACATATATTGCTGTACTCATGAATCCATTTCTACTCTTCTAATAATGGTAAAATAATCATAATTATTTCTGCATCAGTCAAAAAAATTCTCTCTATGATTTCATCTGGTGTTAATAAAATTTAAATTGTTACACTAAGTTGATAATATTTGGCTGGCTGTGGAAAAAAAATTGAAACATCTTTTTTCTCTCCACCCTACGTGATTAAAAATATTCATAACCCAGTTTTTGGCCAAGCATTCATCAGAGTATGTATTGTTAACAGGTGTTGTGTATTTCATTTCCCTTGCACACAGTGTTGGAATGTAAAACTGTAATACTGCTCCTAGGAACAAGCAGCATAATTAAAATTCTTTGCGAGTTTGATTTCCTGGGTATTTTCTTCCTTTAAAATAACTACATTGTAAACAAGAGCCAATTTCGTAGATTTGATCTACGGGTTGTACAGCTTATACTTCAGGTTCAAAATGGTGATTTAGATAATAATGCATAACAGCTGAATAGTTATTTATAATGGCACAGCACCTGCAGCAGACTGTCAGCTGGAAAAGCAAATCTAAATGCTTTCAAATTCTCTTGTATATTACAATAGAAGTAGTAGTGGCCACTATAGATACAATAGTTAGGGTGTAATGGAACTTTTGTTTCTGATGGCTTGCCATTTTCTCAATTTTATTCCTTTAAGACTGAAAATGTTTATATTTAATGCCAGACCATATGATTGTAAAAAGCTCAGGCACAATTTAGCTTTTTTACTAATTTATGTCAATGAAATTAAATATTAAATAGACAATCAAACTCTTTTCCTACACTTCCTAGACTTTTGTACATGCATAATAATACAACTTTGCATTCTTTTTCATCTTGATTAATGCCACTGATCTCTCTGGAAAAATTGGATCTGAAATTTTACAACTATGAAGATGTTTTTTCTCACCTCAGTATGGAATGGGGTTTTCCTATGAGTAGCTCCCATTTAAAACTGAAATGTTGCATATGTAATTGCCTTTCTTATTTGATTAGCTCATGGATTCCAAAGAGCACTGGTCACTTTTATGATGATGCAATAATTCTGCAGTGATCTGAAACATATATCAAGAAGAAATGTAACAGCTCATTATATCAGATCCAGGACTGTATGCAAACTGTCACTGTGCTGAAGTAACTGCACCCTGCTTAGATGTCCACAGTTCATCAAACAATGGTCAGATTTGCACCAGAAAAAACAACTAGTATGTGAACATATAAAGGCCATCCCAACATGCAAACACTCAAAACTCATTGGGTTTTTCAAGGCATGACAGAATTTTCATTTCTCTTGTCTATTAAATACCAGCAAGAGTACCTGTTTACCTTCTGAGTGTTACAAGGCATAAGATTGGTAATACACTCTTCAACTGCAAGGTGATAGGCACTGCGAGTACAATGGTACACTTCTATCTGAACATCTGATTAAGTCATATTAGCTTCTAATAACACTAAAAACATAAAGAGAAGTAGAATCATTCTCTGGATGAACAGAAAAATAGTTTTTAAGGAGCTAACTGCTTTAGAGTAGGAGCAGAAAAAGAGAAATGATTGGTCTTTGATGGAGATAACTGTAAGGGAAGCTAGCAATCCACTTGCTCTGGAGTGATGGGATGATGTCATTGCCTATTAGCACAAGTACTTTCTTTTATAACATCCATCTATTCAGTGTATGACAGAATGTAGCGTACAGCTACAAAATCATCTTTGGAGCACTTCCCCTAGAGCCAAGGGAGTTACTCCAAGAATTAGCTTGGCCAATGAAGTAGTTCATATGCAATAGAAATACTTTAAAAACTTAGCTGGAAGAAGAGTAATAGAGAGATTTGTTCTTGCCATGAATCATCTTGGCTTTGTGCTAATGTTATTTATCCACTTGAGATAGGGAGGACATTATATGAAGTATGTATATTGTGTAATATGGGATAGTGGCTCTGTAATGTAAACTGTCCATTAGTAATGCAAAGCAACTGATTTTCATCTACTAGATCATTACTGCAATTTTTTCTCCTGGGTTTTGACATGTTATAAATCTTGATTGAGACGTTTGTTCTCTTTATCCTTTACTTCTGTTTGATTCACTCTGCTTAAAATGCAGATAATCACACTGTAAGGCCACTGAGAGCTGTGTGATTTCAGTAGCACGGTGCTTCTGCTCCTAGGAACTGGCTGATACCTCTGCAAACTCAGCTTGCCAATCCAGCTGGGGAGGACTCAGATACTCCCCGGGTATCTCTCACTCCACCATAAGTCTCAGAGGTTTTAAATGGGTTGAACCACAGACTGTGTAAGCCAAGAACTGTGTCAGTGGCTTAGTGGCTATACACACCTGCTAGCAGGGTGCCAGAGCATAAGGTGTAACAGCTGCTCCAGAATCCCCTTCCCTAGCAGAAATTAGTGTCTCTCTGGAGTGGCATGAGCCGCTCAAGTACTGGCAGTGACACAGGATAAAGCAGCTTTTGGCTGTTTGGAGGACAGCTGACTCAGGGTCTGACTCACATTCCACTCAACCTCCTTTCCTTCAGCTGCTGAATACTTCTTGGCAGTGCTTTGTAAATGTAACAGTAAGCTAGCAGTACATTCAGCCTCTTGCCAGCTAATGACACCAAACCAAATGTGACCATTTTCACCAACTCAGACAAGTTGCCATGTGGTAAGTCTGTAGACATAAGTTCACCATGATTTATTTCCCATAGTAATAATACTTATTCCACAGACTCTACATTTAGCCAGCAAAAAACCAAAAGGTGGAATGCAAGCAGCAGCAGCAGTCTAATACACACTTTGCAGTGACTTCAGGTTTGGTGAGAATATTTGGGCTTATTAACCCTTTGCCTGTAATGCCTATATAATACAGAAGGATGTCTTCATCAGGTGCTTCTGATTGGTCAGTCTGGCTCTGCTTAGTACAGCATCTACATTGCTGCATCCAATTCCTTTCCTGGAAGAACAATTCACATTTGCTTTGCATTCCAGTCCCAGGATTATTTGCACATTATAGATTATTCCATCCACTTTATAAAATAACAGCATTGAAAGAAATAAATGGGGTTGTAGAGCACCTGCCCTGTTCCGTTTCCCTTTCAAGATCTGCATCACAGCCAGAAAGGCCCACTGACAGTATTTCTACACTATGTTTTCTCTACAGTTTTCTTTGTCTAGCTATTTCTGTAGCCTCCACCACCAAACAATGTTCAAACCAGATATGTGGGAGCACAAGCTGTACTGTCAATAAACCAAGTTACATGTATATGATCACAAGGTCCACTAAAGACTACGCCTGGTAGATATTCATCTACAGATCTTGTGGCATCATAGAATCACAGAATCATTTAAGTTAGAAGGGAACCTTAAAGGTCAGCTAATCCAACTCTCCTGCAATGAACAGAACAGGGTGCTCAGAACCTAGTCCAGACTGACCTGAAGTTACCAGGGATGGGGCATCCACCACCTCTCTGGGCAAACTGTGCCAGCACCTTATTGTAAAAAACTTCCTTATAGCCAATTTCAGTCTCCCCTCCTTTAGTTTGAAACCATGTCTCCTTGTCCTGTCACAGCAAATCCTGCCGAAGAGTCTGTCCCTTTCTTCTTATGGCCCCTCTTTAGATAATGAAAGGCCACTATCAAAGCTTAACATACTAGCAATTCAAGACAGATGAGCAAGTCTTATGCATCTTTTGATTCAAGAAAAAAAAAATCAGTTCATACACAGGTGTTGTTTGTTTGTTTGTTTTTTTATAAGACAGAATGATCTAAAAAATGAAATTAAGGGCTTCCAGCTTTTCATTTTGCCTTTCACTCATTTTCATGGTTTTGGTCAATTCATTATTAATTGAAGTTTTAAAAAGTGATTTCAACATAAAATAAGCATTCAAGATTTTCAAAAACAACAGGGCACTGATGTGACTTAAACCTCAATCAGCTTTTAAAAATTCCTTCAAATTCTTGATTTTACTAAGTAATAATTAGATGTTTTCTAGATATCTAAGTTCACAAGGATCTACCAAACAATTATTTCATTAATATTTATAAGCTGCAGGTAAAGCTATAAAGCTTTTTTCGTACAGGAAGAATTACTATTTTAGTAATGCATTTGTATATGTGTCTGTGTGTATGATGGGAGGTATTTACTGGATTTCCTCATCTCTAATCTGCTGGAAGCCTGCAAAAATTGATGTTTAGCTGGCATTCATTTATCCAGGAAATGCTGATTAGTGAAATCTTACATAGGAAATATAGAAAAATAATCTGGTTTCATCTTCTCTTTAGGAATAGGATCTGGGGATCTGAATCTTCCTATATTGAAGAGCACTTGCAGGGAATTTCAATCCAGAAATTACAAACTTCTGTTTTTCTTTCTTTGTCTTCCATGCCCATAATTCATCTCTTACACTTTGAGTTTATTTTTAAAATGGTACTTTGGTTTTTGAACAGGTTGCAGTAGCTGAAGGCCAGTAAGATAAAATCATTAAACAAACTTTCTTTGTGTGCTGTTTTTTTATTTTTTTTTTAAACCCAAGATGAATTCCTGAACTTTATTCCATACATGAATAGTGTACTGACAGATAACTGAGTGTAGTCATTGATAACTCAGCCATCTTTCCTTCATGGTTATTAGCAAGGGTTATAAAATCTCATGCATATTCTCCACCAACATCTGTGTGTTACAACACATTTCAAAATTAACATCAGGGTTCAGCCCAGTTCTGTTCAGACAGCCTTCTGGACAGGCACAGCAGAATTGCCAGGTGTGCATGAGTATCAGTACCTTAAGCAACATCACAATTCTCCTACAGAAAGGATGCTGCCTTGCTCCTTATTGTAAACACTTTTTTTTTTTTTTTCCTACTTATTTGTACCAATCCTTTTTGGCAAGAACAAGAGATAACCACAGCAAAACAGCCAGCAGCCATAACCAGTTGCCAAGCCTTCCACATTAGCTAACACGTATGTAATTTTTGTCTTCAGGCTACAGAACATGATATACCTTCTCCTTTGTATCTTCCCCCTCACTTTGGTAGGCAGGAAATGCCTTTCTTCTGCTACATCTATTAGGAAGGGTTTGATGAATGATGAGCCTGTACCATCTTGTATTTACATCAAAGTGGCAAATCACATTGACTTGTTAGCCCATACCGTTTGGTGGTAGTCACTGTACCACTGAGCTCTCTCTTCTTTAACTATTTTGAACTTAACAAGCTGCCTGAAAACATGACTCCAGATATTCCTAAAGCCGTATTCATTCAATATAGATTAAAGTAGCATGAGCCCATAGGTTATATATGACTGTTGGAGTCAGTTTGTTAATGGTAATCCATCATATTTCAAATTCTTTGGCAACAGGCAGAGAAACTCTTAAAAGATGTAGTAATTATAAGGCTGCGCGATTTTTTATACTTCTTTGTATAGTATGTATTTTTAAGTGCCCTCTGGGAACAAAAAGATGTTTGTAGAGATAAAGCTGTAGGGAGTAATACATTCATGCCAACACGTGTAGCTGAACCACCAATTTTGTTTTATTAATTTAGTTGCTGGATTTGTTCCTGATATCTACAGCTGTATTATCCCCTCATAGAGGTGGCTGAGTGGGCGGAATGAGGTTGATTACAATTGATTTACTAACCAGAGAGTAATTTTTTCCATTGTTTGTTCTGCACATTACTAAACATGTGGCTTAATTACAGTTGTCTTGTGTTCTTTTCAGTCTGGTATTGCTTATTTTACCGAGACACTGATTTATGCAAAATATTAATTGAAACAGAAAACAGACTTACTGTGAGAGCTGACATCCATGCAAACATTACTTACTCATATTTTGCACAAAGTGTTGGACTTCTCAGAGGAATTGGTGTTTACAGCTTAAAGTGGAACAGCATGGGCACTCTCCTTCCAGAAACAGTGGTAGTGCATACAGTGCATGCAATGCATCCAGGAGAGCAGGTCAGACGAAGTTTACTTTTTCCACCAGCTGCAAAATGAAATCCTATGAGTTACTCAAAAACGTGCTGAGGTAGCAGTTCCATTTCAGTGTGATTGCACTAATTGTATGCAACCGTCTCATTAAAAGTAATTCAACTTTATATAGCTATAAATAAGCTACTGTGCTGTTATAACGTGTTTCCATGCCATTAAGGAATACAATAAAGATTCATTGATTCTCTCAATAGGTTAGGTAATCAAAAATAAAATAAAAATCAAACAACAATATGTTGAGAGATTTTGTTTCTTTTTTAGAGTCATTTCTTCAACTAATCTCTTTGTAATGAATAATTCACTAAATATAAGTAGAAAATAATGTTCTGTCATAGAACTAATAACTCATTATATCCAGGGGGAATGTTTTTATCTCATTTCCTATTCAGGATTTTAATGCAATCCATTGAATTTCACTGTCTCTTTTTAAGAAACCAAACCTAATATATGTAGGTCACTCCAAAAATAATGCCTCCTATTTATTTGCATGGAAATTACAACAGATACATAGAGCACAGTAACACTATTTGACAAAGCAAATTCTCAGCTACAAAACACTGTTTTTCAACATAGTCCCATCATTAGCTTTGCATTTTTGCCAGCAGTGAACAAAAGCCTGCATGCACGCTAGTAAAAATCTGCATGGTCATCTGGAATG
The DNA here is from genome assembly GCA_028571105.1 of Tragopan temminckii. Classification (NCBI taxonomy): domain Eukaryota; kingdom Metazoa; phylum Chordata; class Aves; order Galliformes; family Phasianidae; genus Tragopan; species Tragopan temminckii. Next base: position 7,886,115 of record JAOWBP010003659.1, on the reverse strand, counting down.
TGACTTGTCTTTCACACTGTTGTGGCCACTGCTGAAATTCACCACCCACCGTCTGTCTCACTTTCTTACATCCACCGTTGGTCTCCATAAGAGTTCTGCAAGCATTGATGAGTGCCGTTTTTTCCTCGTGGAGGAATTCAACTCAACATCTTTGCTTCATCTGCACTTCCATGTCAGACACCATTTGTGAGACTGCCCCTCTGCTGCTATTTGTCACATAACAACAAAATGTAATGGAATAGTGGTGGGAAGGTTCAACTCTGATGCCATACCACCACCATCCACCTCTGATGTATAATAAATAAAATAATAATTAAATAAATAAATATTTATTTATTAAAAGTCAGAGCACTCCTTGTACTATTACCTTTATAACCAGATAGTTGGAATACAAAATTAAATGATTTTGCAGAGTCACATATAAAATCCTTCCAAATATTTTTAGGAGGGAGTATGAGAAATTTGTAACCTTCACTATTCAGTAATAGGATTCAGGTAGCCACTGCAAAATAATCCAAATATTTCCTGGAGAAAAACCCCAAAACAACAGTAGCTAGTACACATATCTCTACCCTATAGTACATAGATAGATAGTAAAAGCCAAGGCTATGTGATGACGGGAAAGCAGAAACAAAAATTGGCACAAATATCAGAAGAAGAGAAGTCCCTATCAAAAGAAAGGAACATAAAGAAAATGAAAAAGTAAACTTAAAGTCTGTAATGTGAGGAGGTTGGGTCTAGATACACAATTTCTCAGTGGTGCCATTTGGCAACCAAAATCTGTGCACACTGCAGTACCACTCTAAAGGGGAGTTACTGCCTCCTGAATTCCCCTCTGTCTGGCTTAGGCTTCACTGAGAAATAGTTTTAAGCACAGAGAAAAGCATTCAAAAAAACCTAAGAGATTTCCTCATAAGGATCAGAACTCTAGATATTGTTCTGATGCCATAAAGTGGTGTTAATATGAATGTATGTTACAACTTCTCCTTATTTTAGCCTCCAAAGATTTCCAGAGATTCAGAAAGAAGAGGAAGGAAACAGGAGTGAGGACAGTTGCTGATGATTTAATGACTTTTTAACTTTGATAACAAGATGGATAGGATGATATCATAAGGTTGTGGGACATCAGCAATAAAAGGGAACAGAAACCTGTAAGAAAGGCAGGGCAGTCATGAAAGATATGGTTGTCCTCCCCTCTAAAGTTAGCTGCAGCTGAAATAACCATGATAAACACCAGGTACTACTGACCACGTTATTTTTAAATGACAGCCACTGTCTGGTTGCTTCTGTGAAGGGAGTAGAAGGCACCAGGTCTCCAAGGAGGGCACTTCTTCCTCCCCAAGGAAGCCAAAGAGGTAAACCCGAGCAATTCTCAATCAGGGCAACTCCTCATAAAGTTAATGGACAACTAGCAGCACTGACAAGCAGGATCTGATTGTGTAAACTTTTGAGACTGTTTTCAAAAACTCTTTGGGTGTTAAAGACTTGCCCTTGTCAATGTCTTGATGTCTTACACCCTCTGAATAGGCTGCTTTGTAGCAGCCTATTGGTCATAGACTTTGCATGGTACACCCTTAAACTCTTCTTCCTCTTGGAATAAATTGCAGTTGAGGTGAGATGCAACTCAGTGATACAACATGCATAGTGACAATTTTACAGAATGCAATTACAGTAGAAAAAACCCAAACCCATCATAGTCACCCTCACATATTAGCCTGAAGAAAGATAAGTCAACAGAGAAAGAAGAAGAAATAAAAAACTCCAACATGAATTGTTAATTCAGGATCACAATCTAATCTGTACAAAATATTTCAACTGGTTTTTCTTTTTCTATCTATTCCTGAACCTATAGTGATTAAAATGCAGCCATGTTGTTCTTTTTTTAATCACAAATGCAATTTTATGCAAGTAGACATAGGAAAGTCTAGGAAATTAAAGTGAATATTTATGTCCATATAAACTTCTTAATGGCAACATTCTTGCTGTGAGCACAGCAGCTGAAGAGGGTGGATTAAATTATTTTGGCCAGATCCTGTTAATATTGTTTTCATTGGCAACATTCCCACTGACTTAATGGGAGCTGGATTAAATCCTGACTTGAATAAAGTACAATTCTCAGATGCATATATAACATAATCACTGATATTTCATATACTCTAGTTTTCACATCTGTTTGTCCTTACTAAGTTTTACTAATAACTCTGAAAGCACTAATCAGGCAAACTACATACATGAGATTTAAGGTGTGCAGTCTTGTGTTTCCAGAATTTGGGAAAAATGCTTGTGTTTTATTCATACTTGGATTCAGAAATGGTATCCAGCCTCTTGAATACTGCGCTTCAAATGTTGGTATGCTTAGTTCCTCCCCCTACGGGCTTTGCAATGCATATGAATAGCATTTATTTAAAAGGCTAGGGAATTGCAGTGCATTTGGCAGTCAGCAAATGCAGTTGGTATGAAGCTCCCTGTCTCTATTTAGAATTTTCATCATTGAAAAATATTTAAAGGATCTTAGTTAAGCTAGAAAGTTCCTATGCTTCATTCCTTCCATCTGGAATGATGATCTAGGTACAGAAGAGAACAAGAAGACAGAGTTGATGTCTTAGCCTCCACAAATTTAAGAGGACATGTAAATATAAAAAGGACGCTGCTTCGTCAAAGGCTCTACAACAGAAGTAGCAAATCTCCCGACATCTCCCTAGGCAGTGCACTTCGATGGCTGGAGTTCTTCAGGCAGATACTACACCAACCTTCCTGTCAGCAGGGACAGAACTCTGACCATCACAGCAGCGCTTCCAGTTCTGACACTGACCTGGCACATGCATCTGAATTTGTTGTTCTCAGCAAACCACTTGTAAACATTGCTAAGTGTGTGCACTGTAATGTCTGCATTACCAGACATGAAGTCTGATGCCTAACTCTCTGACCTCAGATGTACACAAACCCTCTGAGAGCTGGACGAGGGCTTGCAGTCCTTCAAGTACTCAAAGAGAAAAGTCTGGGAGGGAGGCTCAGCAAGAATAAAGTTCAAGCTGTCCTTTAAGACATCTTGTTCTTAGAAAAAAACATAACCTAAAATTGTGAGCCTGTGAGGTTCCCAGTAGGACCAGGGCTAATGGGAATTAGCGAGGGTGGACTTCGTATGCTCTGAATCACCCTCTGGTTTTGCAAACCCAGAGGGAAGTAGGCTTTCTGAACAAGTACTCCAACCTTGAGGAGCTTTATCTGTGGTTACTGCAGGCCCATCTTTGTTTCAGTTTGGGAAAGAATGTTACTCCAAACTGACAGTGTAATTTCCTATGCAGAGGCTGTTTCTCAGTATGACTCATCTACGTACTATATTCCAAGATGTAAGTATGAATCATAGGTAGCTGATGGAAGAATACAAATGAATCTATTCAATTTTTTATTATCATTATTTTTCAAAGCAGAGTAACTTTTTTTTTTTCTTCCTGACCGTGAATCTTACTGGAAATAAATTGGATCAAATCCAACTGAGAAATCTTTACATTACAGAAAGCCACAGGGTTTTTGTTGCTGTTGTTTTGCTAGGGAGTGTGAACATGAGGGATGCTGTTGGTTGAGTTGAATATTTTTTATTTTGCAGTGAGCTTACAGCTGAAGCTTATGGCAAGTGTTATTAACAGCAATATCATTAACATTTTTTGCTGTTTAAATATATTAAAAGCATAAAAAGGATACTCATAGTTGTAAAAAAGAGAACACACATAAAACACAAACGCACACAAAAGGACACATGACATGGCAGGAAAGATTAAACTAACTCATCAGCTTTTCTCCTGGACTATGCCACTTTTCCAGCAGAACTGGAAGATGTGCAATACTGAAAATTGCATGTATCTGTGATTGGAGTGGCTTGGTATCCAAATCCAGTTAGTCTCTGCACTGTCATTTGGCCTTAAACCATGACACCTGCATCAATTACACAAATTAGTACAGCTCTGAGCTTTAAGGAGTGGGTCTAATGGAAGCTGACCTGTGGGTCTAATGAAAGCTGACAGATTAACAACAGCAGATACAGAAACAAAGACCTCCTAATTTGCTGTGTTGGAATTTAACTATAGATTTATATTGTCTTTGAGATTTTGCCCATTACAGATAATCCAAATTAAAGTGTATGGGTTTCTTGATATTTTTTTCCTGTATACTACTGCTGTGGGTTTTTTTGTTTTTGTTTTTGTTTTTGTTTTTAAGACTATAGAATTGATTCAGAAAAAAAAAAAAAAAAAGAGACTATTATGCCAGGCATAATGACCAAAACTCGAAATACCTTTTCCTCGAGCCCCTGAGGCAACAGCACTTTTATTCCCTTGATAAATTAAACTGACAATGTCAGCTTAATATTTGTCCATAAAGAGATTAGCTTGTATTTAACTATATTTTGGAATTCAGTAAATGTCTGCCTCTCCAAACTTCTGCTTTCTTGAGGGGCTACTGCTAGGTCTGATCTCTTACAAGTAAAGGTAGTTTGCACAGTAACTGTCAAAGTAAGAAAATATAAGAAAGCAATGTTAGATCTAATGTTTACTTCATGCTTTTTGAGACATTAAGTTCTGAAGTGAAAATATAAAATGTAAACTTCACAAATCTGAAAATCTGTAATTATGAACAACACCTGAAAAGATTGTTTTTTTTTTCAGCTGACAGATAAACTTCACTTCTAAAGGCATCTTCCATAGAGAGGAATAAAAACAAACGAAGGGGCAAAAATTGTTCTGTCTTCATTGGTAGAAAACACAGAGGGGTTTTGATAAGTACTTACAATGACTGCACTGTTGACTTGGCATATATACATCAAAAGACTGACAGACTTGATTCATGTTTCTGTGCAATACAAACAATGACACTGGAGCCGGATCTGAGCAGCTCTCAGTAATTGAAGGTAGCACAAACAGATCCTAAAGAGCAAGCAGTGCACAGTTCCACCATTAATAAAAAGAAGAGTCAGCATGGCATGTACATTACTACTTCATGTTTTACTTCAGTTACGTATTTAATTTTAAAATGTCCTTTTTGCCTTGGGTCAGGGAATTTCGAGGATAACCGGTACAGTTACTGCAGAAGATATCACAAAGCTCTGATTTCCTGTAGCTGGCAGGGCATTTCTGCAGCAACTGGTATCATTTTACACAGATGACCTGCCTTCCATTGCTGCAGAAGTGAAGATGCGTTTGCAAAAGAATACATGTTGACCCTGTATATTTCAAGGCAACAGAACTGAAACATGTCTAGCTGCAGTAGCTCTCTGTAGTCATTTCACTTTGGGGAGTACTGTTCTAAATAATACAGTACCAGCAGTTCTGCTTTTAAATGCAATAGTCTTTTTGGTGATGCTGCAGCAAGTGAATAGAAAATTACTAGCATTGTAGCAAATCATGGTAGGTCAATATATAATGCTTTCATTTTCCAGATGTCTGAATTCAAACAGCTCCTCTAAAGGTGTTCATATGTATTTCAAATTAATAATGCATTTTCTTGTTACATCTTACTAAAATCTATACCAGCATATCATTCATACTAAAGTCAGAGGCAATGCAGATTTAAAAACAAGAAAATTGAGAGCCTCAGTATTTTGTGGGGAGAGGTTCCATAGAAGGATAAGCTAACAGTTTGTAATGCAAGATTCTTTACTTTCTTCACTTAAGTCTGATTAGTTCAGCTTGCATCTCCAACATGCTCAATCTTAAATTGATTAGGTAAACCACTGTTCTCAGATACTTGGGGAAGGTGAAGAGAAAAGGGATTATTTCTTGAAAGAGAAGATACGTGTGACGTTAAATGCTCTATATGTAGCACCGATTAGAAATATAAAATTTCAACTTCTCTGAAGTTCAGCATATCTTAAGGTGGGCATTAAAGCCATTTTTTAATGTGAAAGGAGACAGAAATCAAAGGCTTTTAAATCTTCCACGTACGCTGTCTTTTCACCATGAAGGTACAGGTCTTAACTAAAGGTTGTTAAGTGTCATGAAAAAGTTTTCTGACTGGAAAATGCAGTCCAGGGCTGCATTTAAAAAGAAGAAATTCCATTGTTTGAATTGCGGCTAGCTTACATCACCATCATCATTGAAGGAAAATAAGTTAATTTAAAACATTTCTATTGAGATTAAAATTTTGTCCAGGGGCTTTGTGTTCCTTTAGTAAGTTCTATGCCCATTTTCACTGAAAATTAGTTTAAACAAGTCCCTGATTTGAGTGCTTCGGCACTGAAATCTGTGAAGAACTCATTCAGATAAGCGCAGCCAGGAAAGCAAAGCAATAATCACATCTGGAGGCAAACAAAGCATAAATCACCGTGCTGGCAACCAGCCAAGACGGTAGGGGACAAGCATAAAAATAATACTGAAATAGCAGTACAATATTCTAACCACATGCTGCTAACAAGACAAAACAAGGTCAAACATTATTTCTATTGTCACAGATCATTGCATATTAGTAGGAAAGAAGAGTGGAGACTTACAAGCAGAGAGTCAAATTCAGTTGTGGAATGACAGGGAACAAGTCCTTTTAGAGACAACAGGAAAATAGCACTTCTTTACATCAAAACCATGCTTAACCCAGGTACACTCACTGGGGAAGATTAGGTATTCAAAAGTTTGGTATTCCCAATGAGTGCTTTATTATGTTCCTGATTTTAAATACAACCACACAAATTCAGAGCAAATCAAGCTGGAATGGTAGAGGGCACTTGGAATGCTGCACACACCGGTGACAGTTTAGTTTGTCATCAAAAAGGAAATACAGCTACATGAGATGAATGTGAAAACACTTCGTTATGTAAAGATTTACACAGTGCATAAAATTATTATCAACTAATGTTCAAATCTGTGCAAGGTACTTCAGTCCAGCTCAAGGATCCATTAGTTTAGACACTGCTGAGAAACAAAAGGATAGCTTTTGCTAGAAGTAAGTTTTAAGGAGTTAAGACTTATATATACTGATCATATCATCACATAGGTAAATTCCTCTATGATAACCTTGCAATCGGCAGTATCAAATGCAAAGTATCATCATTCCCTCTACTCTAGAAAAAAACCCAGCAAATTATAACAAATTTCTCTGAAAGTGATAATGATTAAGGTAAGAGTTTAGAGAAGCAGAAAAGGCATATTTACAGACAGTGTTAAACATCAAACAGAAGTGCCAGGCGTCCGGATACCACGAAACAGATTTAAAATCAATAAGCATAAATGGATCCAAACTGGGAGGAAATTAATTTTTGCCATTGTCTTGCCATCTAGGTCCTCAGAACAGCCTAGATGATGCTAGTTTAATGGAATGAATCTTTCACTAAGGGGTTCATGGACACTTTTACACTTTCTTAACATGTCCAATAATTTGTTTGTAATACTGTCTGTAAAGCAAGAAAGCACTACTATGCTGTGTAGCCTTCAGTTTGGTGACCCCTTTGAGCTCAAAGCCACATTTTGTGAATAATAGCACAAAATAAAAAAGTGAATAGATCTTCCTTTGTCTTAGCAAAGGATCTGCTGATATCAAAGGGCAAACAGTCTCTGTAAAGCTGGTCCCCCTATGCTATAAATCCCATAGCATTAGTTTCTGCACGGAAAACCACTGCACAACATGCTTGGGAGGAGGTCTTAGAGGAATAAACAAGTCAGAAAGCCAGGGGAAAAAAAAAGCTTACGAAGTTTGATGAAACAGGATGAAAGCCCAATTGATAAGACACACTACTTCTGTTTCTGTCAGCCTAAAGAAATTTAGCTCAAGCACAAAGTATGTACAGTGGGCAAAGGAAGCATGCAGTTAACTGCCTGATGAGAAAGGGAGGCAGAGCTTTCATCCTTTCTTCTGTTAGCCAGCTGTTAGCGTGTGGTGTGACATGTTTAATATTCTGTTTTCTCGGAGAATAGATAAAATTGAATGGAGTTACCTTCAGTCCTGCTATCCTGCCCTGGTGGGACAGCACTAAAAGGATACTGTCATTGCTTTGGGGAGCCAACCTTCTATGCTTCTGCTGGAGCGTTACTCTCTCTAGTGTCCTTAAGTTTCTCCACCAAGTATCAGAGAAGACACTGAATATGTTGCTCGGAAGTTATTTCTGTGTCTGTGTGTTTCTGATCTCAGTTTTACCAATGCAAGACAGTTGTTTAAAGCAGACAATGCAAATTGCTCTCAAAGCATCAGCCTTTTCGCAACTCTTTTCCTGCCTTCTCTCTGGATTGCATGAGAGCACTGTAATCTCATTCTTTTCTAAGTCACATGATGATTAAATAGTGTTAAGACATCTACATTAGATGTCACATTAGATGTCACATTAGATGTAGATTAGATGTAGATTAGATGTAATGTAGATTACATCTACATTAGATGTACAACAGCCTCTTAAAAAATTATTTCAGAAATCCATTTTAACTTTCCATTCATCTGTCCCTTCCTAATTTTGTAATATCCCACTTTCCCTACCACAGGAAAGGGAATTTATGAGTCCGCTCACACTCACTTCTAATCTTTTGTCTTGCAGCCAGAGTTGATCCATGATGTATAGGACAGAGCAAGCATCCCTGCCCCGTGACCCAGCACAGCTGCGGCCCACCCCCTGCCCTGGGCCATCATGGCAGCAGCTCTGCCTCGCTAAGTGGCCCAAGCCCAGCCCCAGGCACACAACCATCATCCAGCACCAACCAAACATGGGTATGCTATAAACCCATCTGGGCTGAAAGCAGGGCATGGGACACACTGCAGTGCTAGCTCAAGTTATGGCATAGAAGGTTATGGATTTTGATATATTGGCTAAACACAGTCCTATGAACAACAAAAAAATATGCAGCCACGCTTTCCGTTTTGATAAAGGAATGTGAGACTAGGTTTCAAGATTGCAAAAAACAAACGAACAACATCAGTTTTCTGGTTTACTTGTGACTCCATTTTCAGTCTACATAAATACATTACTTGCAAATTTTCAAATGGAGTGTATGGAGTCGCAATCTAAAATGTGATTGTGTCTCTTTATCAAACTTCTATAAGCCCTCTCTTACCAGAGAGAAATGCCCCTCTCTTCACAGTCACGCCTTATTCACGTCACCACTTTTGGCAGTACATACATCTGTGAACAAACTTTTCAAGGAAAGAGCGGGAGAGTAAAATTTCATTAAAAATCTCTGACACACACCTTGAGAACTCACTACGAGTAGCAACTACTGCCATGAAACCAGTCAGATGCATTAGTTTCACAAATACAAGGTCTTGTATCCCACTAGTTCTGTGTTTTTATTGTTCTTTTTTGTTTTAATAAAAATACATTAAAATTAAAATAATTTTTGTCACATATACATTAACAATATATATTTTATGATGGCTGATCTAAAAATAATTCATACAAAAGAGGTTATATCTACATGGCTTGCTTAATTACAGCACGTTTCACATTCATGGACAGTAGCATCCATAGTCAAGTCAATCCCCTCAATCCCGAGTGCATCTATAGGTTGCATCTCTTCCTTGGTTTCCTGAAGTGTCATGGGCCCATTGAGCTACAAATAGTTCACCCTTATGTTGCCAGTCTAGATCTGCCTGGACTACTTCAATCCTAGCTGCCCGATCCACCTGCTGGTTGTTCTCATGCTCTTCAGTGGCACAACTTTAGGGTATGTGAGCATCTAAGTGACATCTTTACAATCATGTTCTCTACCTGGGCAGTGATATCTTCCACATTGCAATGGCCCAAATGGGTTTGCCTCGGCGCTGCCCGTTGTTCTGCAGTCTGGTCTAGCGGGAGGTGCTCCTGCCTATAGAAGGGGGGCTGGAACTACATGATCTTAAGTGTCACTTCTAACCAAACCATTCTATAATTCTGTAACTACAGTTGAAATATAAACAGGGAGAGGCTTGGCAGGTAGATTATATCACACTCCCACAACCCTAACCCATGGCAAATGCCATGTGCTTACAATGGTGGAAGCAACCACCGGATGGCTAGAAGCATATCCCATGACTCAAGCCACCACCTGGAATATTGCCTTAGGTCTCAGAAAGCAAGACTTGTGGTGACATGGCATCCCAGAAAGAATCGAGTCAGACAACTAAACTCATTTCCAAAACAATCTCTTCAGTACCTGGGCCGAAGAGTGTGGCATTGAGTGGGTATATCACATCCCCTATCACGCACCAGCATCTGGAAAAATGGAACAATACAATGGACTGTTAAAGACTACATGGAGAGGAATGGGGACCTGAACATGATGAAAATGGTATGGAAAATGGGGCCGATAATGTCTTAGTTTCAGCTGAGACTGAATTGTTCTCTTCCACATTTGGTATGATGCTATGCTTTGGTTCTAGGAGAAAAAACAATGCTGATAACACACCAATGTTTATAGTTGCTATTAAGCAGTGTTGTACAGAGCCAAGGCCATTCTCAGTGAAGGGCCCAAGGAGCTAGGAGGGAACAGAATTAGAACAGCTGACTTAAACTGGCCAAAGGTATATTCCATACCATATGACATCATGTAGATGAAGTTTTGAAGGGGGTGGGAGCTCAACTTTCTCTCTTCTGCTTCTTGGAGGGCTAGCTGGGCATTGGTTGGGAGGCAGTAAGCAATTGCTTGCACATCACTTGTTATACACATTCACGTATATTTAAACATATATATAGTTATAATTGTATCCTTTTCCTTTTCTCTGTCTTGGTAAATAATTTTTATCTCCACCCACAAGTTCTACATTTTTTTTCCTCATTCTCTCCCCCACCCCCTGGGAGGGGGGAAGTGAGTGAAGGACTGCATGGTGCTGAGCCACCTGCTGGCCTAAACCACAACATCTGGTTTAGGAACACCCACCTCACATCAGCAGGAACTGCTGCTTAAGAGCCCTCAAGAAGATGAGGAGCATTGCAGGCTCAAATCATTATCCTTTTGCCTCCATCATAACCCCAAGTATCCCTGAGAATAGATAAGCACCAATTTTCTCTCAGCAAAGTGATTTACAACAGGAGGAATCTATACCTACCCACTTCTCTGTTTTCTGTGTCTATAATAGCCCAATGGATATTTCACCTGTAGCAATAATCTGACCATGCTGCCAATATTTGAGTATGTACATCAATCATAAAAAAACCAAACAAACCAAGGTTACAAGCTCAGCTACATGTGACCATAATGCCAAACAGAAGTTTGTCATATCCCATCCCTTTGCTTTCAATACCTGATTCTGATCTTATGCCAGTTTTACTCTAGCACAACTAGTTTGGCATCAGCAGAGGTAATACTGATTTGCAGCACCAGGCAATCAGAATAAGACTCTTATTTTTCCTTGGCAATACGTCCCCAGGGAAAGCTTGTCCATCTCCAGCAGCTGTTGCTTTTTTACATCTGTCTAACTTTCCTTTTTTATGTCCATTTTTCAAGTGTTTTTTTTTTTAAATGTCAATCAGCGTGAGATAATATCATTCAGTTTTCCCTCTCGCAATCAAGTTTTAGCAATCACAGCCAGATGTTGTTTTCATTACAACTCCAACCCCTTTTCAATGAAGTTTCAGTGTTTAACTATCAAAAGCACCCTCCTTTCCTTTCCTTTCCTTTCCTTTCCTTTCCTTTCCTTTCCTTTCCTTTCCTTTCCTTTCCTTTCCTTTCCTT
>JAOWBP010003659.1:7846750-7874400 GCA_028571105.1 Tragopan temminckii | reverse complement strand
TTAAGTTGAGGGAGGGAAGATTTAGGTTGGATGTCAGGGGGAAGTTCTTTACTACGAGAGTGGTGAGGTGCTGGAACAGGCTGCCCAGAGAGCTTGTGGATGCCCCGTCCCTGAAGGTGTTCAAGGCCAGGTTGGATGGGGACCTGGGCAACCTCGTCTAGTATTAAATGGGGAGGTTGGTGGCCTTGCATGTGGCAGGGGCTTGGAGATTCATGATCCTTGGGGTCCCTTCCTACCCTGGCCATTCTGTGATTCTGTGATTAAGGTCAGCTAGAGATGCTGCCCATTTTTGTAAGTAAGGGAAAGCAAAAACCAGGTATAAACAGCTGTTTTAAGTTAGTCAAGAGGATACTCAAGATTACTTGGCTACTGAATTTTCAACAATGCAATGGGAAGCCAAAGCATAAAATGCTCCAGATCATACTCTTAATCGTAAAACACTCTTAAAGACTCCAGCTGCTGTCTTTCCAAGACACCCTGAAGACATACAGTGTAGTCTACCTGTCCAATGCTGTTTTACTGAGTGCAGTAGCTGGAAGTACATAGTGATGTCTTAGCTTCTATAAGAAAATAGTGGATCGGTGGGAGACCTAAAAAACATGAGGTTAAGTTAATGCTGATTACAGTTATCGTTAAGAACCTGTTTTCTAAAACAATGGAACAAGGGACAGTGAAGCTCAATGGGTTGGAGCTGGTCATCAGCCCCTACTGCAGAAGAGGAACAGAATGTCAAAACATCTCTCTCCCCCCTACCATTAGCAACCTATTTGTGAGTCCTGTTTCAGTTTCAAATGACAAAAAGACAAAACCAATAGAGGAACTTGGTCATGGCCCCTGTCATTGCTTGTGGCCCCTTTGACTCTTCTCTGCATAGCTGCACATGGGCTACCTCTGCTCAGATTTGTGACTATGCTCAGGTTTATATTTTCCCTTCAGGTGCTCAGCAGGCACAAGGAAAGGACAGGAGGTGGGCTCTTAGCCAAGGTATAAGGCTCTCTCTCCTGAACCATCTGACAGTTTCTTTTCATATTTCTGGTGCCTTATGATGATGTTGCAGTGTATTTGGCCCTTTGTGAAAGAATCAGGCATTACTTTGGATAAAGTCTGCCTCTTTGCCGAATGTCTTCCCCATTTGAACCCTAATGAAAACATTCTGATTGATTACCCTGAACCTAAGTGGTGCCAGAAGTTTTCCAAAAGGCTCATATGTTACAAACAACAAATAAATACATATGTTGAAGAAAACAGTTGTTTTGTTAATGTTCTATTTACACAGCTGGGATCTTGGGAATTTTATCTATCTATATATTCAGTAAGCAAGGCAGATTAATGTAAAGTGCCAGTTTGTAAGAGGAAAAAAAAAACCTGAAAAAAGAAGGCTCCCCCTAATCTGTCTTTCTCAGCTCCATCCCCCATGCACCCGCATGCCTCCCCCGTAACCACAAAGTACGAAGTAACTGGAGAGGATTCTGCACAGACAGATGTAATTTATAACAAAGACAGGAAAAGGCAACCCTAACTCAGAGCTTGCTGCCCTTCCTATAAAGTTCACCTCCTTACCAAGAAAAAGCAGAGAATAATTTGTTTGGTTTCTGTACTCAACTCCTTTTTTTCTTTTATTGTAAAAAGTTTCCATTGTCCTTTTATGTTTTGATTATTGAGTAAGTTTAAAGACTTGCCAAATAGCCCAAGATTGTTAACAGACCACCACTATTTAACTTTGAATGCTTTAAAAAAATAAAGGCAGAGTTCACATTAATATTCTATGCCCTCATTTTATTTATTATCTTTTCTTTGATACTTAAACAATTTTCCTAGCTGAGGTTTATTAAACGTAAGCCTAAGTAGCAATATAAGTTACCTCACATATGAACCACACAGCCTATAAAACTCAGCTTTCTAATTAGTAACACTGCGTTTTGCTGAGGGTAGCATATTTATAGGAAATTGAAATAACGTTTTATGATGAATTAAATATTCAAATACATCGGAATCAATGTTTAGTTAAAATTCTTCATATTGTATCTTATGACAAGTTATAAAATTAAAGGTGAAAGTAGGAGACTTAAAATGCACCAGAAAATTTTGTATAAAAGGAACTTTAAGCATCTTTAAAACTTATCTGTTGAATACATTCATATTCTCATAAAACCAACCAAAAGTATAAAACGTTATTAAAATGTATATTGATTGTAAATCATCACAGTAAGGAAATGCCGTACTATTTATTTATATGAAAAACGTCAAAATTTTATTCATAACATAAGGTCACAAGATGTATGCATTTGATACATACAGATTCACCCATGGGGATACATTCCCATGAAATATTACATTACTTGTCCATTCCACAGATACTTTTAAGAACACAATTTAATCTTTAAGATCATGAAAACCTGGAGATGAAAGTAGTGGGTGCAAAAATAGTTGCGCACTGCAGTGTAAGCTCATGGATTTCTACTCACCAGCTAATAAAAAACGATGCTGAAAAATTGGGAAATATGGGAAACTGCTCCAGCAAACCAGTCACCAATGTCTTCACTCTTGACCAGCAAGTATCCAAATGATACCTGTCCATTCACAGGTACTTTGCTTAAGCACTTTAAAATTTGCCCAAGTCAACATTTCAGCCAATTTCATTGCCTTACATTTACATATTTATTATGTAAATGCACATATTTACAATATTTATACTCATCTATAAATATTTTTTAACATGTTATAGTCTTACAGTGCAGCAATTAGTCTTCTGGATCTTAAAACACTCTGATAGGGGGGGAAAAAAAAAAAAGCTGCCCTTAATGCTGTTCTATCTTTCAAATCAAAGCCTACAATTCCTACTTGGCCTGCATTCCAACAAATAAACAAACCATTATTGCTGAACCACGCAATCACAACCATGCATGTTAATACCCACATACACAGAGAAATCAAGTCACTTTCTAAATAATTAAAAAAGTCACACAGCATATCTGTGCATATGTAAATTCCTGCACAGTTCCAGAAATGTTTCACCACCAGCAATTTAAGGTTTTTTCCTCTCTCTCCTATTTAACATCATACAATAAAAAATGCAGTTCTTTGACAACTATACAACCAAAACAAAAATGATGATAAGCCTCAAATCCATATATACATATTTGCTCCGGTGTCTTCAGCTTTTCATCCTTCAGAGTGACAAGCAGCATGACCTCAGTTAATTCCCAGTTTAACTCTGTATATATGAATAGATCCACCAAAATAAAATTTTACAAGTACTCAAAAAGAGGAATTTGTTTTAACACTGGCTTGTCAGAATCACAGTGCTCTGCGCACTGAAGGGCTTAGCCTACCACATCTACTCTGCATTTTTCCTGCCTGAATTTTTACTATCATGAGTTCCTACATGGTACTGAATTAGAAAGCATGCTTGTTTTGTATTTGATGTTTCCTAAGAAAATAATTTAAAAAGCCTTTTGTTCATCATTCTCTAAAGCAAGATTTCAAAGAGACTCTACACCTGGTTATAAATTCCACGAACTCTCTCTGGAACTGCTCCTGGCTTCAAGTCAGCACAGTTCAGCTACCAAAACACAGGTATGTTAAAATAGCTGTAGAAGATCATCAGCATGTGACCTATATGAAAACATAACTCTTAAAGGTCAGTATATCTTCAGTACTGGTGACTGAGTATAGCAAATTCAGTCGTGTAAAACAAGAGAGGTTTCTAATGTGCAAGATATGCTTAAAATATTTCAAGTAATAATGCATACAATCCCAACAGACTTCACTTTTTGTTCAGTGTAATCACAAGTCCTTCAAGATCCCTCTGGTTATAGCCATAGCAAAATTCAAGATCAAAGGACCAAATCTCAGTTATTTTTGTCACCAAAAACCACTGGCTCTCCAGCTGCTTATTTCAGTAATCAGGTCTCTGGTACGACACACTTCTTTAGCAGACATCAAAAATTTTCCCTCAGACATCAAAAGCCCAAGTACCAGTTTGCTAGTTTTAAACATTCATAATCGTAAAATAATAAACCTACTCCTAAAGCTGTAGTTTTGATCTTCACAGTAGTAAAGGCTTGAGGAACATTTTTTGAAAGAAAAAATAAACAAGGACATGGAAATTAAAGAAAAATGGGATATAACACAACATTGGTTTATCAAAGATACGTGATGCCAGACTAATTTCAGAGTTTACTTAATATGATAATCTATTTTCTAGACAAAAAGAATGTGCGAGACACGATGAATGCATGGGAGGCAAGGAATATCATACAGATGGGACTGAATGACCTTGAAGAATATTCACTCTTGCATTTAATGAGAAATTGTGAGGTGACATTGTTGGGGCACAATTTTTAAAAATCTGCAGTGCACTGAGAGTACCTCAGCTGGAAAACACAGTGATAAAGGAAAAGCAGAATAGCAGATCTATGACAAGAGAACCACATGATACAGTTATGAAATGTGTGACTGATTCTAGGACACATGTAGATTATTCCCAAAGAGAAAAAGAAAGCAGTATTATCACTGTACAAAGTCTTGCTTTTATCTCAGCAACAATACTATGTGCAGTTTGGTCACTTACGCTCAAACAAAACTAATTTAAAGTGGAACAATTACAGAAAATGACCAACAGGATGACTGAAGGCTGCTGTATATGTAAGAATGCATATAAAAAAAGCCCATCTTAAAAACAGAGATGAGGGAAGACTGGCTTTTCAAATTTAGCTAAATGAAGGCTGACAATAAGATTGCTGTCTCTTTATATGCTAGAAAAATAAACACTGTGAACCGAACAAGATCTAAAGGTCAGTACTGGCACAAATTGGCACATGGATAAGTGCATATAAGCCTGCTGTGAATACATTTAGACTGGAAATTAAAAGTTTTGGAATCATTACAGCAATCAGGCTCCAGAGCAGTTTCCTAACTGTAACAGCAGAGACAAAAAAAGTTAACTTCTTAAGCTTGAGTTAGACACATTTCTGAAGAGGATTATATATGTTTGCCTATGAGAAGGCAGCAATAGATGTGAAAATTGCAGAGGTCCTTTCCAGTAGTGTGCTCTTATTTCCTTTGAACTAGTCTTGATATCTTTGCTATGCTAATATTTACAAAACAAAGCTACAGTAAATCAACTTTGTGGTTTTTAAGCATTACAAATATTTGAAACCTTTCAAGCCTTAAAAAGCAAGCGCTCTATTAGCTGGGGAATGGGTCTCTCTAGTGTGAACTGATACTCATAGAAATGTTCTGGTTTCACACGTCCTTAAAATGGAGTTCTCAAGAATCATTGAGGAAATTTGTTTAAAAAAATGATTGGTTAACCAAAGTAAATGCGCAGCACCGAATCAGAATTATATATCAAAGTGAAGCCCCAGACTTCAGGACTTTTGCCGTGAAGAAAGCTTAATTTGCTTTCAAATAGTATATAGTTTCAAATAGTTCTCCCTGCTGATGGAAGGGATTTTTGTTCAAACTTAAAACCCAAAAGGTAACAAAACAACAACAACAAAAAATCAATCAACTAACAAGAAAAAAATAAAAAATCCAACCAATCAACCAAACAAAATAAAACCCACCCACATTTGTGTAAAGAACAGACGTTCCAAAAGCTTAATGTTTCAGAAAGTAAGAGTACATGGAAAGACAGCATTAATGGAAACTGTTTTGGAACTGTAAGTACAGGGGATGATACTTAGTGACTGCTATAATACTGAGTCTGCACTGCCATTAAACTTAATCTTCGATATTTTTATTGCAACCTGACCTGCTATGACATCTCTAAAGAAAATTACATTGTACACTACTACTTCAAGAAGTCAAACTTAGCTAGTCATCTGGGCCATAAAATAGCAGATTACTCCATCAGGCTGGCTAAAGCAGCCAGGAATAAAACTAGATTTACCAACCACATTATTTTTATTAGGAAATGTTTCAAAGCAGACATAATCCCAGAAGACCTTAGCCTCATTCCATCCAAAAATACACAATAGAGAGCAGCAAAAAAACATGAACTGCAGTATAAGATACAATTTGTAAATCTGGGAAAAAAAAAAAAGAAAAAGAAAAAGGCAGCAATGCCTCACCCTATCAAAACAAAATAAACTAGCTGAAAATAGAAAATAATAAAAACTTCTATAAAATTCATGTATTAACAATTTAAACATTTGTTATAAGATCTGACATGTGAATGGGTGTTGCTCCATTGAATCCCTGCACATCAAGATTTAGTCTGTACCCTGTTTGTTTTCTTTGAATTTGCAGGCTAATATAAGAGCACTAAAATCACAGCTAGAGGGCAAAACCTCAGAAAGGATAAAAGGTAGAAACATTATTTTTAAAAATAGCATTCTTTAAGATCTGCAGTATGTTAGTCCTGCATGCATTTTAATTTGGTTATGGTCACAGTCTCACAGAGCTTTAGCTCTGTTTCTTCTCTTGTCCATTTAAATGTAGGGAACCGCTCATAATAGTAACAAAGCAAACCAAAAAAAAAGCAATGAATTTACTTGGCAATCTTAACACATCTTATTATCTTCTTGTACCATTGTGTTTTCTTACTGCTATTTGTGCATATGTAATATATAGGTCTTTGTAGATCTGGAGTGAAGGAGAAGTAAGGGATTTGATAGCTGGAAATGCAATTTTAAATTTTAAAGACTGCCAAACTAGGTTAGATTTATGATGTGTGTTTTATCATCTAAGTAAGCTTTCATTTCTTTCAGTGTTAACCTTTTTTTTTTCCTAGGCAGTATGATCACCTCAGGCAGTTTGATTTAAAGGCTTTAGCCGATGCAGAAATATATTTAAATTAGCCAGTCATTTGTTCCTTTTTTTTTTTAAGATTTAAATACTGTCTATATTTCACAAAGTTGGCTTTATTATGCTAGCTGCATCAAACTCAGAATATTAATCAGACTGTGGAGCTCCACTAATTATGTGCCATATTTAAGTAACTTAGATTTTGTTAAGTGGCAAGCCCATAGATATTGTATGCATAATCTAACTCAGTTTTGAGTCATTTCCCTTTTCTTGTCTGATTTTATTCTACACAGGAAATGACAGGGTCATTTGGAAATAAATGCAGTGAAAGATCAAAAAGGAAATCTGATTGAGAACACTGTATAATTGCCCACACCAGAGAAAAAATAAAATTCAATGGGCGTATAATCCATTGCTACAAGATTTATCTGGAAAACACATACCATGGCTTCCATGAAAGGATATTCATTACAACACTAAGGATTGCTTTTATTTGTTGTAGCTGAATCTCTTATGAAGATGCAGGTCTTCTTATTAGGCTAGTGGACTTTTATTCAGTAGGTAATATGTTCAGCACACATGGAACACAAATTGCTAAAGCAAGCCATCCCAGTTGAGCAAATCTTTGTTGACTTGTCTCCAAGTCTTCATTTGCAAAATAAGATAATACTGATTAAGCTTTTAGAATACTGTGGTACTTGTGATTTGGGCAAATATGGTCGTTACAGTTTACTGTCTCTCATTCCAAAAGAACAGCTTTCATTGCTGAAGGTAATGAAAAACCGTTTAGATGTTAGCAGCAGTGAGTTTAGGAGTTAGAAAACATCCAGCTGTTTGCCATGGTATGTCTACAGAGGCTTTATTTTTATTTATTTATTCCAAAGATGGTGATCTACATAGCAAGACAACGGTCAACCTTTCATCACAGATTTATCATCTACTTTTAGCACACAGATTTCCCAGACAAATCTCCAGTCCCTTCTGCTTGCTGAGCACATGCACTGCAGAGCACATGACTCCAGGCGTGCTCCTGCTGTAGCCATATGCATCAAACAACATCTGCCCCTCTAACTCGTCAGGGTTTGACCTCTTCATCTAAGGGGCTGCAAATGTAGAAGATAACACTCTCCTTTTTTATGGATAAGCATTTCTATAGAAAGAGAGCTTTAAGTCTATGCTGGGTTCACCAATCATCACATTTCAGCACATTAAACAAGAGCAGATAATGCCATAAATTTGTGTAAATTTGTGTAGCTTTGAAGTGCTAAGCTGTAACTTGTTGAAGAACAATATTCACCCTATCAATATAAACTCTATACAAATATAAGAACTGGTCATTTTGGATGTTGCATGGTGGTTTGACAAATTAAGAGAGTCTCCACCATGGGACTCAAAATACAAAACAGTTTAAACCAAACTAATGCATAGGTTTAAAAAAAAAAAAAAAAAAAGCTGGAAGAGAGCAGCAGCTAAAAATTGTCATGAAGGTTTTTGTAACAGTTATATTTAAATTGTGCTTCTTCCTTTATGGATTACCACCAAAATCCTTCACAGAAACACATTTCTGCTGTTCCACAGCAGAAGCTCTACCACTGTTTGTGGATTGCAGACAGTGAGAAAAGCATATCTACAACAAATACTTTGCACAGATTTACTAAAGAAATTATGTAATCAAAGCCTCATTAAAAATCTTTTTATCAACTGGAAAGCTCTAGCCAACCATTGATCTTTTTAGCTAATATGAAAAAAACAAAACTGAACAACCTTAGCAGTACAGTAATGAAGTCTTGCTCTACTTACTCAATGAGTTTTGCTGATGATTTCAGAAGAGCTAGAATTCTAAGCCACTTTACAACTAACCTCAGAATAACTCACACGTAAAACAAAACTATTTTAAAAGTGACACTGGAAGAAATTATAGCACGCTGTTTATAGACTCAATCCACTAGCTTAACATGTAAAAAAACATTTTCCAATGCATTAACTTTAACTTCGCTATGAACCGAAAAGCTAAAATACATGCCAAAAAAGAAATTACACTACCATACCTCTCAGAGCAACCACTTGTCTCCTAAATTACAAATGTAAATTCTTTTTGACGTATGGTAAGATATATCATCAAAACGCACCATCAGACTAAAGGAAGGTGCATTTGATGAACTGAACCTGTCCGTTTGATTTAAGACCACATCCTGAGTCAACACATTTTTCTATGCATTTTTTCACAAAGAAGTTATAAAATATGACAAAGTTTAGAGTCAAGCCAATTCACTGTTAACACTATTTTCAAAATGCAGGATTTCTAGCTAGCTTGTTTCTCTATAATGGGTATATTTAGCTATTGGTGACCAATCTGGATCGATAAATAAATATGGATAAACTGTGGATACATAAATATCAGGACTGTGGTCAGACTCACGCTTGGTACACAAACGTTTCTGATTTTGATTGCTGATTATAACATAGAGTCAGACTCATGCATTGCTAATTCAAATGACACGCACTAACTTAAATACACATATACAAAAGTATTGCTGATTTAACACAACGTTTTAACCAAGCACTGCATTTACACTTTTTTGAAATTCAAAATTAATTTTGAATTTGAGGATCAAAATATCTAACTTCTATTCTTTAATCAGCCATTTTACATTAGTAATGAAGTAACGTTGACATGAAGTTGCTTTGAGCAATACAAAACATATGCCAGAGTGCATTCATTAAATAACTCTACATAATGAATTCCATCTATATAAATGATTTACCTCATTACTTATCACATGTTCCTCTCTAGGACTGTGGAAGATATGTTCATACAATTTATAGAGTCGAAATAAGCTGCAAAACAAGAGAAAAAGTAATACTAGTACAGCTTTAAATTTTTAGAAAGGCAATATTACGTAAAATTTTGTTACACTAAAAGTCACTCTCCAAACCAGTCATACTCCAAATGTTAGGAAGAGGTTGGTTAACTTCAGCAAACTGCTGTTTAACTTCTACAAGCTACAATATGCAGTGTGTTTAATTTATGGGATTTACTTTTAGATTGCTGTAGGAAATACAGTACAATACATCTGCTTTCTTTTACGAAGTCAAACTCTGAAAACACTAAGTTCTACTTAGAAAAAAAGTAATCTCTGAAACACTTATCACCAGGATACTCGTGCCTTTAATATCGGCGATGGTGAACAAGCAGGAAACAAAGCCAAATGACCTCGCAGATTTTGGGCTGCTGGTCCAGCAATCAATTTTGATGTTGGAAGGCAAAGCAAAAAAGAATGGAAGCATTTATTCTCTCAAGATCACGTTTCAAAATCAGCATATAATTTTCTTAAAGAAAAGCTAGAAGACCAGATCGGCATACTGCAGTTTTGCATATTACTACAAAAGTAACAAAGTAGACCATCTCAATGGCCTAAAATATTTATTTTCCTTAAAACATATATGGCTTTCCATTTCACGCTTTAAATATTACTCCTTGTTTCCTTTCTTTATGATCAATGATATGGTATGATTTTAATCAAAGGCTCACTTTCTCACAGTCCATCTGTTACAATTACTTTTTTCTCTTAAAATCACAATGCAGAACTTCTGGCTTCTGTCACGTCATTCTGACATATGATTTAAAACACAGCTCTACAATTTCATAGCAAGTTCAGGTTGAAGAATGATTCTCAATTTATCACACTCCTCTGATATACCCATGAAGGATATGGCAAGCTTTTCATAGAATGTCAGTAACTGGTTCCTATGCTTTGTGGCTAAGGATAGGTCACGGGCTCATTTTGATTCATTTTCTCCCCAGGAGAGTCAGTATGGCTTTTTCTAGCCAGCATGGCAATATCGCTCTGCTCAACACTTGCAAGGCCACATCTGGAATACTGAGGTATGTTTTCTGTTGGGTTTTGACTAGATGGCCTCCACACATCCCTTCCAACCTCAGTGTCTCCATTAGTCTGTGCAGGTAACTATTAAAACAACGTGTGCAATTACGTAATACTAACGACACTGCTGCTAGATACTGGATACCATGCTAACACTACACTTGCACATCTAAGCCTTCCACGGTTTCTGGGCCAGGAGATTAATTTTATAGTCCCTTCGAAGTTTTTTTTATATTTTAAGTTATATTTTATATGTCACCTCTCAAAGGAAGGCCCTGCTTCTACGGTCCCTTGGTCTGTAAGTTAACTGCCAGTACAAAGACAGCACACATGGGCACTGACAGTCCCTTATCAGAGCATTTCTACCAACATTTTTAAACCTATGTTTTTATCTGAATACTTTTAGAGAAGCTCCTCCCTGCTTTGCTGTATATCTCTTGAATAGAGTGCCAGAGTAATCCTGGCTAGGTCAGAAATATATGTGAATTTCAAATTTTATTGGGAGCATAAGTATGATGCTCAAATACAATGTTTTCAAGTTTTTCCTTTTTTTTTTTTTCTCTTTCAAAAGATCGAAGTCAATATTGTGATAGGCACAGTACATGCTACAAAAATATGATCATTAGAGTAAAATTTCTGCAGTAATTTAATCATAACGCAAGTAGTTTTAAAAGTTATCACAAAATCCTGGTCAAAGTATTAAAAGTAGAAGCAGTGGAGGAAGAGCAGGTAGAACATCTCCAAGTCAACAATAAGTGTTTTGAAGCATTTGTTAACTACAAAGTAGTTAAACAAGCTTTTTTGAGTGAAATACTTCAGGAATATACTATTAAAAATGTGCTCATACATGCTTTTGCATTGAAAATGTGTTTACAGTACCCTATCCAGCCACAAAACTAATCACGGGCTGTTCTTCAACACGCGATGGTCCCTGAAGCTCTTATGGAACCAGCCCGCACAGTTGCCACCCTGGCTGGCTGCCCCACACCGCTGGGGCTCTTCCATCACCCCACAGCCACGCACCCAGCACAGGTGATGGCAGGGCTGGATCAGCCTGTGCTTGCAAAGGGAGGGGCTGTTGCGCTGGGATGTAGGTGTCTGAAATCCAATCCTGGCTCTGGAAGGAAATGAGAAAACCAGCTGGGGGAGTCTATGTTCAGCACACACTGTTTCAGCTGAGGGTCCTTCCCTGAGTCACCTTTACTCACACGGTGCTGCCAGCCACTGTCACAGTACCACAGAGCTTCCACAAAACGCTGCAGACCAGAGATGATTTGCTCTAATGTAAGCAGTGCTGAAGTGCCAACTAACGGACAGCAGTGCTCCTTGAAGCCCTTGAGTGCAGCTCAGAATTCAAAGAGCACAAAGGTGGCATTGCCTTTCTATCTTACATGACAATTACACATTTTGCAGCACAGTTACTTCAATGCATCCATGAAACTTCCAAATACATTTGTGCCCAAATGGGTGCAGACATTTTTCAACATATGTACAGATGCATTTCTTAATTTTGTGTGAAGTATTATGGCAGCGTCACTGAACATTTGGCTCTGTAAGAGCCATCTAAAAGTTTTATTCTACAGTTGCATTTAATTCAGCCAATTAACATTTCTAAAAAAACAAATTTGATCACTACCTCGAATAAGAAATTTGGCTATCATAAACTGCAAGTTACCTTCCCCCAACCCAAAGCACACAGGTAATTAAGTTGCTACAGTATTTGACATTTCATTTGCAGTACATATTTACTGTAGTATTTCACCAAATAATTCCTGCCATGTTTCAGTGGAAATACTGAAATTTGATTATGAACTGTGTTTGCGTGGAAATGACTAAGATAAAGTCATGAAAATATATGTGTCCTTGCACTCACATGCCTATTTGTGGTAAAAATCTAATAGAGATTCTTTGAAAAAGAAAAAAAAAAAAAAATTTGAATATCACAGACATACAAGAAATAAGATAGATGTATTTCAAACTGTATTGACAGAACCTAACATTTTAAAATTATTTCTTTTATTATAAATGAATAAATTTCTTTTATTTATTCCAGTGCTTTGGAAAGAAGCCAGATTGAGAGCAGCTGAAAACCAGTACTTTGCCTTGGACTTTCTAACTGTGTTATGATATTCTCTATGGACTATGTTACATGTAGAGATAATTCACAGTATTTCAAAAATATAAATCTTTGCTTTTGACATTTCTGAATATATTTTTATTTTTTCAAACAACTCTGTTTTGACCTTAATTCTATATAAACGAGAGAATTCCTCCCTTTAATGCCCTTTAAATCAAATCACATCGAATATACATCAGTATTTATTCTAAAACCATTGTGTAGTTTTCTTTCTTCTATCATGAATTATGTAAAATGTTTTTTTTGTTTGTATCTGTTGCAAACAATTAAGAGCCTGTGCCAATATTTTCAGCAATTAAAGAAAAAGCATTTTACTCATGCAAAGTAAGATCTTTGAGAACCACTTATGATGTCATATGAGAATATGAAGATGATTAATGATGACATATTTTCCTAGCTCCAATGCTTCCTGAAAGAAAATGTCAAGAGCTACGATGATGTGTGTTTGCTGCAGGATACGAGATAAAAAGATGATAACTGTCACCTTCCACCAAACCTGAAGGTATCATTAGAGTTGCTACACAGTTTGTGCCTATGTGGTTAAGCATTTGTTCCCATTTCCATTATAAATCCCATGGGTTTATAGCTCACCTGTAAAAATGTGATCTGAACTAAAATGTGTCATACTATCTTGAGTAGAAGAAGAAAGCTATAGACTTATCATTTCAAATTAAAGAAAAAAAAAGAGAAGAATAAGAAAAAATGCTGAAGTAATACATTAATTTGAGTTTTATTACAACTCAGTCAACTGAGTTCATAAAGTTCAAAATACAATTACATAAAAATCATGCTGATTCAGTTTCTCTTTAGAAAAAAGTATTCAAATGACTCAAATAACGGATTATAGAAAGTGGATATATACAATACATTTCATAGTTTGTGCACGTGTGTATATATATATATATACACATATTTATGTGTATGTGCATATATCCATAACCTTGCAACAGCATGTACTTCTGAGTAGCTTGAACATCATACCACGTCTGGTGGCCAGAATACTGCTGCTGCTAAAATATTGCATCCTGATTGTATTCTTGTTGACTTAATACTTCAGCAGTAGTAGGATGGAGCACCTCACCTCTCAGATGAAATTCTTGAGTCTGTGAAGGACTTACTTTATGGATAAGATCTCTTTTAATAGATAATCTATGCAAGAGCCATAGAGATCCTATCTGGAAATAACATTTGTTCCAAATAAATATACAAAAGGCACAGACAGGAAAGGAGAAGTAGAAGTTGTTGAGTGAGACATCTTAAATGCCAATTTTCCTTTTAGTTTAGGGTTCGTTCTTGGCAGGACATTGGTTTGCCTTGATATAGAAATTTGACATTTAAAAAGATGTTCTTGTTTCATATGGGAAAATCCTGAAGTTCTTTTTACCTTCCATGAAAAAAACCACCAACCAAAATACCGCTAACAACAACAAAAATCCACAAACAGAGCACCACCATTCTGCTCAGGAAACGGACTAAATGGTTATAATACAATATGGTGTGTAAGCAAATGTTACAATCATATCTTTTCTATTTTCCATCTATTCTTGGCTGCAGATACTCATGGGCAATACAATAAGTTGAGGGACCATTCTGTTCACTCCATACTGGAAACAGTAGTATAGGATTATAGTCACTTTCCTAACCATGGTACTTCAAAGGAGAAAAGTTTATATATGTTACTAGAGAGGTAACACCTTATATAGAGACATGCATGATTGGCTACCCTCTAACCATTCATTTTTTTCTAATTATCACCAATGATTTCTGAATTTATATATTTTTCTGTGTCTGTTTAAAAACTGAGATTTGTCAAGGAATCTCTTCATGTAGACAGTGGACTTAGGCTAACTTTGAAATACATTTTTATTGCTCATACAGATCGACCATGGCTTTAATTCCATAAAGTACAGAACTTTAAGCTAGTTAACAAGTTCACTACAACTAACAAGACCACAGAAGTACTGAAAGTTGTAGACGAGATCTAGGATATTATTCAGCTGGTTGGTATCTAGAATTAAACAGCTTTAAATGCAATAATAGTCTCCATACATTGCTTTCGCCTTTTCTTTAAATCTCTCAAATCAAAACTCAGATCAAATATTTTCAGCATAATCCTACGTCAAGATGAAACACTGAATTTTTCATTCCTTTCCACTTTTTAAGTTTTGTGTGTGCAGCATACTGGCACACTGTGGACATATTCAATTAAATAATTGTAATTTATTTCATCATCAGATTTCCCACAACATTAAATCAGTTGAATAAGAAACAATATATCGTGGAGTAGTACCTGATATTCATGTAATCAATGATTGCTTTGGCTTGGTCAATGCTGAAGACATCCAAGTCACCACTTCTTTCTGAATCAGTTTCTCCTATTCCAGCCATTGCTCTTCCAAGTTCCTTTATGTTATCTTCTAAGGTCATACGTTTGTCTGCAAAGTAATTCCAAGGAACAAAACAGCAAGTATAAACATAGTAGAATCTTTTAAAGCATATTCTGAAGTTTAAGCATTTATATTATCAGTGACGTGAAAACTTAAAAAAATAACAGCAAACATTTTTGTTTGTTGCCATTATTCTTATCAATAAATGAATTAAAATGGCATGACAAAATCACTGATGGGTCCTCAGATAGATGTTTAAGACTTAAGAGGTAGGTCTTTTATGTATGTAGAGACAACCACAGACAGATTAGTACGCAAATTCAAGATGCATTTACTACAATATAGCAACATTCTTTAAAATTAACTATTGTTTCTGTACTGTAAAATATTGTTCTTCTGACCATATTCCTTACAGTATAAAACAGTAATATAGGAATAGATTATTTAAAAGAATAGTGAATTTTTAAATACTTAGTTATAATTCATCAAACATGAATATGCTTAATCTTCATGCTCTATCATTTGCACCTCTCAAAATAGATAATTACCTTACAGTTTTAACTTGAAAATACAAACCAAATGCTAAAACAGTTCTGAACTAACATTTATATTCTTTTTATAAAATGCCTTGGCAAAAATCTTTAAATACATCAGTGTTTGCTGATGCTTCTATTTAAAGATAAAGGATTCATTTTTCTAATTTGTGTACAGTGTATACCACCACTTGACCAATTGTGAAGTTAAAAAAAAAATTATAAACACAATTTACTTGTTCGTTTTAAGTCTAAAACATCTAGAATGGAAGATGGGGAAATATCCACCAGCAGTGAAGCAGATTTATTTTCCTTATTGCTTTAATTCTCTACTGATCTGCTCCCTGATTCTTTGCACAGAAAACAAATTTAAAAAATTACAACACTCTGGTTTTTATAGTTTTGCCCTTTGGTGGTACAGCAATCAAAACCCTGAAAATTTCACCTCAGTATTCATTAACAGAGGCAGCAGAATATAACTAGCAAGAAATACAGAGAATGTGAGGGAAAGGGAAGCTAAGCCATGGGAAATGAGAAAAAGAACCAGAACTATCACAATTAGTGGGGAAGTAAAGCCAGATAACAGGACCATGAGATGTCACAGCACACAGGCCCAGATCCTTTCTCCAGCTAGTCAAAATTTTTTCTTTGTACATCTGATTTTCAGGCCCAACTGCTTCTCTTAGGAAGGCTTTCACAACACATCTGTGAAGTAAGGAGCACTTTATCCTCAGTGTATAGAAGGTAGACCAAATCACATAAGTAGTTCATCTGGGTCCAGCTTTCAGTCCCTATTCTGTCCCTCTTTCTCCATAAGAAACCCTTTCACAGGCAGCAAAGATGCCTTGGCTCTCGAACTCTTTCTCTTCACCCTATCAACCACAGTCTTAAGTTTCTAAACATCTGTTTAGAAACTTTCTGTTACCAGACTCAAATGAGTTTCCACTACCTTCCTTGTCTAAATCCATTTTTTCCATTCCATGCTATTACGTTCAAATGAGCTTGAATTTCCATGCTGCTTGAGTACATTGTAGCAAAGGGAAAGAAAATGGCCATTAATTTAGAAGACGTTAGCATTTCACTATTAGTTGCACCAGCTGAGAATAGTAAACACAAGGAAACTCATCTCAGCCCTGGGTGGGCTACAGTATACTTTGTAAGATAGATTACTTGGGGAAAATTTATGAGAAAAAAATATTAGAAGCCTCTTGTAAGCATTTACAAACTGCATTTTCTTTCCTTAGAATTTTAGCTAAATATGAATGGATTTTCAGAGGCCAGCAAAAACCAAATTCATAATACTTACTTGCCAAACCTTTACACTTTGAAGTGTAGGGGTATTGGTGCTGTTTGAACCTTTACACTTTGAACTGTAGGGGTATTGGTGCAGTTTGGGAAAATAAATACATACATACATAAATAACCAACCTCAAAATGAGGCATTACTTTTTTGGGACACCTCAGTCTTGTTTTGAAGCCCGCTGAACTGCTCTGAGGCAGTCATTGCCATGGAAAATTTCAGCTCAAAGACCTAAAGATTTCCAGAGTAAAGATCCTGAAAAATGTAAGTCATCTTTAATAATCCATTGTGTTACCAGCCAGTCTAGTACACATGCATTATAGTCTCATAAAACTAAATTGTGACGTGTTTCCATTATTCTCCATTGTTGTATTAATATAGTTAGCACATGTTAAGATACTTTCTCATTGGAGACAGGAAGGACAACTGGAATTCCAATGATCATAAAGCATGTACATATTCTGTCAAAATTCCAAGAACGAAAAGGTCCTTGAATTAAACTACAATGAAAGAGTATAACAATTATTAAGGGCTTGATTTTAAATATTCATCTTTACTTTGAATGGATCCACTGAGTCCTTTCACTTTTCCTTTGGGATGGACTCTTCTCAACATAATTACCTTCAAAGTGAATATAAAGTAAGCGCTGTGATCTCAGAAAAAGGGGTTTTGAGAGGAAGTTGCTACAATTTTTTTCTGGCTATTTTGTTCCCACCAGACCCAAGATACAGGCTTTTTTGCAAATTTCCTCATAGCCACAAGAGCTAAAACTTCTTCCATTGTAATTTTTCAACTTCAACAGTGATGAAACTATACTTCCCTCATCATTCTTTAGTTAACCCATACATACACATAACCCATTTTGTGCCCGAAGTGCAGAATTTGCCATATAGAAAGCTGCCTGAGAGTTCACCTCCAAGGATAAAATACATATTATTCACCTGGTGTAATTCTATAGCATGTACTGAATATCTCAAACAGCAGAGAAATGTGCCCAAGGCTACGGTGAGTCAGTCACTGAGAGAGCTGGAACTGGAATTTAGATGTTCCTTGCTCTCACTCTACTGCAATTATTATTTATTTTAACAAGCCAATGATTAGGTCTTTTCAGGGCCTTTCCCTTTGTACATACTGTACAAAGATTGAGAGACATTCTGCTCAGCAGACTATAGTCCTCTCAAAGTTTAATGTCTTTTGAGGAAAATTATTATCAAGTACAAGGTACAGTATTCAAGAGGAAAACAAATCATTTTACCAATACTTGCAGTTAAAAACCACTTTATTAAAATGATTGGAAAGCATTCTTGTCTTCCACTTCAGGTGTATTTATTTTATAACTTTTAGCTATACTTACCACTGAGGTTTTCCAACAGGAAGTTTAAGAGATCCATGTATTGTGACAGCTGCATAAGACTGAAATTCATTTCTTTAGCCCAACAAAATCCTGCAGTATAATAATCTAGCAGAATAGCTTCCTTCAAAGATGTCTTTAAATGTTTAAAATTCAGAAACTCTGCCAGCTTTCTGAAAGAGATATCAGAGTAAAAGAACGGAGTTTCTACCTGTAAACTTTCAAAATTTAATGTATGATTATATATCTATTATGACCATATTGCATGTATACATGCACATATTTTCAGGAACTCTGCTTCATCTATTTCTAGATATGAAAAAGTTGACCAGAAGAAAAAAAAAACAACTGAAATAACTAAATAAGCGACTATAAATTTCAACAGACAGTAATTAAATGTAAAGATATCACTAATGGAATAAAAACAAAGAGATGAAAAAAACCCAAAGACATGCATGCAAAATGTATGCAAAAAGAAAAGTAAGTGTTGAAGAAGGGGTTTGGTGAGTGAAATGACACAATTAGTCACACACTCTTGTTTTGAGATAAGTTTACAATATTAAAAAGATCTTGTTTCCCTTTAGTCATTATTTCTCATGCAGATTGTGAAGTAAAATTATAATTTAGAAATAAGGTAAATAATATAAAATTACCTAAAGCACCTAACATATTTAGAAATTTGTATTCCACTTTCATAACTGTCAAGGCATTTGGGGAAAGTTTCATCCTATTTTTCTGGTAAACGCTAGAAATTTTTCCACCTACCTGAAAAAAGGAATGATTAGAGAAAAATACATTCCTTTCTAGGACACCATGCTGCTATTGACAAATTTATGTTGCTCTGTCCAAATGTGGAATTAACTATGTATTTTATAATAATTATATGCCTTTTTCCACATGAAGAGATTATAGAGGATCAGGGCTAGGACTTCAGTTTGCAATTCTTCCACTGTAACTTTAGCTATGTTGTTAGATAGTGAAGTTTTACATTAGAGCAGCCTTTGATTTCTTAGCAATACCTGACAAAACAGGTGCCAGCTATGATCACAGTTTCTCCTTCCATATAAGAGCGTTTTCATTCCTGCTTCTCATTCCTTCCTAATAACAGCATTAATCTCAGACCTACTCATAAGGAACTTAGTTTTTCAGGGTTTTCACCAGGCTAGCAGAGATACACTGTCAAATAAAATGACTGTTGTTTTTTAATTAAAGCCTGAATAGCTAAGAAAGTAAAGCATATAATCCAATCAGTTTTGTTTAAAACCATGTACTCTTTTGTTCTGCATAACAAATTTGTACGGCTGTACACATTCAAGCTGGTTAAAAACACTTAACTATGTACTGAAATAGAAGTGGAACGTGGCCAGCTGAACTTTCCAAGGTTTGAAAGAGTCCATATCCTCTCTTTCTGAAGCCTCTGCCAACTCTGTGTTTTCATAATCAGAGCTTCTCAGGGATTTAGATCTTCTGTGATGCTGCTAACAATGCCAGAACTCATCTTTTCAACATTCTGCAAAGCATGTCACTGACAACAGTATCTATAAATGATCAGGAAATTATGGTTGACTTAGATTTCTTAGTTACACTGATTGCTATTTCTTCCTCCATGGAGGCTCTCAAATCCTACAGAGTATAGAACTCCGATATACAAGAACACAAGACTTCAAAAATCTCATACTGAATTAGATAATCTCTTCTGATTTTCCAGCCTTTGCTGCGGCCTCCAAATTGCCCTTTTGTATAGAAATGATGCACTGTGATAAACTAACATTTACTAAAACAAACTAAAATTCCCCAGAACTATCCCTTTCTGTTTGATGCAGCACATACTTCATGACTCACTTGTACAGTGTGTATATAAATTAATACACATCTTCATCTGATCGGCTGAGACAGAAATAAAAGGAACATACGATCTTTTAATGCTTTCCTTTTTAATCTTAATGAGAAATTTTCACAATAAACTGCGTCACTAAGTACATTTTAGTCTCCTGTGAGTTGTATGCTTCAACCTTCTCTGAAGAAATGGGCCATCAGTCAAGAGAAAATAATAAATAAATAAAAATCTTATTGTTTATAGGGAAAAATTATTTTTCCAGTTTTCTTTAAAAAAAATAATCTCATCAGGTAAAGATTTTTTTTGTCATTAAAACAGAGGAAGATTATATTTTGAGAATAATATTCTAATCTCTCAAATATTCAATGTATTCGGACAGTGCTGTTCTGTTGTTTTGCTTTGTTCTTTCCCCTAAAACCCATTAAGAACACCAGCCCTTTGCTTTTAATTCATTAAGAACTTGCCAGTGGAGACAAGCGCTCCTGAATTATTTGGGCACTTCTGGAAATCCCATCCTAAAAATATAAGTCTAAGGTTTCAAGCTGAACTTGGACCTCCTAAACTTAGCTCCTACTAAGCATTAATAAGAAGAGAGACCGTTGCTACTATGAAGACAGCATGGGCTTACTTCAGATGTCTTTGGCTGCCTCCTATTTCCCCAGTGCACCATAGCAGCTACCTACCTCTTAACATTTCCATCCCTTTCTAAACTTTTAAAACCTTTCTGATTTTTTTTTCAGTTGCTCGTATTAAAGCATCCTAAACGCTTTAGCAAAAGACTTAACCAAGTGAGACTTATGGAAAAGCTCAGTATTGGCCTGTGCTTATTTACATCTTAGTATTTCATTTATAGAATATTTAGAAAGAATATAAGCCCACAAATCAAAACAGTGTGAAGTATCTATCAAATAATAATTTTTTAAAAAAGTAGAAAAATAAAAAAATATGGGAAACACACTAAAACAAAGTAGATCTGAGATCAATGACATTTCTTCCCACCTTTCATGAAACATTTAAAATCACATATTTAAATTGAACAATTAATGTGGTAGCTATCACAAAATAAATCTAACAATTTGTATACAGATTTTATTTCATGATAACATTAACTCTAGTATTGTTACAGTTGCCACTTACTTTTGAAATCCTTCTACATTTTGTTCTGACAAAGCAGTAATTTGCGAAAAAGAAAGAAATGTATGATTAATAGTCTTCTGTCCACCTACAGCGTCCTGATCTTGGTCTTCTTCCTACACACACATACATATATATGAGTATAATTTTGAAA
Organism: Tragopan temminckii; assembly: GCA_028571105.1. Taxonomy (NCBI): domain Eukaryota; kingdom Metazoa; phylum Chordata; class Aves; order Galliformes; family Phasianidae; genus Tragopan; species Tragopan temminckii. Next base: position 7,852,930 of record JAOWBP010003659.1, on the reverse strand, counting down.
GTTGTATTTAATTATGTCAGTAACTTATCTAAATAACATTTTGATTTTGAGGCAGTAGGCAAGGGATTAATTCAACAGATGCCAAAAATGTAACATAGCTATAATTATACAGTGGCAACAAAATGCCCTAAAACATTTTCACTAGGCAGATAGTGCTAGGCAGATATATGGAAAATAGTATTTCTATCTTAAATTCATGTGGGAATGTAATTCAATCTTGTGCTGCTCACAATATGTCACTAACTTATAAGTAAAAACAACAGAAATGTAAATGTACAAAACTGTCCAAGAATCTAGATTTGGCAGATAGTACAGTAACTAAATTTTATACTCAATTTATGCTTAAGGCATTATGGGCATACATGCACATTACCATACTATTTGACCTTCCCCCTGTACTTCTTGATTGCACTTTGGGAATTTATTGTTCACATTTGCTCCTTCCTTAAACCAACAAAGTCCAACATGTTTGTTGCAATATAGTGACGCACATAGAAGAATCTGAGAGTAATGTTTCAGAGTAGGTCTGTGTATCTACAGAACAGAAAGCAGTTCCTTGCAGGAAATATGATGGTGCACATGTTACATGGGATAGCAAACTGATCTTGAAAAAACTATGCAGTGGTCTTCTAAAAAATATTTGATGATACTTTATTTAGTGTGTGTCACTGGCCAAAATCACTTCATCATGGACTTTGGTAAGAAATCTAAGAAATATATAAAACACTGGAAAAAATAACTTTTAATATATAACATCTAGATAACGGAATGAGGTGTGAAAGCACATTATAAAATCATCATCTATAAAGAGAGTCAAAACTACATTTGACATCTATCTGTTGGACAATCTCTAGGCTGTTAAAATGATATGTTGCTGATAATGATTATCGGTAGTTATTTAAAGAAGAACCAATTATACTCTGACACAATCCTAGCAAAGCTCAAATCTATGTATAGCATCACTTTATCAACTTTAACTAAGTCCTGCTGAGCTTTGAATATTATATAAAAGGAAAGTAACCCAGAAGTGTTTCCAAGTTTTAAGAAGGGACTGCTATGCGAAATGACTTTTCACCAAATGCTTGTATCCAAGCTGGCTTTATCAGCAGTCTACATAGATGGACAACAAGATGAGTGAAAAATTTAGCTGCAACATAAAGCACAAGGAGTAGAGGTTAACAGTTTGTACCCTGCATGGATGTTGGTTACAAGTCTGGGTAAAACCCAAAAATTGTTAACTCACAGGAAGTGTATCTTTACACTTGTGGGGCTTTACAGAGGCACAGCAAAGTGAAGCCTGAACATTCCTACCTCAGTTTGAGAAAGAAGTGGAAGATTTCCTAACATGAGCTGATTTTAGATTGAAAAGCATTGTTCTGGGCTAATCATCACCTAAATCTAGCACTGGTCAAGGAGAGCCCCCAAATAAAGCTACACTACTCCCCCTGCTGCTGCTGAACTGCAAAATATACCTAAAACTCTGGGACAAGCTGAATTACATCCACAGCTGATGAAACAAGGCTGAGAGCAACCAATATGAGATTTAGTGGACTGACTAGTTTTTCTTTCTAATTAAGCACGAGTACTATCCCATGCACTTTAGTATTAAAAGCTGTCATTTCTAACTGCAAAGAAGTTAGTCCCAGATTGAATGCCGCATCAGAACAAGAAGAACCAAGTAAATGAAGGCTTCCTTCAGACAGTTAGGAACATGGCACTAGTTTGTTTTTATTAGCAATAATTGATGCAGTATAAAAAGCAACACTTTTGCAGTGAGTAGTATTGATTGATATAACGGAAGCTTCATGCTCCAGCTAGGAAAACATGAATAAGCAGCTCAACATAGTAACACTATACTATTACTGAAAGATAGTTTTGAATAATTAGGAAAAATAGGAATGCTAAACTGAAGTGACTGCTGGTGTTACAAATCCATTGAAAAATGGATTTTTTTAGAAGCAGCGAGAGCAGAACTGAAAGAATAATTGATACTGATTCTTAGGAAACTGAATTAATACAAGTTCATCTTTTTCTCTCAGAATGTCCAATGCATAAGATACGACACTACATCGTTTTGCACCATTATGTATGCAGCATACACTTCACTGGTTTGTCAGTTAAAACCTTATTGATCCAAATGTTATCATTTCACAGGAATCACCACAGATGGACAGTGTAAGATGATGCATTTGACACTATTAAAGAAAAAAAAAAGTTTAAGAAAGTTCAAGGCATACTATTTGTGTTCTCATCATCTTCCAGTTTCTCATCCATGGCTATAAGCCAGGTGTTGGCAGAAGGGACAAGGGGATTGGAGGACCGAACAAGGAAAAGATGTTTCCAACCTCTGCACCCCACATCTCCAACATTCAAAGCCACATTTGTAGCCCAGCAGTACAGGCTCACCAGAAGTCTTTTTTTTTTTTGCCGCCCAGTTCTTATGTTTGTGCTCTAAGCTACAGGTTAGCAGGCAAAAAGTTGAATATTCTGGAAAATATCTGAATTTCCAGAATCTATACAAAAGACCCCTGACTGTTTCTTGAAGGCATCAGACCATGTTCATGTCAGAAAATGTCTGACCAAAAAAGTAATTTCCTCCTGCCTGCAGCTGGCTTACTATAGCATGAAGCTTTCCCACATACACTGTATCAATAGGCCACACACACCAAACATGCTATCATTAAGGCCCGTCTCATTCTTTGAATTACAAATAACAAAAAGGGCCTCTAGGAAAATTTGCTGAAGTCTTAGCATATACATTTGCATTGTAGCAATATACGGACTATGTAAGATTACAAAAAAATATTTAAAAAAAACCCACATACCTTGCACACAGTCTCCTATAGTTCCTTTCAAAACATTGAAAGAGTTTAGCCTTGGAAACACATTATTTATCCATCTAAAGTTTGTGGTTTAAACTTAAGAGAGACTTGAGATACTGTAACTCATTAGTCACTTCAGTATTGCAGATGAAGCTCCGTAATATGCACATGAAAATCCATCACTTTACATGGCAAGGTGAAAGCTCACTGTACGTTTCAACACCTACTCTCTGTAACTATTCTATAGCAACAACATCCCTTCCTGCCCTCAAGTTCTTAATTTTTAGGGTGCATTTGTGTCAGTGCTGTCCATAGTAAGTGCAGGTATCACATGATACAAAATACAGTTCTAAAGGACTGGTGAGCAACTGTGGGAGAGAAATCACATTATTTAGAAGATAAATTTTTAAAATTAGAAGTGTCTCTGTAATTAAAAAAAAAAAAAAAAAAAAGTAGAGAAAGACCTAAAGTCACTTGAATGATCCTGTATTTATGGAAAAACTATTTTGAGGCAGAACCTCACCTCCACTAAAAGTTTATCACCATTGTGATGAAATACTGCTTTGCCTTTTGATGGCTGTCTTTAACCACCACTGAAAAATCAAAGGGAAATTGTTTTTTTGCATGTTCACTGAGGTTGTGATAAATTTACCTTTCCTTTTACTGTTAACAGCTGTGACTGACTGAGACAATCCAAGGTGATTTCATTCTGATAACACTGTCCTCATGAGTTGGGGGAGGAAAAAAAAAAAACCAAGCAAAAAAGTCTCTGCCAATATATATTGTCAGCAATAGATTTAACTTACGTAAATATAGACTACTACAAGAGAATTATTTGTTCCCTTTATCCTTTATTTCCCTTCAAATAATTTCTAGCTGTTCTGAATGTATAATATATTTCTAGCTGTTCAATATGTCACTCCAAGTGCTTTGGGCACCTCTTGTCAACATCATCAAATCAAAATACCAAATCAGATATTTTGAAACAAAAGAACAAGATCCTCCTTGAATTCCTCAGCCAGTGTTTACAAATCACTGTGAACCAGAAAATAATAACAGCAGAGTAATAAACAGCAAGCTGCAAAAAGCTTTGTATCTGGATGGGGAAGAATTCTAAAAATAACCACTCCAGCATCTGCAGTTTTGGTGAGGGCCTCTCCAGGGCGGTAAGACATTAAAACACAAAAATGGAAATTAGCAATAGAGTTCCTGAAAGGAAGCAGGCTTGTCCTTTGGGATGAGACCTCTGCTCTGGTTGAAGATGTTAGTTATTGGCATCTGTTTGAAAATACAACAATATGCTTTGCAAAATCTTGACTTTCAAAAATATATTCACAAAGGAATGCCTTGCCAGCTCTCTCAAATTATATCAGCTACCTGAAGCGTAAGGAACGAGATCCTCCTGCCCTCACCCTGGGGAAATGAAACTGGACTAAACTCTCTGCTGCCACAGACAGATAGTTTCCAGTACTGAGCTGGTTCATTTAAAGCTGGCTCAGCTACCTCAGCCTGAGCAATACTGCTGACAGCAGTACAGATGTATCCTGAAACAGTGTTGCATATCAGTTACAACTTTAATCAAAATGGGAATAAAAAAAAATAGCAACACAGGCTGTTATTTGTATTATTATATGCATTTTGTTATCAAGCTGTCAAATACTTCAGCAGAAGCAGAAAATCTTGAAGCTGTCTACCTAATGGTTAAGGCGGAAACAGAAATGCATTCACTGTTCCTATATGTTAAAAAACAACAACAAAAACACACACACACAAAAACCACCACCAACAAGACAACAAAAAAACAGACCGCTTTTCTGCTCCCATAACAAGAAGTTCAAATCAATAGTTGCTATTTTAGTCACAGTATTTATTTTGTTGTCAAATGAGGAAATACACAACAGCATCACTAATTTCAATGGTATTCAGAAGAGAAAAGTGTAGATATACCAAATGCAAAAAATAATACCTACATGGGAGAACGATTACAAACAACAGAGGCTAATGGTATGTCCTCTTAATAACAAAATACATTTCAGAAAACATGTGCAATCCAAATGCTTAGGTATATTAGTGACCAAATTTACTATGGCATTAGACTTTACTAATGTTTTCACTGCTGCAGACTACTAAATGGAACAAAAAACATTTTTTAAAAGAAAGCAGCAGCAGGAATTGCTGAGATTGGCATTCAGGTTTTGTAATATGCTTTCTGCTGAAGTCTGAGCAGTTATAAAAATATTTTAATTCAAAAGGAATTTTCTCAAGATTTTCTCAAGAGGCAAATACAGTGGCAAAATTACATGTTTGCTATGACTTATGCACAGAACGTGCTAGCTTCAGCCAAAACTGAAAGCTATATCTTAATAATAATAATAAAAGCACACAAATCCACAGAGTTTGCAATAAAAATAAGTCACAGGGGACAGCAGGAATTATCAGAAAGGTGTGCTATCATGTATCACACAAACTTCAGTACAGAAAATACACGAAAAAAAATCCTATAAAGGATCCTTCTATAAAGCCATGAAGTAATAAAGAGGAAAATTTCAGCGCTACTTTTCAAATCATAGAATCAAAGAATCATAGAATTGTTCGGGTTGGAAAAGACCTTAAAGATCATCAAGTCCAAACACAACCTAAGCATACTACACTAACAACAACAGCCCTCTGCTAAATCACGTCCCTGAGCCTTTGGACAGACTGTCCTTTCCCACACTGCACACCCCGTGGCCTTTTGCTCACCGCTCCCAGCAGCCACAGTATTTACAGATAACACTAATAGACAGAATACAGTGAGAACCACTCGTGTTTCTCACAAAGCGTTTGAATAATGCATTCTACACAGAAGAGGATTTATTTATTTCAGGAAACCTAAATATTAAGCTCTTGTGCCAGCAGTTGCTGTGGCAGCCCGGTGCCAACCGACACACCCGCTGTGGCTGCGCCCAGGAAGGGTCCCGGCTGCTTTCGCACAGGTGGCCTTCTCTCTGCTACGTGCTCTTTTGCGACGCAGAAATACACGCTCACACTGCCTTCATTTATCCTCCAAAAGCATTTTAACGTTCACCCTTTCTTTTTAAGCTTTCAGGAGCTTAGTGAAAACACTTGAATTCAATTAAAAGATCAAGGAGAAGCAAGACAAAGAAGCGAGAGGGTGCCAACGCGCGAGGACAGCTAGACGAACAGCACGGGCGCTGCCCGCCTCGTGCCCGCCGCGGCCCCGCGGGCTGGAGGCTGGCGAGGTAAAACGCAGCGAACGAGGGTACCTGCCCCGCCGCCGCCATGCTGCCGGGATCGGCGTCGCCGTCGCCCAGGGAACGGGGCGGGCCCCGAAGCTCCGCCCGCGCGGCCCCGGCCT
>JAOWBP010003659.1:7823958-7846718 GCA_028571105.1 Tragopan temminckii | reverse complement strand
GGCAGGCCTATATGGGATGGTAGAACAGCATCTCTGCAAATGACGGCTGGGTGCGTGTCCAGCCTGCAGTGGCATGGATGATCCACCAAGGGCTGCTGAGGGCAATGGAGTTACGCTGGCACAGACAGGAACTGGGCAGGGCTGGAGGCAGAAGGGGCAAGAGGTGAAATGAGAAGCGGAGATACAGGAGGATGGAAGGAATGGGGAGCGTGGGAGCCAGGCTCCTGGGCCCTTGGGATTGCACACAGAAAAAGAGAAGTGGCACCAGCACCAGTTGCTCCTCCTGGTGGCAATGGCTGATCAGCCCCTTGCTGTAGCCGGGCTGCCCTGTGCCCCTGAAATATCACACTGCTGCTACTCAGCTCCCAAAGATGCAGAATCTGTAACAGAAGCTCTTTTGGACACGCGGAAAAAGACACAAGGACTGACAGTGCTGAATGTAGGTTTCCCACAGCCCAAGTCAATTGGCTCCCTGTGCCAAAAATGCAGCAGGCTGGGAGCTGACAGCACCAAAGATGCACATGCCAAATGCAAGCCTTTCCCACAGTTCTGTGACAGGTACGTTACTTCCTTTAAAACACTGTAACGTCTCCACTAAAAAAAAACCACCCTGGTTCTGGAATCATGTGCAATCCATAATGTGGAACTTAAGTTTAATTCAAAGGCCAATTAAAAAAAAATCAATGAAATGCTTTTATGAAACAGGAGATTGATCTGCAGCTTAAAACTTCCAGTAATGTAATATTTTAGAACTTTAATAAATAATGCTTTTATCTTGATTGCAAAATAATACCCTGCCATGAAAACACAGAGCAGAGGTAGGAAACTGTTCAACAAGAATTAAAATGTCACACTTTGCACAGAACGGAGCATTACAATTATTGGTGAAACACATTTTTCAAACTTGTTAACACAAAATTAACAATTACATACATCACTTAATTCTATAAGTGCATATCTCTCAAAGTACCCATTAGCTAACCTTGCCTAGTTTGGTTTTAATATAGATGCAGGCTTTGCAGCACAGAGGGGATGTAACCATGTGAGTGCTGGCACAGTAAACCCTGAAATGGCAAGTGCTATTAAATTGAGATGCAATCACATTGAAAGGGAAACATTAACAAACAGCAGACAATTGAGAAGAAAATACAGGGCGCTTGTGTTCTAATACATGTGCTTCAAAACCTTATATAACTATTCATTGTCTAGTTCATCTGGCCAGGGGCCCAGTTTGCTCTATGCTATGCTATACTAATTTTATAATAATAAACTGTTACACAAGCTTTACGCAGTCATGCATATGAAGAGGTTGTGGAAGACATTACATTTGATTATCTTTCTAGCAAAGACACCATCTTGAAATTAAACATAGCCTGGCAGAAATGTACGTGAAAAAGAAAATAAAGGGAAGGAGGAAAGAGGGAAGGGGGGAAGGGAAGTGAGAAAGGGGAAAGGGGAAAGGAGGGGAAGGGTTTATCAAGAAAAAACAAAAAACAAAAATCTTTTTGAAAATGAGATATTAGACTGTCTTCCCTCTCTGAATAGCACCTGCCCCATTATGCATGATAGATGAATACCACTAATCCCATAACGCAATGCAAGAATCTGCATGTTCCCGGACAATATTCATTTGAAGTCAATTTTGGGAAACACATGCTTTTTTTTTTTTTTTTTTTTTTTTTTCAGTAAATGCATCTTCTTTTCGTAAAAACAAGGCAAAATGGTTTACAAAGCCAAAAGGAATGCGTGAAAGAGCTGGGATTTAAAACCCTTTATGTTATTTGTTGCTTTAGCATGAACCAACACGAACCACTGAGATGCTTCAGTTAACTTTTAGTTGTACCACAAAACACTTTTTAAGACAGCAGTCAGAAAACGTGGGCATGAGAGAGACAGGGCACAAAAGCATATACAGTACGAACCAGATGCAATCCAGAAAAGTCATTTCATATTCCACATTTGTCTATGGAATTGTCTGAGAATTTTCTGCTGAACATTACTTCCAGGTTTATCGTAGCAGTTCAAAAATGGCTATATTTAGTCACTGACCAGTGCCAGAAAGCACTACCAGACTATAGGATCATGGCATACTTTAAGTTTGAAATCTCATCTGCCATCAAGGCCAGAAATAAATGCCTTTTATTATCAGAAAGAGTGAAAGCCTCAGACATTCAATCCATGTGATTGTTTTTCAGCTCTAAGTCACAAGATAGCAACCCCAAAAATCACATTATTCAGATTACCATTGTGCGTCTGCTACCTCCCTACCACCCCCTACATATTTTGATTTCAACATTTTAACGTCTAATCTAAAAAAGCCACTAAAACTAGTGAACCAGTGTTTTATGTGGGGCTCCTGAGGCACTTCCACATGCAAATAACAGCAATACATACCAAAAGCAGAATTGTCAGCCAAGAGGCACACAAGTCATGGGGTGTTGGAGAAAACACCAAAAAGCTTCAATGCCATATTCTGATCTAAATGGATCACCATGGAGATCACAATCTTTCTCTTAACCTTTACCTCTGAAGTTGAGATGGTCAAAAATACTATTTTTATCCAACAGGAAAATGCCAGAATTTCATTGTTTTCCTCATGCAAGGGGGTGTGGAGATGGGGATGGGCACAGGATGGGTGCACACCAGCATTGCCATGGTGCTCGCCTGCAGCCGCGCTGCTGAGAGGGGTCTCCAGAGCAGAATTTCATCTCAGTTTAATACAGTTAAGGCATTACAGCCTCACATCAACCATTTCATTGCAATCTTTTTGTCGGGGGGGAGGGGGGGGGAGGGAAGATCAAAATGTGGAAACAGAAACATGGTGGCTGTAGGAAATTAGTGAGGGAAAGATTTCTATTTTCTTCAAATGACATCTTCCAGAAGAGTGAGAAAAACTTCATGTGAGGTCTAAGTTACACCAGAAGGGAAAAAGTAGGAATCAGGTGGCAGCACCAGAGAAGAGCCAGAGCTAGGTGTCACACATCAATATGTCCTGCATTTAGATTTGAGCCTGGAAATCTCCATAAGCTAAGTAGGACTCTAACTGCAGGTGGAGTGCAATACAAGACGACAAAATTTTTCTTGGCAATTAAGCAGAGTACATTTGTTTTCTATTATTTATTTTAACTACTTTACCCATCTTGTTTTGGCGTAGGCTTCCAAAATGAAGAAAGCCAACAAACTGCTCCCTCCTGTAACTGCACCTGGCCGCAGGACCGCCCTCCTTGCCCCATCTCTGCCCCTGACCAAGGCTCCAGCTGGAGCCTGCAATGCTGTTCTGGGGCTGCTCCTCCCCATGGGCACATGCAGAGCCCCAAGAGGCAGCACAGCCATGTGCCTTCTCTGGCTCACCTGCATGGGAGCCACTGAGGTTCATTCATCTCAGCTCTCTTTGCTCTCCCGAATAGTTCTGAAGGTTGCTAGGCAACTATTGTTGAATACATGCATGAGGCATTAATTGTCTGAGCGCTTTAAAAGAGGAAAATTCTTTAAAACTGAGGACATTGCCATACCAAAAATAGGATATTTCCTTTATAAAGGGCAACACTCGTGGCTGGGAATGTTGATGGCTGCAGCATGTCAGAGGCGAGATGAGTCATGGCGATTACTCACAGCGCAGCACAAAAGCAGCATCTTAGGAGAACTGACTTTTATAATAAAGTTTTATTTTAAATTAAGTGCTTCAGATCTAGTTTTATCTCCAGACTGCTGTCATTGGGATATCACGGTCCACATTTTCACCATGAAATTAATGGTGTTGGGTCCGTCCTCTGTTACACAGCATTACAACTTCCTGAGCATATCAGTTCACTGCCTTCCAAACCCAAAATGGCACTGGCAAGCTTTCCTCTTTGCTGCACTTCAAAGAGACGCTCCAGTCTCACTGTTGATCCTAAGTGCTCTGTGCTCCTACCCGTAAATGTGGATTTCATTTTATAGGGTCTTTTTTTCCAAAATACATTCCAATGTCATGATCAAGTTCTGAAGACAGTAAACACAGACTTCCATAAATTGACTTAAACTTCTAAACTAAACAACTGCTAGGATTTGCAGCTAGGTAATTTTCCCTTTTTTTGTTTTACAATAAACCCATCTCTATCGTAACTAAACATTCACAACGTACATATATTCAGCCTAATTACAGGGTGCCTTTCAAAACCACCAACACCAAAAAAACCCATAAAGAGCCTTTTTTTTTCTTCTTTTTTTTTCTTCTTTTTTTTTCTTCTTTTTTTTTCTTTTTTTTTGGCAAATTGGTCAAATGATTATGGTTCATTGCAAAATCAGGATATATAAAGGAATGAGGGCAACTGTACTGCTGAATTTGTACATGGTATTCTGAGCAAATGGGTCCTAAATACCCCAGGAATAATCTTCAGCCCGATTTTCAAACTTGTGCTCTACTTCTGTGGAAGCATGTAAAGGACACAGGATCACCTAAACAGAGTTCTAAAGTTCACCTGAGGTTAGCAAGATTTGAAAGATGAAGTGTTTTATTTAATGAACGAAGTGGGAAGGAGAATCAACACCTCCTGAAAGTAAACACAGCAACCCATAGCCAAGACTTGCTTCCAGTGGGAGGTCAGCTTCTTCTGCAGTTGCAGATCCCATAGGAAACATAGGAGTGCGGTGACAGAGATGGAGGTCACACCATGTTTCTCTGTTGGAGCAGCAGCAGTGCCTGGGAACGTCATTCAGGTTAGCAGGATGATCACCATTAGCCTTTTCACATATTCTCTTACCCTTTCTGCAGGCTGAAACTGCTGATTTCAAATGAATTCCTCCTCTTCTATTACTCACTTGTTACAAACACCTGTTTTTTAATTAATGTGCTCTTTAAAGCTACTACAGAAAGAGGTAAGGTGACTGAAGATGTCTGTGAAGGACCCATCAGGGAAAACTCATGGAGTTGGTTAAGTCTGTACAAGATCTCGTAGTTGTAACAGCATATTTAAATGAGATGCTATCAAGTTACATTTTCCAGTTACACTTCAGCTGAGGAGCAAACCCCTGGCAGCAATCACTTAAGTGATCTAAAATGGGGCAGGTCCTCCCTGAGCTGGGCTCCCCACTGGAGAACAGGCAGAGCTCCCAAGATTGCAGGAAGGGTTGGTGCTCTGAGACGGGCACTGCTCACAGCACCCGGGCTGCTACTGAGAGCAAAGAAGCAAATTCTAGGAAGGTTTGCTTTACTACGCAGTAATGAATGTGCGACAGTCCAGCACAACCTAACCTCTGCTGACCCAGCTGCTACAAGTGATTTAATATTAATACAGTAATGGTTTTCAATGCCAGAAGAAAACAGTAGTATATTATTGCCTTGTTTACTTTCTGCCTATACAACTTCAGAGTGACTGCTGGATGAAGACAGTATCTCTTGTTTGAGTAAGGATCATGTCATTTGGAAAGCAGCCTTGATTTAAAAGCTTGAAGTAATAAAGAATCTATGTTACCTCTAGCTAAGCTGTTCCCCTGGGTAATTACCCCTCACTGCCAGATAATTGTGCCTTAGTTTTATCATTAATTTACCTGTTCCTTCTCTGTAGGACTGGGTCCTACTATGTGCCTGTTCACCAGATTACAGAGGCCACTGCAGTCACAGATTTGGCTGCCCAGAGAAGCTGTGGGTGCCCCATCCCCTGAGGTGCCTGAGGCCAGGCTGGTGGGGCCCAGGGCAGCCTGATCTGGAGGGCTGCAACCCTGCCCATGGCAGGGGGTTGGAACTGGATGGTCTTTAGGGTCTCTTCCAACTTAAGCCATTCTGTGATTCTACAGAATAATGCAGTGGAGCATTAGCAGCGTAGTTACCCCATGAAATAGTATCATCCTTTTGCAGAAAGCCATAATCATTTGAATGACTAACCAAAATGTTAGCTCTTAGGGCTCTGATAATGATTTCCTCTCTATTTCTTCTCACTGTTCCCCTGCTTATTCAGCTAAGAAGCAGGTTTGCCTTCCTATTCTAGTCAACTGGTTGTCTGCCATTGTCCTTCAGTAATTCACGGCATTAAGACCAACAAAGCAGCCCTGAGGCACAAGGAAATGCTTGTTTGATCACTAGAAGACCAAGACACAACTGTATATATTACCCAGGCCCAAACTTAAGCTGAAATGTAAATTCTCACTGCTTCACTGGTCTTTGCTTCATAATGGACAATAAATTCATTAAAAAGCATTACAAAGTCCTAATTGCTGATGAGAAACCTACAAATAAGCAACGCTTTTTTTTTTTTTTTTTTTTTTGGAGAGAGGTACTACCATTTTTATCATTGCCTCATTATTCAGTAGTGATACATAAAAAAAAAAGGCCATGTGAAGAAAGTCCCAGCATCCACTGTCTACCCCTGGAAGGTGGATGCTCATACCCCTTTTAGCAAAGAGCAGCACCTCGTCCAGTGGACATGAGAACAGAAAGACTGCTGCAGTCCCTTCAGTGCAGTAGCTCCGAAAATATGAACGAATTCATATATTCTCTATGATCTATCTCATCACTTTTCAAAGATGCTGACAGGTACTGAGAACTTCCTCCAACAGCACTGGTCAGTAGAGTGGAAGAAAACCAGAAGACTCTTCCTGATCACAATTAACGCCCTCACTCAATTTCACAAAGAGAAAAGCAAAGCAAAACTTTCTAATGCCTTAGCTTGCCTCTTTTGTAGTTTAATTTAAAAACAAACAAAAATAAATTCACAAAAATGCAGCCACGTGGAACTTACATTCTGCAGGAATCTCACCAACCGGTAATTACTACTGCAGTGTTTAAAATTTCCAAATAAAGCAAACAAAAAACAAAGAAAACACTATTTTTCAATTAATTTTCTTCCTCTGATTTCTCTCCACATTGCATCATCTCCCAATTACTCTGATTTTGCTGAGTGTGCCAGTTTCTTAAAGACACAGCTATAAAATGTATGGACTAATTGTTGAGCAGAACTGAAGAGCTATTAAAACTGCAATAGTACAGCACTTCCAATGGTAGTCTATTATTTCTACATGATTGCTTTTGTACAGTCCAACTCACGCAGAGAAACTCTTAGATAAATTAACTCCTTCGTCTTGACATAAACATCAAAGGGAGAACTAGAGGAGAATGAACGTTATTTTCTGCTGCTATTTTATACGCAGTGTTTGTAACCTCCACGCACGTTCCTGGAAGTTGCAAATTGTTTAAACTGAGAAACCCATTTGCTGTTTTATCAAGTCTGTAACACATAAAATTTGGCTGCAGAATTATCTCGTTTTCCCATTTCACGTTTCCCTGTCATTTACACGGTGGAGCATGTTTACAGAACTTTATAACTATAATATACAATTCAGTCATTTTTAAACAGCTCTATAAGAGTAACACTGAAATGTACACATTTTAAAGATTACTTAGTGAACACCAAACCCTTTCCCAGCTGTTTTAAATTCTGAATTTCCCAATAAACGAGTAACATACTAAAAAAGCAAACAAGATCTGACATTATTTAGTCTAAGTTTCTAAAATGGCATAACATCTGTAGCTAAAAACAATTTTGAATAACTATATTTAACTATAGCAGTATTCTATTATTCCTAGCTCATTTTCCTTACAGACTAGGGGACTTATGTAGTGTTCAAACATTTCAAACATTTCTTCTAATTGTTCAGTCCTTCCAGCAGACAAACTGCAGCGAAAAGGGGGAAAAAATCTCCGCTCCTATCTTTTATATATATTCATGTGACCAACCCATGATCTCAGTTAAGTGCCACAACTGTTCATTAACACACATCACAGCCCCACAGTCAGCACTGCAAGCTTTGAAACCATGCCAGAAGCAGGGGCTCAACAAATGGCACTTTGACCTTTTCACTACTAACTTCAATCTTTATTAAAATCTCTAAGACGTCAGCTCTGTCTCTCTCTTTTACCATCTTTTATCTGCTTCAGAAATACCTAATATTCATTCATTAAACGGGAAAGTTTGCTACATTCTTACGTAATGATAGATCCCCTTTTCACTTGGATCGGCTGCTGAAATGCCTTTGATTAAAAAAGAAAAAGAAACGCACTCTCCCCTCGCCAAACAACTCTAAATTCAGATTGCTCACTCATTTCCAGGGAAATCAAGCATGGTGCCTAATATTAAAAAATCCTGCAGTGTCCAGGCAAATTCCGCTCCATTTTATGTCTCTCTTATTAAATTCCAACCCAGTAGCACACGAGATGCTCCCCCTGCTCTTTTCTTCCCGTTCTAATTTCACATTGGCACCCTCGCGCCATCCGCCTGACTGTCCGTGAGGGGACAGAGACTCATTTTTTGCCCAGCAGGGTTTCCATTCCCAAAAATAAAGCCACCAAAACCAGTGATCCCATGGAGTAAAATGGAACTAGAGACAAACACAGGCTTTGATCATTTTTATGGTGCTCAAACAGAGGTGGGGGAGAGAAATCATGTCTTTTTTTGTTAGATTTTTTTTTGTGTGTGTGTAGTAGTAATTAACTAATTAGATGCTGAAGAAATAAAAACAACAAAAAGTTCACATGAGTCATTCATGTGTTTTCACTCTTTGTAATAATTCTGGCACACCCTGTACGCCTCATTTCTTGCTTCAAATAAGTACTGGAAAATATGCACAGTATTTGGAACCATGGGGAATGACATACTGATTCAAAGTTTGCTTTGTCTAAGTTTGCATTTTCTAGATTTGAAATGCAACTTCAAGGAAACTTAAAACTTGCCTGCAACCTTTAATTTCTACCACCCTTCTCCCACGGATTATCTCTGGACATACAAGCTATTCATTTGGGCAGCACCGCGCAGCATCATCATTAGGTGGCTTAGTTGCCTGGGATACTGCCCCAGCCCCACACTGGGGAACCCGGGAAGCAGGAGCTCAAAGGGGGAAAAGTAAACAAAGTAATGAGTAACAGTTACAGCTCCTTAAATGTGTACATTAACCTGGGGATTGGGAAACTGTTTGCTTTCTAGAGGCAGTACCCTCCGACTGAAATAATGACAAATATTTTGGAAATTCCATCCGAAGCCAAAATGAAATTACTCAAGTGCACTCCGCGAGAACAAAGCTTTTTAGTATACCTTCAAATGAACTCAGGTAAGTTTACAAATGGCCTATACCTAAAAGACCATTAACTGAAATTACATTTGTTTTTATTGAAAGACAGCCTCAAGTGCTGACATGTAATATATGACATGTGATACATAATAATACTCCTAAACCAGTTCTGACATAATATCTCCCAAGGCATAATAACCACAAATGACTGCTTTAGTTAAGAACTAGCCAGAAGCAAAATAGATCCATGTAAAAGTAGCTTTAACCATAAATACCTCAACAATATTTTATGTCACTTTGTAAAAAAGTTAAAGGAGACCCATAATAATTAACAACAAAAACTTCATGTTCTTTACTATTGTATGGTGGTTGTGAAAGGTTATTTCATAGTCCCGCAGCTGCCAGTGCTGTAAATTATGCAGGCACCAAGAAGCATTAAGGAGAAATAATAGCAATTTAAACCGAGGCTGACGTAATTCATGATAAACAGTCACTGGAAAATATTACAATGTTGTCTTTTTTGAGCGGGTTTAATCAGAAGAATGTGACCATATTCTGACACAAACCACTTCTCCTTCTGCTCGCAGGGCAGGGAGGCGGGCCTATTGCTCTACACCCAGCCCCGCAGCGCAGTCCCGTGGCCCCTGGGCACTGGGGCACAGAACACTCACGTGAGGATGCTCTCACGAGTGCTTGTTCAAAGTGATACTAAAGAGGAGAAGATGGTTCCAGCAATCAAACTGGATCAAACTGCAAGCACACCTCCGACATCATGCTTGTGATGAATGCGGCTCAGGTTGCTTTTTGATGTAAGGGCAGAAAGTGATTTTGATGAGGGAAATGTAAAACTAGCCACACAGCTGACATCTACCACCAGCTGGTGAATGGCCACCAAGAAAGCGGGCGCATGCAACACGCAACAAAGCCCACGTGATAGTTTACATTGATCACGCACAGAAGAGTGGCACACTCCCTAAACCTGTTTTGCTGCAAGGACACATTCATCCTCTGCCAAAATCAGACTAAGGAAACACACAACCCCCACAATACAATGTCATGTGTCCACTACTCAACCAAAACACAGAAAAGAAAAGGAGCCTTCCAAGCAAAAGCACTGGAGTGGAGGTAGGAGCACCACTGCTCTGTCACGGAGGTCTCATCTCCCTCCCCACGATCACCCTGAGCCACGTCAGTGGTACCCAAGGCCCCACGCCAAGCCCCTGGCCATGCCTGGCCCCAGCAGCTGCAACAGAAGGTGGGGGCAGGAGGAAGAGGCACCCCATTGCCCAACGTCCCATGTCTGCTGCCTGCAGGGATGGAGCAGCACTGAGCACCCCAACTGTGCTGCAGAAACAGGCCTTACAGGACTTCTGACTCTGGTTTTATGGAGTGAATTTATCCTGGTTACAGCTGTGGTTGCTACTGAAAATGCACCAAAAAAAAAAAAAAAAAAAAGGTAAAAATAAAACAGCATTTGTTTTGAAGTTCTTACAGACAGGAAGGTATTTTATCTTACTTTACCACACATTACTTATGCTCACTTAGCAGCTTGCTGTTAATGTTGGGTGAGATTCTGCCCTTAGTTAACTGGTGAAAACCTGAGTAACATTTGCTGAAGGGAGTCATTCTGGATTTACGCCACCCTCAGTGAGACAGAATGTGACCCCTTATCGGTGCTTTTTGCTTTGAGTATACAAATATTTTATGCATTTCAATGAGTGACAGAATGCAAAACTTGCAAATATTTATTTTTAGATGTATGGGGGAAAAGCAATTAGAGCTAAAAATGTTAAGAATGAAGAAATCACTTAACAGAAGCAATTATGTTGAGCATATAAACAGCTCTGCCTTCAGACATTTTATTCAAATGCTGCAGAGCACACTAGAAAATATCAATTGTTTAAAAAAACTGCAAGTATTTTTTCACAACTGAAAAATCAATCATTATAAACAACATCTGGGGATCATTAATATCTCACTCTACAGTTGAATTAACAAAATGAGAAAGAGGTCTGACCAGAATCCAGAACATTTCCAGATTTTCTTTTTCAGGCTAAAAGCTTATGTTTGCAGAGGTGGGGTGTGAGGGGGAGGAAATGTACATTTATCTATCTACATTGTATATAGCACTATTACACATTAATCACTACTTTCCCTCCAGCTACGTCCTGTTTTTGTTTTGAGAGAGTTAAAATTTGAAATATTTAGCTAAGCCACACTACCCAGGGCCTAGGAAAAGTTGTGCATGTTTTTCAGACTCCTGGAGATGCCACCACAAAGCTCCACCTAAAGAGGCCCCAGCAACATGCTAAAAGAAAGTCTCCATGCTCTTCCCATCACACTTATAACAGCTTCAATGTGCCACTTTATCAGAGGAGCACCAACAGTTGTCCCACTCTAATACAATTTTTATGTTAAGATAGCCTGAATGCATCTATTAAAAACTCAAAAAAAAATGCCACTGAGGAAAGCGTAGAGGTAAAAAGAGGATTTTAGAGCTTTTGAGTGCTTTTTAAAGGGAGAAAAAGCAAGCTTCCATTTCCACCATTACAGTGTGGATGTCACACTGTATGAGTGTGAGATTCAGCCGGTGCAGTGCCCGACCAGCTTGAGCATTTGCCCCGTCCCAGCTGGGTGTCCATCTGCTTAGGAGATGCAAAGGGCAGGAGATTCCTCTGCGCACAAGACATACAACATTCCAAAAATGCAGAATTAAAAAGAAAAAGAAAAAGAAAAAAAAGGCTCTTCCATTGTTGAGCTGCCTGCACTACTTCATGCTGGATGCTGATATCGAAAGGTGGGGAACTGATGGCACACTCATGGGAATCTTGTAGTTAATCACAGCTAATACCAGTTGATTAAATATCCCTATGACTTGTTAAGTTACTATAAACATACGAGTGATAAAACACTTCTTCTAGCCAGTTTTGGAGACTAAATGTTGAGCTTGCTCTGTTCTCATGAAGAATGAAAGCTTGCCACATCAAACAGATGCCAATTTTGGCTAAATTAACTTGGGACCTATTCTTGATTATTAAAATGTAGTTATGAGCTACACTGATAAAGACACTCAGCAGAGATTTCAAGCAGCAGATGGATACAGACTAAGGAAATCTTGAAGAGGAAAGAATATTAGCGTGCCTACCTTCTGGACAAGTGATCACCTAATGGGATAGGAGAAGATTAGAAGACCTGAGATTATAAGACCCAGAATCAGAGGAGTCTCCTACTGGCCTTGCTGAGTTACATTGATATACATTACCTTGGAAGTAACCAAAACTGTCAATAGCAGAAATGCTGACATTTTACTTCTGCTGAAAAACATAAAAAACCCCAAACTTTCATTCTTAAGGGTGATTATTTTGACTCACACAAATAAAGAACGTCATCAACAGTAAAACTGGAAACATTCTTTCTTCTTTCTTTTGTCTTTGTCTTTCCTTTCCCTTAAGTTTCATTCCCTGTTTTGGTTTTGTTTCGTTATCTTTTACCCCCTAAACCACGTATTTTAACTATGAGTCACAAACTCATAGTTCAGATGCATAATGAGAGCAAGGACAAAATTTCAGCTGCTCCAGAAGTAAAGGTACCATACCACTCCATATCCTGAAGCCATCAGCTCCAATCCTACATGTTGTTTGTGGCACTTGACCTATCTCTAAACAGTCCTCTCTTCTTTGGAGCCCTGTTTCCATGGCCTATGACAAGAAAGAAGGTAAGTCCTGAAAATATCCCAGAAAACCCCAGAGGTTAGGAAAGTCATTCCTCACTCCAACTCATTCCCAGCAATGAGAGGATCTGCTTTCTGTATTGCTCAGTAGAGAGATCTGAGCTGGTCAAGGTACAGTTGTTTTTGCTTTGTTTTGAATGTAGATGGTTTTTCCCCATGCAAGCAATACGCTGTTAGCTTTTTGGGAGGAAGGGGGAGAGAAGGACAGCGGGGACTGCAACACCTCTATGCATCATTTACATAAGGAGAAGATTCTTTCTGCATTGCTCTCACGATAAAATGGAGAAGTTTAATTCTTTCAGAAGAAAAAATGGTATTAATACCACAGCAGGATGCAGTTCTCTCACTTTTTGGTATGTTTTACAAAAATGTTTTACAAAAAATTAGCCTCTACAGGAAAGAATAAAACTTTTAACCTTCTTTCAAGGCCAACATGTGTTTACAGCACCTCAGGGACCAAATAGCTTTTTTAATGGCACACTGGACACAGCTTGCTACAAAAGTAAGCCAGAATTTACCAAATATATTTTTACAAAAATGAGAAGAAGAAAGGTATTCAGTTTTCCCTCACACTCTTGTTTGTACAGCAATGAAACCCATGCACACAAAATGGACGACAAGCTTCTAGTTCATCTACTGTGGGCAGGATTTACAATATTCATTCAGCAAAGCACTGTGACAAATCTTTCTGTGTTGGTTTTCACCCAGAGAAGGTGATGGAGCTACAGAAACCCAACTTCACCTGACTCTCCTGCTCCTGCAGCACCATGCAGTCCCAGGCCTGTGGAGTCTGTGCCAAGGGACACAGTTGTGCACAGTAGGGGCCGATGTGCCTTCTGCAGTGCAGCCCACAGCTGGCTGAGGAAAGAAGCCACACTCACCAGTGAGCCCTGGAAGTCCCTCCTTGTAGCAGAGCAGGTGCAGGCCTGGTAGAAGATCAAGTCACCTTGTTCAGGCAGGCAAGCACTGAAAGGTTGCATGCTGTTGTAGCAACTACTTTGCACACTGATTTCTCGCCCAGAGTCCTCAAACACATCTTCTGGACAACGCACATGCAGCTTGGTCTCCAGCTGATCTCTTTGATCAATAACGAAAACTATTAGAACCCCTATTTTTTCATTCCTTTGCTCTTGCAGCATATATGATAGAATCATAGAATTAGAATCACTCAGGTTGGAAAAGACCTCAAAGATCATCGAGTCCAACCACAACCCAACCATACTACCCTAACTCTTAACAACCATCCGCTAAATCAGGTCCCTGAGCACCACATCCAAACAGCTTTTAAACACAACCAGGGATGGTGACTCAACCACCTCCTTGGGGAGCCTATTCCACTGCTTAACAACCCTTTCAGTAAAGAAGTTTTTCCTGACATCCAACCTAAACTTCACCTGACGCAACTTGAGACCATCTCCCCTCGTCCTGTCACCTGTCACCAGTGAGAAGAGACCAACCCCACTCTCGCTGTAAACACCTTTCAGATACTGGAAGAGAGCAATAAGGTCTCCCCTCAGTCTCCTTTTCCCTAGACTAAACAGCCCCAGTTCACACAGATCACACAGCAAATGCTAGTAAGTTAGATGTATTTACAAAAGTTATTCCACAACAGCAACCCCGGGAGCTGCTAACTCAAACAACTTTTACAACTGTCTGTAGCAATGACCTAGAGTTGAAGAGAAACCATGACTGCGCAGACGCTGGCAGAGGCTCCAAGGTGCCAGCCCTCTTGGCAGGTATTTGTGGTGGCAGCTCATGCTGGTGGCACAGCTGGAGCCCTGACCCCTGAAGGAAGCTCCATGACAGACAGTGGCCATCCACACGGGACGGCCCACACAGCAGCTAGGCCTGGAACACCTCACGCCACCTCCTCCAGCCATGTCGGAGGGAGCTGATGCACAGCATCTACAGACCTTTCCAATATAAAGAGACAAAAATTTCACACCAAAAACCCAGAAGTTTTCACCTTAACTTCTGTCAACAAAACTTGATCGTTTCCTGCTTTATTTATTTTTTTGTTAACCTCAGAAAGAGGAAAAAGGGTGGAGAGATGAGAAGGAATCAAAGCAGAACAGAATGTTTTTGTTAGAAAGGTGTAATAAAATCAGGGATAATACTTCCTGGAAAAACGCTTCTCTCCATTAAAACTGCCTAACAAGAACAACAACTACGTGCCACAGTGAATGGGGATCTTTGTAGAGGTGTTTCTGGTGTCTCCTTTCTATTAGCTGCATCTCTTGCATGGTGTGCCAGTGTTCAGAGAGGGTGTGGCACTTCACCCAGCAGTTTCTGAACGAATCCTGCATCAGAAGTCTTGGGATCTCACAAAGGTGTTTTTCATCCACACTGTCCCAAATTTTATGTTTGCTTTAGATTCTGGGGAATTCCAGGCGAAGGGGAAACATACACCGTCCCATCTTCATCTTTCTGCACGCTTCTTCCATTTGCAAGTTAAGAAATAGCCAAGCCTCTCAAAATTAAGTGGGTCTGGATTCTCTTGTCAGAATTTTAGCCACATTTTTGTAATCTGGTCTCCCCCTCAGATTTGACTGATAAATACCAGTGCCTTAGAGTAATCCATTTATCTACTATACCACCCTGCCTCTGTTTAGCTCCAGCAGTCATCACTTTCCACATGTGACATCAATCTGCATGATATCAACATAAACTGTTTGTATAATGAACTGTTGTACATTTTATTGTCCTGCCAGCAAAGAAAGGGATAAAACGGCACTTTGTCTATTGCCTTCAACAAAGGTAGTATAATTGACACCGTACACTCTGCAATATAGTGATGCCATACACCGGCTAGTTTTTCCTTCCTAGCACAGCAGGGCTTGCAAATTTTACATTCATTATTTTTGTAAAAAATATTTTTAAAGAATAGTCATTTTTTTTTTATTTTTTAATAGGCATTTAGAAAATCTGCTTTTTAAACCAAACTATATTTTAAATACACATTATTAATTTCTATGGCAAAGATTTCTGTGGCTCTGGTTTGATAATGAGATAATTGCCTCGCAAAGGTCAAGAGAATGGTATAGTTAGCTTTCAGAGACTGAACAAAGCACTTGCTATGGTTCACTGAACGTAGTTTCTGTATCAGTCCACATCTCTTTGATTCATCTATTACTAATATTCCATGATACACTTACATTATGGATCCAACTATTTCAACAAACCTGTAATCAAGGAATGACCCTGAATAAAATACTCTGCAGAAAACAGATGGTATGCTCATCAAACGCCTTCAAGCCTAAAATAACCTTTCCTATATGAGAAGGATAGTCAATTAAAACTGAACTTTATATTCTAAGCTAAAGCTCAGAGTAAATAAAACTCAACGTGATACTACTGTGGAATTGGACCAAACTTCCCGGATATTTCATTCATTTTTTCCACCTCCCCATCCCCAAGAGGAACCAACATTTATAACCATAATTGAAAGCCTGTAATGTTTGGTTTGTAAGTGGACTTGACAATTTGGACCTAATTTTGTAATAGCTCAACACCACAAAATTAAAACTCTTCACAGTAGCAATGTGCTCCAGTGACAACAGTAAGGGAGGACAGCTCTCTCCTACCTGCCTGGAGCTGCTCTGTGCATGGTACAGGAGCAGTTCCACACCACTGAAATGCCTCAGCTCAACCTGTTGAGCTGGCACTCCTCTCTGCCACCACAACAAAGGCCTGGACTGAGCACAAAACCACTAACCAACATGCTAGGGTTAGAATAAAGGGGGATGTTACTCTCCCATTACAGGCACTGCTGAGCACCTTCCCTCTCGCTCACATTATTATGGATTAAACACATTTAAAAAATTGTCTGAAAGACCACAGAGCTTCCTCGCAGAGATGTACGGAGCCCACAGCAAAGATGCAGCCCACCACTACACAAGATTTCACCAGCATGAATCGCGGCGCTCATCCATCTAAGTAGTAAGGGAAATAAAACTTGATTCTCACAGCACAGGCACTTTACTAAAGAAATTACACTGGATCCATTACTAGAGCTGACCTGTGTGCGTGCAGAATATGCATTCTGACACATGTTCACCAGTACCCTGCACTTGGGTTGACTCAACAACGTAAAGCAAAACAAAACCGAAGTGTTAAATCACCTGGCAGCTATTGGAGTCGCCTCTTGCAGCCCCCTCTCCCCAGACTGTGAGGGACTGCAGACTCCCCTGAAGCGGCATGGTATTCTCTATACCCTTTGAATTAAGAGATCTCAGAACTGCCTCTGCACATGGAAAATCAAACTCCTAGCTGAAACTCCTGCTGAAAAAAAACATCTTTCAGGAAGGCCAGAAACACACAGTCTGCAGCTGACATTTGTTCAAGGCCCTTGGAGCAGATGCACAGTTGATGAGTGCTCTGCAGCAGCAATGGGATGCGCAGGGAGTTTTCCTGTTTTGCATTTATTAGCATATAGCACCAACAATGACTTTAACAAAACAACACACATTGTAAAGCTTCTACAAAGACACAGGCCACAGGCTAATGGTTAAGGTAGATAAATTTCAAATCCAGACAAGGGATCCTTTCACTTGTACTGAGTGACTGTGCTACATGCTCTATCCATGCAACATTATCTTTGATTGTGATAAAGTCAAGCTGCAAATGTGAGATCAGCAGTAGCTAGAACCCTTCAGATTCAGAGGAAAGAGCACATTTGGTACTTAAAATTTCAAACAATAAATAGCACTGATTCACTTTAAAGGAATCACATTTTCCCCTTGGAAATCGGTGGACACCTAAGAAGAAGAAAAATGTCTTTATAATGTGAAAAAGAAAATAGCTGTGAAGTGACTTACCAAACTCATCACATATACTTTCATTTTCTATAAGGGTTGGATGATCAAATGTATCCCGACAGTAGAAGATTTGGGGGTTCTTGCTTGTTACTGCAATGCCACCCAGGGCTAAAACGAACTGGTCTGTTAGTATTGAAGAAGGCTTGTCCTGAATGCGCTTTAACATGGAGCGATAGCGACAGTACTGTGGGTAGCTGAGAATTAGCAGGTTTGAATCTTCATCATCCTCTCCTGGAAGAAGAAAAAAAAAAAAAAAAAAAAAGAATTACTCTTATTACATCAGAAAAAACATAGGACAAAGCTATTAATCAAGCAGCTCGGAAAACCCAGGGCCCGAAGTTCATTATCTGCAAGACCTATCATTTATAACATGATGGTTTTTGAAAGAAAGGTTAGAAATAGAAATATTTAAAAACATTTATTGGAACAGCTTCTTCTCTGGCTTCCTGTCCAGTTCTGTCATGCTTCCCCACAAGGGACTCCACCTGACTAAGGAAACCCCACTCTGAACAAGCTGGCCAATTGCCTGAATCAAAGTGCTCACCATCCTTTGCCAACTTGGCTGCTTTGATAGAAATATTATCTGCCATTTTCACTCAGCTCTCTATACAGCCCCACTGAACTCTTGTTGACACTATCTAACACCTTTTAAAAATAATAACACGTGAGCCCCAGAGAGCACAGCTACTAAGGCTCTTCTGAAGTGCCTGATACTGGCAACCACCAAAGGGCCACGGACAGGAGCAGGGCTGCTCTGACCTGCACAGCGGTGCAAAGCTGTCCAACAGGTGGAATGAACTTTCCTCATATTAACTGCAAATGCGGGAAGACTCAATAAAAAACCTACAGAGCACAACGAGCAAATGAATTTCCGAGCAGCTCATACTGTCAAAAGGTACGCTCAAAATGTAAAGCAGTCCTGAGCGCGCTTCTTTCTGTTCCCCTGAGCTTTACATGATATTGGGCATTAAGGTGGCGGATGCTGAACTATCACAATCAAGTTTCATCATATGACAACCAGCAGGAAACCTAACAGCAAAAATCCAGAGATGCAAACATGAGAAATTAGTCATTTGCAGGTATGCAGCCAGTACTTAACAGCACTTCTTTTTATGCTCATTTATCTCCTCAGGTGGGGCAGCTGAACATGCCTTTCCCTGCATGCCAATGAAGACAAAGCAAGAGAGCGCAGCTTACATTTTCTGCTTACCCTGATTACTGAATAACTCAGCTACTTCTTCTGACGGAGACAAAAGGTCTAATATTTAATCCCATTACTAATACTGAAATCATCTTTCTTAGCCTTAAAGTAAAAATCACTTCAGATATTGAAAGAAATGTCAGATCAGCTCTTTCCGGCTAAATACAAAGGCACAGCTCGTCTTGATTTGCGTGAGTCAATGGAAATGTTGACACACAAAAGCCTACATTTTCAGAAGTCTCTGGAAGCAGACAGATCGTCCAGAATGTCACCACTGCAGACAAATGCAACGCTGCAAAAACCTCAGCACAGCGGAGGGGCTGGGGAAGCCCTGCTTTTATGGGCACAGCACCTGAATGCAGAACTTTGCCCACAGCCCTGAAGTAGGTGGGAAGATGAAACTACTTGTGTACCAAAGTAAGAGTCATACACTGTGGTAAATGACATTTACGTTACTTCTCTGAGGAAGAGAAATTTCTGGCTCTAACATCTTTGCTCAGCCACAAGGATGTGGCCATGCCTCGATTTCAGTAAGTGTCCCACGAACCTCCAAAACAACGTGACAACTGCTTCTGGGATTAGGTCAGTCTCTTCTTTATTAGCAAACCCTAAAATCAGATCAGGAAAACTGTTCTAGGAATTAACAAGCACATGATCCATCCTTTAGCTCCTCTGAGAGTTTCATATATGCCTGCCTGACCGTTATTACTACTTTATACTTCTGTGTAGATAGCGGTGAGCTGAATCTGTTGATCTGACAGCGCTTTTCTCAAGCCAGGATGTGGTCAGCTTTTTAAACAGGGTGCACATAAACGTATGTTCCATCAGCCTTTGTAGTAAACCATTACTTTCTAGACAAATTTCTCTGAGACCCTGCACAGAATTATACAAACTTCCTACCCCTGCAGACCAGCATCTTAACTCAAACCCACAGCATAAATTAAAGTCACGCAATTTTTCACTGGATCACTTTTACCCATGCTTGTGCAACTCCACTGAGTACTTCATGATGCATTTTTTCCTCTCCTTATTCACTCACTCTATCTTCAACAGAAAGCTCTAAGAATGAATAAAGACTGAATAAACTGAAGATTTGTTTAGTGAAAGACAAACAGTGCTGCTGGAACAAAGACTTTTTTTCTCAGCCACACCCACACAAGAAACGAGAAATCAAAGTAGACCAATCCCTAATAAAATGCAAGCCCAAAGAAGTATTTCTCTTCTAGCACAATCTAACACGTCATTTAGCAGTGGGCTTAGTGTATATTGCTGAATATTTTTGGTAAACATGATCAGAAGGAGTTTACTGTCAGGAGGATTGAAATGTTGATTGCATTTCATTAAAATCCAGAAAAACAACGTAATTTCTAAAAACATTTGGCTGAGGTTTTAGCAAACCACGGTGCTTTATTTCTGTGTCTCACTCTGTAACTTCAGTAGAGAAAACAAGGTAAAAGATAATACCTACAGTATGCTGCTCATAGGATTCCACTGAAATGACTCTAATCCTATGCTTATACCGTAATTACTTGTTTTAGTAACCCCCCTCCAATGTCAATTTTTCATTTACTTATATATTTCAGAGCTGAAAACAGAGCAACTGTAATTACAGCGCATGGTTCCGCCCCTGCGTTACAAGCACTGCCTATATATGCACAGATGTAATCCAACAGTTCCCTTTGTGAGGGGTAAAGAGAGCCGGGATTTGGCACAGCCTGGCATTTATGTTGGATTACATGTTCTTCAAGTTGTCTTTGTAAGTAAGAGATGCATGAAATGCCAAACACAATGAATCTATGCAAGAACTGACTTTTCAAATCAGCACAACCATTTTTAATATGTAATGCAAGACAATTAAAAGCCCCGAAAGAAAAAGAGCCTGCTAAAAGCATGCATTCCTAACAAATCCATCCAGAGCCAGAACTATTTACAGAAAGAACAGAGAAATACAGAAATGTAACTCCTTTCTGTTTGCTTGTTTCGGAAACATCAGACTACAATGTTATTGCTAACCGCCATAATCTACTCCCAACATCAGCTAGTGTTTTTTTTTTCTTTAAAAAGACCTTCACACCATGATTTTATAGAGCTTGATGGAAAAACTATGCATGTTCCTTCCTGTACCTAATTACCTCAACTGCAAAATCTGCCAAGTATTTTGCCCTTTAGTTCCTTTAATCGTATTAGTGCAAATGCATTTGGATGCCAACAGAAACAAACATTTAAAGATTTCTGCTTAGAAGGCTCCAAATATGTATTCAGCTCTGTTAGGAAAGCACACACTCTGCTCCTTCCCAGAAAGCAGAGAGTTATTTCTTCAGAAGAAATATGAATTTGTGCCTCTTGTAAGACTAAATGTCTAGTTTCAACCCAATTTAAGTAAAATAATGTCAATACGAACTGCTCTCACAATGATTTATGCTACCTTCTGTTACTTTATTACATTAGACATTCCTTTCTCGAAGCTTTATACTTTTCGCCGTGCTCCTAGCAACCACATAAAGGCTGAGCAGCAACTTTACGCGCCTGGCACGGCTCCAGGCTCGACTGTTATTGATAATTATATTGAAGTTTCAATTTAATTGCTACTCTGTTGTGACACGGAATATTTTTTGTAATTAGGCATTTCCCATTTTCTGTCCATTCATTTTTTGTGTTACTGAAAACCATCTTTCTTTTCCCAGAAAAAATCAGCAGAACAATGATGCAGATAAGAGTACGTACATCTGTTACTATCATTACCAACACCGCAGCGTGACGAAAAAAATTTAGAGGAAAAAAAAAAATTGTGAATATAATTTCTCAGAAGGTAATTTTCTTTTCAGTTTAAGTGCTCTTATTCTTCTTCCAGTTACTCAATGATTTCCTGTTCTAATTACAAGACATTATACAGAAAGTCATTTTTAAAAAGGAAATGTACTAGAGCAGGAGACTAAATAGCGTCATTCGCTTGCTATGGTTTGAAATTCCAAACTTTTGCATCTATTTTATAAACCCTCTGCTTTACCCGGTGCGATTTATTCTGCCCCAGATCTACCATCTCTTCCAAGGCAGTTAGCACAATTGTATACATCAAAGAGGAAAACACACTTGCAGTTAAACTGCAGGCGAAAGGATAAAAAAAAAAAAAAAAATCTCTTTTTTTTTTCCTCCTGACTGTAGCTGTTAAATTGGAGGCCAGCCAAGCCGAGGAGTGGAAAATATTAAAAAGTAAAAAAAAAAGAAAAAAGAAAAAAAGAAGAAAGCTCGTGATTAAAAAGCGAGAGAAGAGATACTCAGTTCTAAATCTAAATGAACAAGCCGCAAACTATTTCATAAAAACATACTGTGACGTAAATTACACATCAGCGTTGCAGTGTTGTGGTTATTTTGAGAAATGGCTTGTACTGTAAGTCAGCTGGTAAAGCCCCACCCTTAATGATTTTGTAATTCTCCATACAGCGATCAAGCGGAGCAGTCATGAAATTGCCAAGAAGGAAAACAGACTGAGCTGCAGAGAGTTTGTAATAAAAAGATAATGTACTTTTAACATAACAGAAGTAGAAGATTGGTTTTATTAACTAAAAAAACTACTTAAAAGGTCCCAGGCTTGCCATTTGTTTTGATAAATGTTAACACAGATCTTCATACGATAAGCAAGGGAAGTATCAGGGGAACCAGATAAAATGGGACAATGCTTTGCTGTGTGGGTAGCAAATTGAGCAGGGGAGTTATTTGGAATGCAGAGCAAAAATGAAGGTAGCAGCAGCAGCGTGGTGTCCATCAGCCTTCCTCCTGCTCGCAGTATGAGCCGCTCTGCCGTCTTCCATTAGCTCCACTACTAAGGGGGCATCCCACAGGACGCACAGATCATAATTAGTTTGCCATGCTTGTATGCATGGTGTGGCCATACCATCGCTATGCAGCAGCTAGGGAGGGAGGGATGGCACATCTGGCTATGTGGAGGCACTGGGATGGCAAGGGCTAGCAGTAC
>JAOWBP010003659.1:7797722-7823805 GCA_028571105.1 Tragopan temminckii | reverse complement strand
TTTTTTCTTGTTTTTTTTTTTTTTCCTTCTTTTTTTTTTTTTCCTGGAATAATAAAAGAATAACATTTTCCAGCCAAGAGCAGAAACAGTAGGGGAGTCTTTGCTATCACAGAGCTTCTTATTAAATTCAGTCACTGTGAAAAGCGAGTCTTTTTTTTTTTAAATAAAGACAACTTAAAATCAATACAAGTTAGATTAACAAATCAGTACTATACTAATCCTGATTTATAACAATCGGCAATATTAAGTTTAATCACGTATAAACTGCTACTCAAAAAAAGATTTTGCTTTACTAAGTCCTGAATTAAATAATGGTGCAGAGTGTACTGAATTTTCAGATCTGCATCATCTGATATTATGAAAAATTCAATGTACTTCTCTGCAGCAGATGTCAGAGGTCAGCAAATCTATTACAGTAATGTAAGTAATCTGGCTTTCTGCCAACGTTTTTTTAAAAAACACTGAAGCAGATAATTTTATATTTACAAATTCTAAAATCCTCCGGGGACTGAATATCTTTCCCAACAAAAAGCAGAAACTTCACATTAAAGAAATGTATTTCACAGTATATCAAACATGTCTTCATCATTAGCATTTCATAAAAAGAAAAAAAAGTCCTTAATCTTTATTAGTCAACATTTTTTTTTCCCCAGCTATAGAAATAACAATACAAGGTCTAATCTGAGCCAATAACCATACATTTTCATGTATCGATTATGAAGAATGAATGACTTTTTTGGCCCAACTCTGCTTCACGTAACACATGAGAGCACGTCTATTTATAGGCATGATAAAAAAAAAGTAGTCACAATAATGCAAAGGATCTGACCAACCCAGAAAGAGGAAGGAAATTAAATGTTAAGGCTGCCAGTTTCCTCTCTAATTCTCCCCACTGTGCGTGGATATTACGGGGTGCTCCGGCCAGGGAGGAACCATATGCCCGCTACACAGTGCTCTGTCCATGGGCTGCACTGGGGGAAGGAGGGCAGGAAGCAGTTCAACACAACCCCTACAGTATTTTTGTACTGTTTGTCTCAGTGTTTATTTTTGTTTTCTTTCTGGCAGAATAAAATATTCCAACATGCCTCCCATTGACATCATCTTGCTTTCTCAAGGGCTCCAAGCCCAACACAAAACAGTGCGCAAGGGAGCCTCTCAGCCACAAGAATAATCTTGGAAGCGCATAAAATACCAGAGCCCATTACTTGGGAGACGCTGCCCCTTTTCCATTCCAGGCAAGAAGGTTAAGGAAGTTGTTTGCAATGGGAATGGAAAAAGACTTAAATCTGCTCTACCGAATGAACACAACCATCGGTTAACCCATGGAACTCACTGCCAGTGGTTATCTGGGGGCCAGGGGATTAGTGAGATTATGCAAGGTTTAGATGCTAATGTAAATCATGAGAACAGTAAACGCTCAGATTCAAAAACACTGAGAAGGGACAGGCAACAAATCACCTTGCTGGTAGGAGTTTGGAAAACACTTCCCTCCGGGGCATACTAAGTCACAGGTGAGTGGGTCTTGGCTCCTTCCCCTGAAGGCACTGCTGGCTGGGGACAAGACGACTGTCTGCCAGGTTCACTAAGGGATCTTTCTGTTAGGTCCTTGAGAGCAGCAAGGCAGAGCCATCGTCAGCCCTGTGAGCATGGAGCCAAGACAAGCGGCACTGAGCTGGGGCTACTCCAGCAACAGTCCTCACGTAGAGGCAGGCAGTCCCAGGGCAGAGGGACCCCAGTCCATAACCTCAGTTGCAGAAGCCTCATTCTCTCCCTGGAAACCCAACAGCAAAGCATTTGGTTGTTTTAAGGGACCAGAAGGAACACCCTAGCTCTGATCCCAAAAGAAGGCTTGTCTTTTTTACACTGATGTCCTTTAAAAGGAACAAATCTTGGAGCAACACTGTCACAGGAAACAAGTCACCTTCAACAGCAATCAGCTGGTGAGGATTGACAGGAGTGTTAGGCAGCTCTCTGGGCACCAGGGCACCAGTGACCAGTTTCCAGCAGAGAACAGGGGGGGAAGAATAACCTAAACTCTTAAGATCTCAGCCTGTTTTCTGAAATGGGAATATAAAACACAGTGAGGAAATCAAGCCTGATTTCCCCGTGTTGCATTGTACAATCCAGGGGTTACGAAAGCAAGCTTTGCATGCTTTCGTGCAGAATACAATAGCAATAGGATTATTTGCATATGTCTGAAGTACAAAACTGGCATGTATTTTATCAGCAAAGGCAAAATATGTTTGAATTCGATTTTGTTCCCAAAGAACTTTCCTTCCTTAAAGAAATGGCTCTTTCATCCTTTCATCAACAACTTTCCTCACAGCCCACTGGGAGTGCTGGTGGGTAATGAGAACAGCTCGCCGCTGAAAGGTGGGAACTGCATCGCTGTGAGAGAATTCAAAGGCACTTTGTTTTAGGTAAGCTAGAAATTAGTGACATTACAAACACAGCTGTTGATTTAGCTGCACTGTCAGGCAATGCAAGCTCAGACACTCTCCATCCTATGGCTCAGTGAGGGGAAACAAGCAACAGTCCCAGATTTAGCGCACAGCGAAGGGTGATGAGGACAGAGAAGCTTACCCAGATCACTCTACAAAAATCGCAAGCCCTGTTGGGGCAAGACCCCGGCTGGAAAGGAAGATATGGCTGAGGAAATAGTTCCCCGCAAGGGAGAGAGACCACCAGCCTGTAGTCTCTGGAAGAGAATACCTGATCATCTGGTATGCTGGCCACTAAGTCTACTAGGCTGGAAACCCAGTTCTGAAGAAATTTTTGCAAGAACAGTGTGTTCTCAGATGTTCTGAATGGACAGTTAAGGTTCTGTTTTTTAATGGTAAACAATTACATTCCTCTGTCATCTGATACTTTTTAAATTTTGGGGAGGGGGGAAGCTTTCTGAATTTTCAATAGTTCCTTTGTTAAAGCATCTGTTACTCACATAATTGAAAAGATGTTTGTTCAGTGGTATGCTTGAGAGTGCAGTTATTTAATCTTAATGATAAAGCCCTGAGGGCAGAAAATCTCAAGTAGAAACCTCTTGTTATTTATCAAAAAAATAACCAAAACAAAAAAAAAACCTCGAAAAAATAGGAAAAGAAAAAGAGGACTACGACACCTCATTTATCTTCAGGCTTAAATTCATGCTTGATGGAAAACTACTGAGACAGTTTGAAACTTTGAAAGTTTTCTGGGAGTCTGCTACTAGCTGTAGTGAGAGGGGGGCAGGAAAGTGGGGTGAAGACAAAAATAAAACAAGTTGGTATTACAAGAAAAAACTACTACTTGGCAAGTTTTTTTGGGTCAAACAAAGAGCTAGCTGTAGTTTACAGGATGACATAACACTTGATTAACTTTTGCCTGAGGATGTTTTCACACTTAGCAATGTAAACCAAAACCTCAGATAAATTACAACATATATTAGAAGACTACCATAAGCATTTTCACGTATATACTCTAAAAGGCTCCTATTTTTTCTCCCCTCCTAAAAGACCAGCTGCTATTTCCTACAAGCTCCACCAAAATGCTTACACTTTACCAAAATTATCCAAACGCTTTAACAAAACCAAGCAGCATTTGTAAGAAATGCAGGACTCTCCTTGCATACTGAATTATTTCACAATATCCTTAGGGTAGAGAAACTTCATGGTTCTTAAAAGGAAACCATATAAGGGACTTATTTTGACCTGCCTTGTGTTTCTGATAATACATAATATTTATGTGTGTGATTAAGACTGAAAAATGTCAGAATGGGCTTCAAGTTGGACGCTGCATCTCACTGTTTTCAGTCTGCTGGAGGGGACAGATGTGCTGCATGCACTGCAGGTGCCCAGGGGCCACAGATCCCAGAAGTCTTTCCCCAAAGCATGGCATAACCACCATGCAGGGCTGCAAAGCCCCACCACCCACTGAGGTCCCCCCTCCACCACCTGATCCCTGCAGTGTCCTGGCAGCCATGGCTTTAGAGCACACTGCCCATTTGGCTACCTGAATTTGCAGAGAAACGAGTCCTGCCACGGACCCCTGCCACCTGGGTCTGACCAGGACAACTGGGCAGCTGAGGCTCTGGTGGCTCATGATGGTCAGGCCGTGAGCTACCCCATGGTACAGCAGGGCACGACACAGTCCAGCTCCTGCGTGGCTCTGCAGCACCCAGACTGGCCGCAGCCCTCAGGGACTACCCACTGCTGGCCATGGCATCTTCCAACACAACACATTCGGCCACTGCACAGCTGAGGGGCAACGCTGCACACTGCTTCACACCAGGTGCCCCAGCCCTGCACATCTGTCTGTAGCTGCTGGACAGGGCTTGCTTCGGAGGAAACCGAGATGAAAGACAGCCAGGCTCTGAGGCGCAAAAAGGCCCCAACATGCAACTGCTCGCATTTTATTTGGAACTTTTTATACCTTGCGAAATAGCAAGTTGGTGGTGGTTTTTGTGTGTTTTTCGTTTTTTTTTTTTTTGAGGGGGTGGAGGTGTAATATTTATGAAAAATCCCTAACAGCAACGTCACTGGTGCTGCAGAAACACAGCCTATCGCTTGCACAGGGTAATTAAAGCTGATGATCATGTGCTCTGTGTAAAAGTGAAAGAAACCTCAACCCCTGCATGTGAAACCCACATCTGCACTAGGAGGGGAAGGCGGTGGGGAGCAGAGCGCTTCACAGAAGAGCGGCCGTTTCTGAGGGCTTGCTGATAACAGGGAGATGGGGCACTGACAAGGGCTCGCACTTCCCAGGAAGGCCCAGGCTAACGCAGCTGACACAGACAGCAAGGGAACCGCCTGCACGGAGCACAAACAGTAATGACCAAAACAACAACTCCTCAGCTCTGCACGGCCCTAACCACTGAGAGAGCAACAGCCCCACGATGGGAAAACATTAATGCTTTTTATATTGGTAATCATCTGTAACATGAGCAATTAAGTACAGTACTAATGGACTATAGCCAAGAGCCTGGTACTAATATTAAAAACCGACAGAGATGGATAGGTTTGGAAGGGAAACCAGGCTGACAAAGACATTTTATGAAGTGCTGGGGCCTACCTGAAACAACCCAATTGGAGGCAGGTTCAGACCAGCCATGCCTACAGTGACAATAACACATTCACTGGCATTATGTGATACCTGCTATGCTTTAAATAAAAACACCCATTACTTCTACTCAGCAACCTGCACTTTCATTATTACACTCATTAATAAAACAAAAGTTGTCTAACTAATGCACAAATAACACTTACTGAAACACTTACTATCTCGCCTTGTTTTAAAATGAAAACAGTTACGGGAAACGCAAACCGTACTGCTTGAAATGAATCAGTTGATAAGGCATGCAGAATCTCCCCTCTGCGGGAGGAACAAGGCCATCACCTCCCCAAGCTGCCTGCCACCCGGGGCCCAGCAGGGGCAGGCGTCGCAGCCTCTCCTGCTGTGATGTGCGCTGAGGAGGAGAGTGCTGCCTACCCTCAGCCACACCAGCAGTCCTATACTTTGGCTTGGTTTTAGTGCTTGCCACCTTGGTACAGTTTCTGACTCTTTTCCTCTCTTTTCTTTGAATCAGGCACAGGGTGTGAAAACCCAGCCTGCAGCAGGGTGCTGGGAGGAGCATCTGGGCGGCCACGTGGGAGCCACGTGCTTTATGCTTTTCAGTATCCTAAGGCTGTTACTGGAAAGTCACTGCCATTGATGCAGCCTTGGAATGCTCAAGCCAGTACAAACAGCTGGTAGCTTCTCCACCAACTTGAGAAAACCTAGTTACCACAGCATGGCCCTTGGCATCTAGTTGTGGAGACGGATGACAGGGCTGACGCAAACAGCAGCACCAGCGACACCAGGGAGCTGCGTGTTCTGCCTCCAGTAAGAAACGAAAGGCCACTGGGATCCAGAAAGGAAAAATCATGAGGTTTGTTCAACAGTTACTTCCCAGCTTAATTCAATTTCCAGCTTAGCTTTACAACTCACCTTCAAGTTAGAAAATGTATGTGCGTCCTGAATCATTAATGTGTATTCCTGCATTGCAGTTCTAGCTTTAGATTAAATGTCATCTGAGTGCTTTGGCTATAAATGAACATTACATTTACAGGTGCTGTAGTTAGAATTACCAGCTGAAACAAACCATGACAATTTCATTTACTTTTTTTCTAAATCTGAGGCTCAATACAGCTTTCCTGTGGTGGAAAAAGATGGTCTAACACCAGAAATCTAGAGATTGGATCAGTCACTCAGGTTTTTTCTATATGGATTTTAGTTTTTCAGACTAGATTTGGTAAAGCACATCTTATGCCAGCTCAGAACTGATCTAAAAATCCTACAAGACCTTTTCTTCAGCTGCCATCTTTTGACAGCCCGCCACAGAGACCTGAACAATAGGTCCTGCCTCATGTCAGAATTACGTCCTGGCTCTGGAACCCAAGGGCTCACATTTGAGCTCTTTGATGTCTTAGGACTCATCTTGACCATCAGCTAAAGCTGCCTCCTCCCTCACACTGGCTCCTGGCAAGCAGAATTGTTTTTGGGTAGCTGGAAAGGCTGTGGTACCTTGAAGGCATGATGAATCTGCTCAGCTTTTCTAGTGAGCACAACAGATTGTGGTACTTTGTAGCGTATCCCTAAGTAACTGCTGAGTAAGTCACAGGAAGGAGTCTCTGCGCATCAATGAGAAGAAGAGCACAATCCCAGGGTTTTGCATATACGTAGAAGAAGGAGGGGGGGGGGTTCATAATGTATTTGTGAATGGCTCATTTATTTTTCCATAGCTAGCAAGGAACTGTTCTCTCAGTGAATCTAGAATTTCAGCACTGAGCCCAGGAACATTTGCTCCCTGCGTGCCCTGAACCTGCAGAGCCTGAACTCTCAGCATGCCTGGGTCTCCTCTGACACAAAAAAAACAGGGTTCTGCAAGGTACACCTGGCCAAGGAAAGCTCAGGCTGCCAGCTTCAACCTAATCAGCTGGCCTGGGTGCAAGAGGAAGATCTGAGCCTTTTGGAGCTGTAATGAGGGAGGGGAAGAGCTGAGTCCAGACAATCTGATGAGTCAGTTAGGGCAATCTATAACATCTGTGAGCAACGCAATGGCAGAGGAAACCCCATCTGACAAGAATAGCAACTCACACAATCTGTCCCACTGTTTGGCTTCAAATTCTGTTATAGTGCATTAGATGGAACTTCTTGGTGCACCCAGGCCCTCATGCCAGAGCTGCCACCTGTGAAGGACAGCAATGAGCCTTTTTCTCCATGGTGCGGGCAGCATCTCCCTTGGAGTGGCCAACACATAAAGCACGAAAAAAGGGTGAGAAAATGCCCAACACGCACAACTCTGTGCAAAGCAAGACCAGCCTCTTCCTGAGCCCAGCACCATAACTTGTTTACACTCTGCAACAAGAGATTGGACTTTCCTTATTTGAGCCTGAAATTGCAGAGATTGTACTAAAATTTTCTTGTCTACAGACAAAAAAAAAAAAAAAAAAAAAAAAGTAAAAAAAAGGCTTGTTTTTAAAAATCTAAGTAAACCAAAACAACATTCCAGCTCCAGTATTTTATTCAGTGCATGCTGGCTTCACAAGCCCTGGAAGTTATTATCTACATGGGAAGAATAAGAAATCAACAGTTCTGACCAGCAACAATGGCTGCAGAGAAAGAGTGTTTGGCAGCAGCTCGCAGGCAGGGAGGAGGGAAGGAATGCAGTGAAGAAGAGGAATGCAATGCTCTGCATGACCTACAACATTAACAGCACCCTGCATTGTGGGCCGCCCCATTATTTTGATCACAACCACAATTTGCTTAATTGGTATTCCTAAAAACCGACAGAAGACAAGTGTCTGCATCAATTAGCTGTCGCTTCTCATTTTTCCTTGAGTGTGTTTTACTCAATTTTTCAGCTTCTTTACCCAGAAATCTGTCGTAAAAATTAAGATACGTACCAAAGAAAATAGATGCTTGTTTTATGTATTTAGCCACTGGAGACATATATTCTTGTTTAAATTACAATGGATTATCTGACTAAACTGTTGGGGGAAAATTTACTGTATCTTTAAGAAACCTTTCTCTCTCTCTCTTTCTCTAGTTCTTTATAAAATGCTTTGAAGGTTCTCCAAATTAATTTTTTCATTATTAAACAAGCATTTCAGATTCGTTATCTTACCTTTCATAATGTCTGCGAGTACATGTAGCAGCACTTGTGCTTCCAGGGTTACCACCTAATTCATCATAAATATGTTTCCATTGTCGACGGGCTGTTATCTGTAAAAATGGCAATGGAAAATTTAATCTTGCATCTTTACAGATTCTACAGCGTTTGAGTTCACAACAACAAATGCATGTGTGACACTTTCAGAACAGCATGTACTACAAGAACAATAAAAGCCCCTACAGAATATATAGAGCGCACAAAGCTCTGGGTGTTGGTTTTTTTTTTTTTTTTTTTTTGGTAAGTTAACACTACGCCTATTTTCTCTCGCTCTAAAATGGAGAGATCCGACTGATTCATTATCAAGTCACAAGCAATCCAGCCTCACAAAAGAGAATCTCAATCAATATAGGGTCATTAACCATCAGAAGTTATGCAGACAAATCCCACGGTGAATTATGAAAATGAAGCTAGACCCGTACTCAGCACAAATAATGATTACGTAGTTATTTTAACTGAATTAGAGAAAATAAATCTGCTGCAAAACCCAAATCCACCACAGAATTCTGTAAATCCACAAAAGCATAGTCTGTAACTCTATAGGTTACAAGCTGTTTATTTTTATCCATTTATGTCAGTAAAATATATAGATCAAATAGTAGTGAAATCTTAACATACTCCAATCTTAATATTTGAGCTATGTATTTTATTGGACTACTCCGATGAAAATAAACATCTTGTAACATATTGAGTTGCATACCATGGCTCTGTTTTTTGTACAGAAATTAGGATTATACAGAATAACAGATGGAAGACCTGGCAAAAGAATTGTTTCTGAATACCACTTCATTATTTTATATATTCCGCTATATTTAAAACAGGAAGAAAAACAGGAATAGGACAAGCACAATAGATCACCCTCCTTTGCCTGCAGCTCATAAAGAAGGCCAGTGGAAAATTGTGGGGGCAATTTGGGGAGAATTTTGTCATTTTCTGTGGAATGCTGTGGATTTTAATATATTCAGCCCCGGAGGCTTCTTTGGAGTTACCCACAGAGCAGTCAATGGCATTTACTGAGGAGCTAAAGGCAGCAATCAGAAGAAAACAAATATTACAACTTGCAATCTGAGGCCTGTAATTTTAATCTAAACAAGAGGAGATAGCTACCATCATTAAATATTACAGGGTAAGAGGTATTTCTTTCTAGCTCTACATAAAAGGAAAATCCTTCCTTTGCTGAAATCATTCTCTGAAGCCAAAAGGCTGGCTGGAGACTTAGCATTTGGTATTGTTACAGTTCCTCCAAGTTCACTGCTTCTGCAGTTCTCAGAAAACATCAGCACCAGCTCCAGCTCACTACTAGTACTTAGCAGTGCAGATAAATTTGGCACAAATGAATTAATGAAATGAAACTGAACACTCATCTGAAGAAAAAAGTTCATTTTGAATCTATTTAAGTCCTTACAACATCTCTTCCGCAAGCTATCCACACTTTAGTCTATTATTTTTACTGAAGGGACTGAGGAACAGGAATCATAATGAGCTGTAACTCCTGGGAATATTAAAGGATGCTCCTTCTGCAACCTGAAAGGTCAAAAAGCATTGGATCAAGTCCCAGGCTGTAAAGGAAAGCTTGGATGGAAAGCTACCTCTGGTCCTGCCTCCCACACCTTTGTTATGGGTCGTCGGGACAGGCAGAAGAATAAGGCATGGCCAGAAAGCCCTTACCTTTCCATAGCTCCCCAGAATCAAAGGTCCCCTGGGGGCCGTTGCAAGAGGCATTTTATCAAATGTAACCTGGCAGCCTCACAGGCTAAGGGAACAAAAATGCCCAAAGCCACATTGTGAGCTGTGCTATGCCCTCCTAGCAAGCCCAGCCCAGCTGGCTTGCAAGGCTTTGGGCCAGGACTTCATCTTTGGCTAAATACAGAGGTGCTGTGGCAGAATCTCTGAATGACAGCAAAGGATTAGTCAGCAAGAGGATGACAGCAAGTCCCCTTTTTAGACATGTCCATGCTACTACGAAGTACAGTGTCCATTTTCAAAAGGAACATAGCAGCCTTAGAACCAAAGTCTCATTAACTATGAGCCGAATCCAAAGTTGATACTCAAGCTGGAACAACAGCAAACACAATTTTCCTTAAGGTGAAAGGGGAATCCCTCTGAAATCACTGGACCCTTATTGGTGTCCATCTCCTCTAGGCTGTTAAAAATAATAGTATTTACACAAACATTTGCCCAGCTTTATCCAATTCCGCCTCTGCAGAGGATCAGAACTCCTTGGCAATTAGCAGAGTTGTACTCTCCCACGTATAAATTTGACATTCCCTGAAATAACTGTTATTCTAACCAAGCCTGTAGAGGAGTTTTCCCCTGCTCTGGAAAGTTTAGTTTTTATGCTTAATAAACTTCAAAGGACTAAAGCAAGTGATAAATTGCATCCTTAAACAATCTGAACAAAATGCAGTGTTGTGGAAACCTCACAACTGCCACGCAGGGCAGCACTGCTCAAGCTGGATGCTCATGCTGGCCACGTTCAAATTAAGGACTGCTTGCTTTTCTCCTTGAAGTCTCTCCCACCCACCTTCAGTGACCATGAACTTCTTGAGGAGCCAGGAAAGGGCAGTGCTTGGCAATGCTTTGCTTATGGTTACTGTTTGTACCAAAATACCTGCCTTAGTTGCTTTTACACAATGGTTTTCTACTCTGAACTGGTTCATATGTGGTCCTTGTTAGTGACACGGCCATGACTGGGGCACATGAGAAACAGAAAGGCAGGTAACAGAGAAGTGCAAAAATATTAAAATGTTTTAGTTGGCTGAGCAGGGAATTTCCTGTAAACACATTCACAAGTGTCATTTTTAGGGGCATTGAGCTTTAGTAAAGTAAGACAACCAACATTATGCAAAAGCTTTAACAACTATTTCCTAAGCACTTCCATTTCACACTTCTGCTAAATTCACCTTCAGTTTCTTGACTTCAGTTGACCTGCTGCAGTAGACAACGTACAGAGGACAAAGTTCTTTGCTGCTTTAGTTCTTCAATTTGTTTTTCTCTGCTCCCACCAGTACATACATCTCTCTCAGTGTCTGCCACAATTCTGAGAGCACAGGATGCTCTAGGCTCATCTACCAATCAAGGCAATTGCAAAGGCCAGCCTAATCTCTGACAGCTTTCCACCCCAATGCTGGCTTCAGTTTTATATATAGTGGTCTTCTGGTTTGCAGACCCTTCCCACAGTTTGCTCCAACCCATAGCTCCACAGTCCTAGACCACAGCCACTGGGATTCAGGGGCCTTGAAAACCTGCATGCCATCTTTCCCTGTCAGCAGAATCTGGAGTTAAGCAAGAGACTGCTCAGTCCAGGGACCTGAGAGCAAATTCGGATCTTGTTCCTGTGAGCACAGTATTAGGCTGTGACTGGTACTCAAAAGCAACCAAATTAAAGCAATGATCTTATCTATTAAAGTAGAGGACTGTTTATACAAATGCTTTTAATGGCATCTTCTGCTTTGAGGAATGTATGATCTTCTCCATTGCCAGTCCAGCTTCTTGCTCCAAATTGAACAGGGGATTTTCTGGTCACGGTACATGATCTTCGTAAGGCTCTTCAAAACAGAGCTCTGGCAATTAGGAGTTTTGCATTCCACTGAGATATCAGTTCCTTTGGGCCTGCCCAGATATAGAACTTTTGTATGTATCAATCATTAATTTCTAAAAACTAAAGCAATTTATTGTTCCTTCCAGAAGGCAGCAGCTAAATGGGATCTCACTGACCTTCAGTGAAACTTAAGGGTTAAGACCCACCTGATTTTCTTTTTACCCTTTATCTTTCTAAGACATCTGCAGGTTAAGCCCATTCAGCACGACAGTCTTTTACAATATGCCAAGGCATTCCTCCTGTGTTGGCTCAGAAGGAAAGAAGCCACCTCAAGACTTGCCAAAGACAACTCTTGAAATAATTCCTGGAAGTTTCCCATCTCTGAACATCTGCATCTTTTACTCTCTTGACTTAGGGTGACTGACAAAATTCCAGTCCATGGTTGTTAAACGCCACTGCAGCTGAGCCCCCTGGAATGTGGCTTTTCTTCCAAGGATTTGGGGACATTTTAAATCATTCATACTGTGAGGGCTTGCTGTAGAGAGTGCTTTCCAATGCACTCTCTTACTACGAGCAATAAAGATGCTTATTTCATCTACTTCACTGAAGAGAAACATGAACCCACCAATTCAAAAGAGACAGTTTTGTCTGTAAAGGGGTTAGACCAATTTGTACGGGATCCTAATTTTATTAGGCTGTACTGTGTCCAATCAGAAATACATGGGAGTGTGGTATTACACTGCTACAGAGGACAACTAACTAAGAATTAGCAACCAAACAGATAATGGAGAAATAAGAAATGACTCTCACAAGCAGTCTAACTGGAGAGCCATTAAATAAAAACATATGACACACAATGATGACTTGACACTACTAAATATCCTGTATGTACTACCAGATTCATTCCAGTATCTGAAACATGACAGCTAAGGAAAGACAGACAGATAGTTTAGAAAGTTATTCTCTGCACTTCAAATGCAATCTCTGGCAAGTTTCGTTCACTTTTAGATCCTTAAACAACAGGCCATACAATATTCTGTGAATCTGAGCAGAAGCTGAAAAACACTGAAAAACACATAACCTCTGCTTCATTCTCATTTTTAAAATCTCATAATGGCATCTGTACATGTACAAGGTAGACAGGGCAAGGGTTGAAACTGAAAATGGGCCAAGTAGCATTGTTCTGCCAAACATGAGGATGGAAACTGCTCTAACTAGGGAAGTTTCTACACTCACTTCTAAGAAACTTGTCACCTAACCACTCTAAGTTCCAATATGTGATTTTAACCAGTCCATAATTCACTGCCAGCTCAGAAAGCAGCTGTTGCATGCTGAAGACAAATATCTACTTGTAAGAATTCTTTTATTTACAGTACTTCCAAGAGAAAAAGCTGAATGCACAAACCAGAAATGTGAAATTTTAAAAACAAGGTAACAATGATGAAACCATTATAAGAGACTCATCCAAGCCAGATGGCAGGGTCTGGTCCATACAGATAAATATGCTAATCAGGGTAAGCTCCTGTCACCCTAAAACTGAAGAAACCCTTTGCTCTGCACATAACTTTTCATCAGGAATAGTGCAGATGAATCACAGTCACAACTATTCGTGAGAGTGGTGGAATCTCGCTGTTACTGAATTACAGCACTCACTTGAAATTTTAAATATGGGACTATGTAAACCTGCCTAAGACTCTGGAACTGAGGTCCACATTATCCCAGTCATCTGTTGCCTTGTTGAAAAATGAAACCCAAATCAACCACAAGAGTCTCTCGTTGATGCTCACCATAATGAAATATATACAGACAAATGCAGTTTGGCAAGCTCAGTGAGTACAAACTAGCTATAAATTTCTAAAAAAAAATGGGTGCGCACAGGTCGAAGTTTTGCAACAGCTAACTGTCTAACATTCAGGGAATACAGAGCAAAGGCACATCCATACTGAGGGTGAGATGTTAACAGAAAAGGATGACATCAAACAGCCTCCATGTACAACCCAATTCATATCAGCATGGTCCTCCCAACTTCAGCTCTTTCGCAGAAAGAGCATAGAAGCCACCCACAGCTGTAGAAACAGCCCATCACTTCAGCAGAAATGCTCCCAAACCAAGGCTGGGCTCCCAGGTATGTCAGACAGCTTGAGCTCTTACTGCTGTTTTCATCAAAGGTGGCAAATTCCCCTAACCAACTGGGAACATCTATCACCAAGGAAAGGACAGGAGAGAATCCCTCTGAGAGAAGGATGGACTGATGCTACCCTGTATGAGTCTCATGTGTATGAACTTTCCCCTCTGATCCTCTCACGTTTCTTCTCACATAGTTTGCTGTTGTTGGTAAACCTGGCTCTCTGACATCTTGTTCAGAAACTCATCCTCCTGTTTCTGCTCCCTCAGGCACTGAGGTTCACCTTCTTCACCATCTCTAGATCCTCCTGCCCTCCCTCATTCTGGCACTAGAACTCAGCATTCTCCAGAAAGCCCCCACTTTGGCAGCCCTTCTGTCCTCAGTCTCACCAAGCAGATCTGAAATGCTGCTGCCTTCCTGAGCGCTCCAAACACCTCACTCCCCTTCCAGCCTTCTCTTGGGTTCTGGATCAAGATCAAGATTTTAGCCCTCGCTTTCATTGTGCTTTACAACTCAGCAATTATTGTTGGCTCATAATTTCTGTAACGATGTATCTATGGTAGCTATTCATGCATATATACTCCTTAGCACACCTACGCACGCTCCTGTACATAAGCATGGTATGTGCTGGTTAATGAAAGATATAGAAATAACATAAGCCAAATCAAGCACGTGTTTCTGTTGAGAATGTCAGATTCCGTGTTTCACAAAATCCTAGCTACACCCATGCTAATAAACTCGGGTTGTTAATTTACAGAACAATATGCTTTATTGTAGGGAAGGAAAACAGTGAGTTCTGTATTCTGCTTCAAGTGACTTTCAGTCTCCTGATAGTGCATTTCTTCTTGTCAGTTCTCTACAGCACAGATATGTCCCAGATTACTTCGTAAACAAAGCAAAAATAATTTCTTTCATCCAACTGCGGCAGGAACTGAACAACTTAATCTGATCATTGTGTGCAAAGAAAATATTTCCAATGACGACATCTTCCTATGTCAATTGGTTTTTATTACAGATGTCATCTCTATGTGCCATATTAATGCAGCTCTTTCTTCTCTTTTCAAGATTTTAATCTAAGTTTGTTGCTCTAATATTTTATTGGTTTAAAATACATGCTGTAAAATCCATGGCCTTCAAATTTTCCTGTAAGCTAAAAATAAACTGTTCTTGTCAGATATGGTTAGCTGATAAAAAGTGTCAGAGACTTTTCTGAATTACTTTGATAACTTCCTGTTTATGTGGTATTGACCCTTGTCTAATAAAGTTCTTTTACACTTGGAATAAGAGAAGATACTGCAGCATACTATTCCTTAATGGACAATGCTGATTACTTTTGAAAGCCTTTAATACATTTCCCATATTAGACATGAACAGATGTCAGGGATGTTGCCAAGTGAAATTTCTTTTATGCAATCTTGGCTTGTTGTACAATAATAGCCCTTTCTCAACATGGGAAAAAATTACAGACCCAACTAATTTCCTTGACAGGGAAGAGTTACATATGTTTTCCACTTGTAGCTTTTACGACAAGTTTACAATTTTGCCAAACCTGGAACTAATTGGGACTGTTTCCAAAAACGGTCCAGTAAACCCACAATGTGTACAGCTAGCTTAAAATGCAGCAAATGATTGTTTGCTTTTACATCTTTTTTTTTTTTTTTTTTCCTAACAGGGAAAAGTCAGATTGCACAATTATTTCATTTAAGTTACTTAAACACTTACTGTTTCATATCCTCCCAGTTTTTGAGCAGCTTGAAACATAGTCCAAAGGTTAACTGTTAGAGGGACAATAAGTATTTAGATAAGCATTGCATTAACCAACATATTTCAAAGAAATGTAAATTAAACAGTTCTTTAAAAAGTAGAAAAAAAAAAACAACTCACAGCCCC
Organism: Tragopan temminckii; assembly: GCA_028571105.1. Lineage (NCBI taxonomy): Eukaryota > Metazoa > Chordata > Aves > Galliformes > Phasianidae > Tragopan > Tragopan temminckii. Next base: position 7,808,064 of record JAOWBP010003659.1, on the reverse strand, counting down.
TGAAAAAGCTCCTGTGAAACATTTTCCAAAGAGATATTTACATAATCTGAAAAGTAAATATTAGCCCGTACTATATATATATGTTTAATTACATATAAGAGAACATACTTAGATTCCTTAACAGGACTGGAAAAATACACTGAGACAAAGGTAATGGGCTCATTTGACTTTGCTGATAAGAAGCACAGTATAATGAGACTGTAGCATGTTTCCATAACTTTGATAATAAAAATTACTCACTGGGAAGAATGTTGCTTTTAATTATTTGTTTAATACTGATTTTATTAGCAAGCAAGCATGAGCCACATACTAGCTCACAGAGAAAGCCCATCGATTAAACAACAATATCCAATATTTACTGCAGCTCAGATAATGGCCTCCATAATCAATAAGCAATAAGCTGCGTTCTAATGGATCCTGTGTAAATGAACCCGGGGGGAGCACAAATGAAAATTACCATAGTAATTATGTGGTCATGTCTTGCCCATGGCTGTGGGGTGAAAGGAACAGAGGTAACTCCTTCAAAAGGCGTGCTGGGAGATGCTTGTTGCTTCCTGCATAATTTCTTCCCTCTCACTTCTCATGCTGGCCTTATTTTATTTTATTCTTTTTGTTTTATGCTAATTGACAGCAGAAAAACTGATGTCACAGCTTTATGTAAAGTCAGTGCACTGTTTCTCCAGGAAGCAGTGGCTCCCAAAAGACACGCTGTTTTCACTTCAGGCCAGACTCAGCAATAATGCTTCAGAACACAGAGGACAGGATCTCCTCTTCCACGGGGGGATGCTCTGATGCAGTGTATACACTGCTCATTCCCACTAACCTATTTATATTGGCAATGTTTGCACAAGTCTTGCTGGACAAACACAGAGCCCTGTCCTGCAAACATTTCTGCTCTTCTCAGTGTACTTACTCTTGGCATTTAAGTATTTACTGGATCAGGCCCCTAATTTATAATGAATGACAGGCAACTTTCAGTGTATTTCAGCTATATGTTGGGAGAGGGCCCTACCTTGTATGCGGAATTTTAGAAATAATACCTAAGCTTGTCTTTCAAGCCCACCTTGCCCCCATGTGTGAGGGAGCACAGAATAAAACGGGGAGGGGGGGGGGAATCCTCTCTTCAACACAAAATGTTCTGAAAGCCTCATTGAACCTTGTATTGCTTCAAAGCTATCAAGAGCTTTGCTTAGGCCTTGATTTAATCTGAATCAATGCATAATGCAACGAAGCTGTTCATAGTACATTAATTTTACTTCCATTTCAAGCAGCCAGTTTTCAGACAAACATTGTAATCATTTGGAGTTATATAAGTTTATAATGGCTGCTGGAGGCCTGTTGCAATCAGTGCCAATTGCTATTAGGTATGTAAATTGTTATGTAAAACACACAGGTTTGACATTCTTCATCAAAATAACACATGGTTTTAATCTGCGAGATAAATTAGAGTAAATAATATTTCAATCCATAGAGTCCTCCCTTTAAGGAAAAAAAGTATCAATCAGCCTATAGATAAGGAAAAAAAAATTCCCCCTACTACAGCTTTTGTTGGAAACTCTACATTGCACTGCAATATTTATGTAGAATTTAGTTACAACTGTATCTTCTCCACCTACAATTGCTTTACAGATTGTGGCACTACAAACTGTACATGCCAAAGCAATTTTAAACACTGCATTCTGTATTAAACAGATACAGTCTGGTTTTATATTCTCCAAAGTCAGTAATTTATTAACTATAAACACATTTCTGGGCTGAAAAATCTGATCCCTTTTGTGCCTTTCTTGACCACCTTTAAATGTCCTCCTTTAATATTTGTCCTTTCATAAAGAACATCTGGGCACAATAAACATACGTCATGTTATTAACTCAGAAGAAAGGCATTACAGACGCTGCAGATTTACAAAACAGAAAACTAGAGAGTTTTCAACATGCCTATTTCTAGTCATAATCAGCGGATTTAAACCTATAAATATCCGGCAGCAACCACCCCAAGAAGGAAGAGATGCAAATCTAGGCATATGACAGTAAAATGCCTGGACTGGAAAATGTGTAGATATAAACACGGTCCCCCTGTTCATAAGGCTTTAAAACAGGCTCTGTGTGCAAATACTTTCTCCAGAGAAGCCAAACCGTTCTAAAATGTCAACAAGAAAGTGAGAAAAAGGATACTTACTCTGCTTAAAACCTAAATAGGGTATTCGTTCAATTGGTGTTTTCCTTTCTTTCATATATTTATAAAGTGCCACAAGGAAAGCCTGCTCATCAGCTCTGCATTCTTCACCTACGGCAATCTTTGATTTATCCTCACTTGAGCCTTTTTTACAGTTGCTGTTGTTACTCTTGGGTTTGGGCAAAGCTGACTTAGCCTCACATTTTACCTGGGAAAAAAAGAAGATGTCATATCAGATCTGGGTAACCTTTAATTTTCACTTAAAGAACAAATACCCACTCCTAGCAGAATGGATTGCTGAAAAAAAGGAGGCCAAACCATGCAACTGTGTTTGAGGGGAAACAAAGGAAGCTATTTTTAGAGCTAAATGTCTTGTTCTGAATCTTAGTCACAACATTTTTAAATAGCCACATCTTTAAATCATTATAACCCATTGGTAATGCTCTCCAGATCTGCATTTTTATGACTATACATTGCTATGTCACAGACAGCTCCCATCTCTCACATACACTTGCCATTAGCAAGTCTAATAATAACCTTTGTTCCAGGACTGACACTGAGCATTGTCAACTCCCGCAGACAACCCTTGGAGTTGAAGGTGCTCAGCCCCTTCCAGGAACGCTCAGCAGCCAGCTCGGAAAAGACTCATTTTTCTCTCCTCTGGCCCACCAAAATAGACGCAGACCTTGGCAGGCCTTACCCAGGCAGAACCCTCAGCGCACATGAGCAGAGGTTCTGCTGTAGCACAGACTTAAGTCAAAAGGGCTTGAGGATCTGCTTGAAGTTAACCACAGCCCCAGGTACTGAGCAGAAGGAAGAGACTGGTTACAGCAGCCTGTCCCACTAGGCTCCCGCAGCCCCAGTGCATGTGAGTCCCCCAGCTCCCACTGGCCTTCCCAGCAGACTTGTCAGTCAGGAAGACAACAAATTGCAACCACTTTAACCTCTCATCAGTATTCAAACCTAGGAACTGGCTTCATCTTGCAGTTCATCTTGGAGATAATCCTCACATGGAATCAATCAAATTACAATTTGAGCACTCCCATAATATATGTGAAGCAAAACCAAAGGAGTGGAACCTTGCAAACTGATGTTTCAAAACCCTCCATTATCCAAGGTGGGACCAATGCGTGTGCAGTGAGAAGCTGCCCACTGCAAGGTAATGAAAGTGCTAACAGGCTCTTTTGGATTTGCAATGTCCTGTCACTGTTTGCAAGCGCTGTGAAGAGCCTTCTGCAGCTCCACATCTGAATCAAAACGTCCTCTGTGCTCCAGAGCCAGCACCAGGTATCTTGAGAGGAGAGCAGAGGGAGCAGCACATCGTGAAGAGCAAGAGGGGAACTATGGTCAAGCAAAATACTGACCCTCCTTCTTCCGCTTCCAACCAGGTGCTTTGTGGGCACTTCCTGACATTTTGGAGGTAAGTGCTATGGCCAAACAACAAACACACCACTGGAACAACCATATGCTTATTTTATCTCAATATAGATACCTTGTATTCAGGCTCAAGGAAAGCAAGATCTTTTCTTCTGCATTGCTCCAAGATAGTAACTCCACAAAAAGCACTGGTTTAGGGTCAGCTATCTCCGCAGTTTTCTACAGACACTGGGCAAGGCAATGCTAGAGGGAAGAAGTGGTGGCACTTTTCCAAGATACTCGATGCCACTGAAAGCTCTCCCGGTAGGACACTGCAGGTACAGGCTTGCTCTGCCCAGGAAACACACCAGGTATGGGAAAGTGGACTTCCTGCACGGTTTTTCCTCATCTCTTACTCCTGAAGTTTGTTTCCTGTATTGCTCAATAGTGTCTGGTTGCATGTTACAAAGAGATACTGTCCTCCTATGGCACAAGACACCATGCTTTGCCTTTTAGTAATAGATATGCTCACTGATTGAACTTCGGTAAAGATCCTGGGTTTCATCCAAAACTCAATGAAGTTAAGGGGAATTTTTTCCTACTAACTGAACTTTGGATTTCATCACTTCACTTTTCAGTTCAGAGCTGTAATCCCTTGATTTTTTTACTTCGGCTCCTTGCAAAACTGTTTAATAGCTTCCCATATAAAGTTTAGATTATATTGTCAGAATGTTCAGTGCTATACCAAAGACTGGGTTAACACTTCAAGTGCAAACCCATAATTTCATTAAATACAGGATTTTTAATTTGAACTGCAAGTATGTGCAAGCTAACACGTGAAGTAAATTCACTGGACCTGAGAACAATTTCTCAAGTTTTGAAGCTCTCTTGCTTGGTGAAGTCAGTGAGTCAGTCAGTCAGTTTGTCTGCCAGTCAATCTCAACCTTTGTATTGTGTTTTAATTTTTGAAACCAGGCAATTCAACTACACTTGCAAAGACAGCCTGGGCATAAACGCTAAATCAAATGAAAGCTCACTTCTCTGAAAGCAAACTAATGGTAAGGGATGTTACTCCCAAAGAGACAAAAGGAAACAAAGAAAGTATCATATAAAAAAAGCCACTGGGAGTGAGAAACTCCATGCTACACATGTCCTTGTTTCCAGCACACAGAGAAGAGAGGTCAAAGCGCCTGTGGACCTCAAAGGTGCCAAAATGCAAGGAAAGGCCTCCAAGCAGTGCCAGGTTCAGAGGAGCTCTGATGAAACTGAAATATTTCACCTGCACATGTTGGAGGCAAAGACTCATTTCTGGCACTTCCCCCAGGTGACAGGAGACATGAATGAGTGCTGTGACCTCTGATTAATCAGAAACAAAAGGGCCAAGCATCGTTCTGGATAGCACCGGTGTAAATCCAGTATAAATGCACTGCAGTCAGAGCTCTGCTAGATTTGCCCCATGGACCAGAAATCAATTCCCTCCCTTGAAATGCAGTTCTGAATCTTCCTAAAAGGCAAAGCTGTGGTACAAAATGCAGCATTTTGCTTGGCCTCGCTCTCTTGTCTGGTCCAGTCAGAAAGCAGAATGAACTTGCTGTAAAGAGGGAGTTCCATTTCCAGAGGAGGTAAAGCTCTTTCGCTGCAGCTTTGTTATGCACAACACACCCAGAACGAAGCCGAGGGCTGAGGTCCTGTAAGGCAGTCCAGAGCTGCAGCATGGAGGCTGGGGTGTGCTGCGGTGGGCTCTGGAAACATCTGGCCACATCTGCCTGCGTGCTCAGGCAGAGGCGTATGAGCCAGGATCAGGCAGCCAGTGAGCATCATGGGTGCAGCAGGGGTTTGTTTTCTCCTGCCAGAGGTCACACACACAGCAGACCACTACAGAGCTGTATTTTAGAGCTTCAATCAGATAAAGTCTGAGGCTCTCAGAATAAATCTTCAGGTCTGAGAGCATGCCAGGCCACCTGTGGCCGCAGGAAAAGCAAATCCTGGCAACTTTTAAACTAATTTCCCAGATCTTGCCATATAAATGAAGTGAGAGATTTACTTTAGCATTTGCACTAAGAGATGTAATGAGTAGATTCATTTGGGGACAATTTCCATGTGTAAGAAGTTAATCCTTTCAGCTATTCAGAACAGCCGCATCAGCCAGTTCTAAAAGGCCTTCCAGTGCACTTTTACACACTTTGGGAATGCTTGTTGGGAGCACCAAGTAAGAAATGTTTGCAGGTACAGCGAGGGTCACGCTGGGGCCTGTGGGTCACACAAGCTGGTCCAGCAGTGCTGACATGGGCAGTATGACAGCCTCCAGGTGCCCTCCAGCAGAGCCAGACCTGCCTCACCAAATGTCCCAGCAGTAAGGGAGTTCCCCAGGATCCTCCCCAGTAGGCAACGGGAGGATGTAGTACCCAGACACCAGACCACAAGCAAGAGGTGGAACATGACTACGCCACTTTCTAGCAGCAGCTGGAGGCCCCAGACTGCAGGTCTGCCCCTCTGTGGCTCTACTTCCACCAAGCCACCTAAACTCAGCGCTTCTACCCAGCCAAACGCTCTTCTGTGCCAAGTTAACAGCAAAAGCCTACAAAACAATGTCTGCTCATGGCTCAAGGTAAATGTGCCTCATGAAATCTAAACTGTACGAATGTATAAAGATTTCTAGTCAGTGGCAGCTGAGCACAGAATGCAGCAAGTCAATACAAACATGTGGTCTGCGTCGGTCTCGGCACCATCTCTGCTCCTTCCCTGCCCAAATCCTACAGTCCTTGTTTCTCCATCAGAGCCATCTGCCCACTGTGCTGAAGTCAAGCTGCAGTCAGACACTGGGTGCCATCAACTGAGGACGAAAGCTGCATAACTTCTGTTTGAAAGGGATTTTAGCTGGAACAAGGCCAGGACCATCACCAAAACTTTTTGGCACCTAGTGCAAGTGGATTTGTCCCACTTGAACAGAGCAGTTTTCAGCTCTGCTTTTTATGGACCCGCTGTCAGCATTCATCAGATTTGGAGCAAGGCTAGAGAAGAAAATCGGATGGTGAAACTAACATGGAGCCTAAGCTGATGACTTCATAGCTCAGTGTTCCCACAAGGAGAAGATAGCAGGTGGGCCTCCATCCCCTGCCCACACACTTCCACTGTCCCCAGGAACCCACTGGCAGGGTCTCTAAAAGTGTAGTGCATCTGCTTTGGAGGGTTTTTGATTCACTGCCCCCCTCTTACTGAAGTATTTCCACAACCCTGAACCACAGACTGATGTGAAGAGCCAAAGTGAAGTCAGTATGACTACATGCAAGGACATTATATCATGAGCACGTCTATTATTTATAATGAAATTAAGCTGGCCAAGATAATTAATGCTATTAATATCTGCACAATGATGAGCGCAGTATGACTAGATAAATAGGCAGAATTACTTCTTATCTGAAATATCCTCTCATTTGACTAGTAGGGTGAGCCCAAATATAAACAGAGAGAGTAAATAATTTGGTATGAAGTGTTGCTGTTGTTTTTAATTATCTAGTACCTATGCATCAGGTGCAAAGAGCAGGGCGCTTTGACAACACAGCACATGCTGCCTTTTGCTAGTAATATTTTAACATGAGAAATGGCTGGGGATGGGGGAATTAAGGCAAATTGAGACATTTTCACGCTGCAGATTTTGCACATTCTTCTACAGAGCAAAAACATTCAGGCAAACTCTATAGCATCTGGCAGGACCCTGCAACTCAGCACACCAGGCTCCATCGCCTTTTACCACGCCTGTCTAACATGATAGTACAGCCTCCAACTGAGCACAATAGGGCACAAAGAGAAGAGAAACAGTGACTTAAGGGCAGAGCTTCATCATGAACTTCAGCCTCTTTTATCGTCATCAACAGAAGGCACAATTTTAACCGAACTCCTAGGGAGGAGGAGGAGGTGGAATTTAATTTGCCTTCCTATGAGAAACCCAGAGCAGAACACTTCCACTTGACCTCTTTAACCTCCTAATCTCCCAGGACATTCACTGCCTATAACAATACGAAAGTAAATGGATCTATAGATTCACTGTATTTCCTAAAGAGATGGTCACAACAATGGGAGCATTTTTCAGATACACATCCATCTAATTTAGTGAAACAATGGACTCACAAGGAGTTGGGTGAAACATTCAGGCTATGCAAATACAGTTAGCAGGGGCTCAAAAGTATCAACAGTGACAAAGTTCTGACAGAGATAAAAATCAAGAAGTATTGCTCTAAGTAATTTTCCATCTTTGCATCTTACAGTTTCAAATTAAATCATCTTGAAAGGAGCCATTTGTGCTGCTTTTATTTTAAGAGAAAATAAAATTCCTATTTAAAACCACACATACAACAGAGAAAATAGGATGTAAATTACACTACAAAAACTCCATTTTTAAGTAATTTTAAGTAAAAGACACAAACCCACAAATAACTAAGAGATATGCCCATAAACACAAAGCAAGGATCCAATTTTTACTTTCAGCATGGGCTAAGCACTTCAGCAAATAAAGAAGACTCTTTAAAACAGACCCTGGAATGAACATGCAGCTCAACGTGAAGTACTGAAGAATCTGTCCTTTTTTTCTAATTTTTAAAAAAATTTTTAAATTTTTTTTTAGCATTTGTACTGAATTTCTTCTTCACCACTCAACTCCCCCCTTTTTTTTAAAGTCAAGATCTTAACATCAGGGTAATCTCATCTGTGCGTGCTTCTTAGAAACCATTATTTAAGCAGCTCTTGTTTCATACTCTGTTTATCTTCAAATTTATATTTAGAAGTGCATTGTAACAGGGTGAGCTGCTCCTGGTTTATTTTTAATTTGAAGATACTGTCACAAACTATGTTTGTGTGTCACAGAATGTGAAAACTAACAGCGGGTGCCAAGAAAGCTTAAACACTACCAGTTACCAACAAGCTGATAGCATTAGGTTGTTAGGTGATTATAGGTACTGGTAACTTCCAACACAGACGAGATTTAAAGTAAAGAATAAACCTGTTGAAAAAAATTACATTTATCTCCCCAAGAAAATAAATTACATTCTAATTTGGAAACAACATGCTGGGAAACAAAGGCAGGGCCGTACCTAAAAAAGGAGAATGTACTGAAAGGAATATTATTAAGTGATTTACCTTGGCAACAGCTTTGCTTTCAGAATTATTGTTGGAATCCTTAATGCCATTTAATGAATCTCTTCTCTGTGGGCAAGGCTTCTTTTTGCGTGGTCTGCCTTTAAGATTTGGTGCTGAAAATTAATGGAGAACAATTTGAGTACATTGTCTTATACTGGATTCTTAACAGCTGAAAGCATCATAAATAATTCCACCACAATCAGTCACAGAAATGTACACATCTGTCTACAGTAAATGCTTATTATGAGATTCCCGTCCTCCGCGGGTTACATCTTGACACACTATACATTTCTATATCATATTCCCCAAGGCTAATCTATTCTACTTTCACATAACTAATTAATACAAAGTCAAACACTGGTCTCTGAAGGACTCGGAGAGAAAGCACAAATATTTCTCCATGGTACAAAAAAGAACAAAGTAGAATATTAATAGGTAACTTTGCATTAATGAGCTGCTGCATTTATTATTGTTAATCTTCAAGTAAGAGCACTAACTACTACTTCCAACTTTGGGAAACATCTGTTTTTAGAAATGTTCTGAAATATTAAAATTCCTTACAGCTCCAAGAAATGTTTATATACTCTGTCATTCTTGTCAAAGTTCTTCTAAAAAAGTTTTAAAAAAAATAAAATTACCCCTGAGTCCTGAAACGGATCAAAAAACATAACTAGCTCTAGAAGTTGACAAGTACTGAAATAAGTGATTGATTGTTTCATAAGGGTTACATACCACACGTATAAATTAACATGAATCACTTTCAGTTTTGTCCAATTCTTAAGATAAAACGGCTTTGAAATAACACAGTGACTAAATCCTGGCCACGCTGTGGGAAATGGATCTTCGTAAAAAATACCAGGCTCATCTTTCAATAACGATATTATGATATAAATTATGATCACATATAGAAATAGGAGATGAAGCAGATGTTTGCTCATTATTACGTGTCCTGCCTGCTTTCGGATTTAGAAATCAGCCTCTGACTACTCTGGCAACACTGAAAATGATAAACAATCATTAACTAATGACTGTACTGAAGAAGATAATTTCCCTTAAACCTTTAATTTCTAGGTAACCATTGTTTTCATTACTTAAAGGGATGATTAGAACAATGTCAGAAATCTAAACACCAGAAACCTCTTGAGTGCCTTCTAATTGTTTCTAATCTTACATTTGTCACACAGTAAGTCAGTGGTTTCAGGACATTTTACATTTTAATTAGTTTGCAAACACAATAAAGGGTGCTAATTTGATTTTATAGTTCGAGTAACAGTGCCCTATTTGGTCTGCTCAGAGAAAAACAGAAGCCCTGCGTTTAACACCAGAAGTCCGACAGACGCATCCTGTTCCTTCTCCAGCACCAGCACACAGTGAGCGCAGGTATGCGGACGTGTGCAAGTCCCCATTCGTTCATGTATAAAAACGCCTTTATCGTCCTTCAGAAATATCTCCATCTATCTGCAGCCAAGCACGTTCCGCTTACTGAAAAGTACTGCAGAAAGCAATTTGGAAAATGTCATCTGAGGCTAGCAAGCAGAATCAAACAAAGAGATAAAGCAGTGATTACCCATTGCGGCCGACAAACATCTGCCCCATTTCTATCTGTCCCCACAAGCACTGCCATGCTGGGCTGCACCCCGCCCCAGCCGTGCCATCGTTCCGGCCCGTGCCAGAGCCAGG
>JAOWBP010003659.1:7757396-7797622 GCA_028571105.1 Tragopan temminckii | reverse complement strand
GCAGGGTCACCAACCAGCAGACCAGGCTGCCCAGAGCCACATCCAGCCTGGCACTCAATGCCTCCAGGGATGGGGCATCCACAACCTCCTTGGACAACCTGTTCCAGTGCCCTCTGTGTACCCTCTGTGTGAAAAACTTCCTCCTAATATCTAACATAAACCTCCCTGTCTCCGTTTAAAACCATTCTGTACTGGAGTGGATAGGTAAATTGGAAAGCTTGTCGAAGAAGATACTTTCCTAATGTTAAAATGACAGATGACTTAAATTAATGGTTCTGTAATTGCCTCTCTACTATGGTCCTGATGTAGACAGATATTTTTTATGTAAGCAAACAAACTGCAGTCTTCTTATGTCAACTAAGACAATTCTAACTAGGAACATGATTACAAATAATATTTTCTCTGTGGTTATAAAACAAGACTTCAGTGTTTGCAGTACAAGTATCTCAGTCTTTCCATTAAAATAGGAAGTTTTTCTTCTGGCAGTTGGATGAGTGCTTTCCAGCTCCAGAAGAGCAGAGTTTCAGCTTGTCTTTACATGATCATGGACTAAAATACCTCTCTAACTATGTTAAACAGCCACTCTGAAATGTTACTTTTAGGTCCTTTCAAATGAGATTTAAAGAAGTCTTTATTCTAGCACAATTTATAAAAGAAAATGACATTTCAAATAGAAATTATTGATGAATATGACATTGGTAATAAAACTGAAATAGTTCTACTGTTCATTGCGTAGATGGCCCTACTGCCTCCAGATCAACATGAAAAGAAAAAAAAATTGTGTTTAATTTTGAACTCTGTTGTACGATATTACCTACAACTTAATTTCCCTGTTTTTTTCCCCTTTAGATATTCGAATACCATTAATGTGGAAAGGCTCTGATCACTTCAACAATAAAGAAAGTACGTAAGACCTAATGAACTACTATGATAAGCAATTAGTTAAACCTGTAAATTGAAAACTAGATGGAGAAGTCCATACTGATCTAAATCTGTTTTTTTTGATCTTTCAGTAGATCTGTGTTTTACTGTGTTGCGTGGTAGCTCTTAACTTGAAGTTGTCGACTGTAGCAAGTTGAGAAAGTTCAAAGTCATATGGCTGTATGTTTAAAATCTCGCCTTTCCAGAGGTGAACCTCCAGAGCAAGAGTAAGGATAACATTATTAACTAAATAGCTGAGAAACTTCCAATTAAACATGATGTTCTCTCTCTCATCTACGCTCAGGAGAGTAATATTGAAGGCTGTTTCTAGTGAGAAATTTAAATGAAAGTTCTCTATTGCTTTTGAGTGGATTATTGGATAGTCTTCAAGTACATGCATTTTGCTATGTCATGGAGATTAACCCTAAATCTGTTCCAGCTGTCACCTGGCATTGATTTCAGTTTGATTTTCAATAGGGTCAGAGGGGCTAAGGCTGGCAAAATGGTCTAATCCTATATAGTACATTCATAAAGTGATATAGATGTTGGATCAATTTTCTTTTTGCCTTAAATCAATTTTATTAAACCAAATTACATTTCTACTAACATTTCTGATGTTGTTAGCACAAACTGCCACAGGTTATCTTGTAAAAAAAAAAAAAAGAAGTTGAGCGGAGGTAGGTGTGTGAATGCCAAACCTATGCGCTAGCTTTGGAAGTTCAACTGTCGTGAAATCCTATAATGTGAAATTTAGGGTGGGAATAATTTGAGGGCAATTCCTTAGTGGCTCAAATTACCATTCCTTCTATGTTGTTTCTTGGGGGCATTAAGTATTGTGATGTGTAATATGCTAATAAAGCATCTCTTTGGTTCTCCCCAGAATCACAGCGCTATGCAGTGTTTTGTTTGTTCAGAATGGGAGCTGAGGTTTTTGATACAGAGGTGGCAATTGTGGATAAAGCAATAACAGATATCTGTTTTGAAAACGTAACCATATTGTGAGTATAACTTATCTGTGTTGCACGAAGTACAAATATCTGTGTTTTCTTTTGAAAGTAGGTATGATTATGAATATGATTGGCTGAGGTCCCCTAAATTTTTCTGTGGGCAAAGGAATCTGTAACATTTCTGTTGATCTCAGTGGTTGGTGGATCTCTCTCTCTGGAACGTTGGTTTTTTTTATGTACACGATAATCACGGTGGTAGATATGCCATTTAACTACTTCTTTCAGGTTTTTTTTTGCCATGCTGAAACATTTTTCTTTAAATAAAGAGATTAGCTTGTAACTCAAGGACAAAAGTACACCAATGCTAAAAACTGGAAGCACTATAAAAATGCACTTCTGCAGGCATGGGTGTTACACCCAGCGTTTTAACTATTACTCTGTGGAGCAGGCTATGGTCTCTTTTGATGTTCCCGAGTCACTGTTCTCTAGAAATCAGACATTTATTTTCCACACCTCATGTTCTGTTATGCTCATACGAGCATATGCTACAGCTACAATCCTCGTAGTTGAAGAATACTAGACAGGAAATTATTCACTTATCTTTAAATATAACCTAGAAAAGAATAGAAAGGTGTTCACATATACTTTTCTGTTGCTTTATAAATTTTTAAGAGTCTTGAGAGACACTTTATTATTTCTGTGAGGGTTGTGTTGGTTGTTTTTTTATGTGTGTGTGTGTGCTGCTTTATTTTTTATATTAGCAATTTAGATTCAGTCTCCTGAGGAAGACTGACTGGAAATCTAGAACTACTGAAAACTTTAAATCAAGATCTTAAAAAGCGAGTAGTTGAGAGAGCATGGATCTGTAAATCAAACTTTCTTTCTTAACACTTGCTCAAGTTTAGAGTAAGGGCAAGGATTTAAATCTGCTTCTTGAAAGATGCATCTGTTCTTGGAGAATTTACCATTATGATTTTCTGTAAAATAATGCAGAAAAAGCACTCAAAATTCCCTTGTGTGCCCACAGATAAAGAAGAAATTCTTTAAAAGCCTTTGGGATAATTTCCTTATGAATATGTAGTGAAGGATTTGTACCAGAAAGATGAGGTTAGGCTTCTAGTTTGATGATTCAGCTCGAGAACGTTGAGAGCTGGTAGAACTAAAAAGACAACAGGGAGTGGGCAGAAGAACGCAGCAGCAGATAGACAGATACTATGAATGACAAATTTGTTGCTTGTGAGTGAGTTAGGATTTATTTTTCTGCAAATACAAAGGTGCGACAGTTCAATCTGATTTGGGATCACAGGCATGATAGGTTTTCAGTCGTGTTATTTCTGCATAACAGTAGAGGGCAGATTGAAGTGTGCTTATACGTCTTGTCTGTGTATTTCTATCACATGAGCAGTGTGGGTTTTTTCTCCAGTTTTTAACCTAAACGTTGAATTTCCTGTTTGCAATTGTTTATGGTTTAATTATAACATCCATCTCGTGACTTCAGCACTAAATTACCACTGTGTACTCTAGTCTTTAATTCCATTTTAATGTATGTCTTTCCCTGAATCTGATGTAATTCCTTCCCTTGATTAGCAATATATATTATTTAATAAATATATTGTAGCAACAGCATTCCTTGGCTAGGTGCTCAATTCACTAACAAATGCTGTGAAACTTTCTCCCCACCCCCTTCAGTGATGAAGCAGGACCAGATTTCCAGGTGAAGGTTGAAGTGTATAGTTGCTGTACAGAGGAGTCTTTCTATGTAGCAAACACCCCTAAGAAACTAGTAAAGAAGCTAAAAACATCCCTCAGCAAAGCTACAGGGAAGAAACTCAAAGCTACGCTGGAAGAAGACGGCACTGACTCCATTTTGCTCTCTGACTCACTCATCCAGTAAGATACACATATGGGTATTCTGCTTTTATTATACTTTTTAATAGAAATAGCCCAAATACATTGTCAATATTTGGAAAATTGCCAAGAACGTGATTATTTATGTACTTAACCAGGTGGAAAAGAATTTACATTTTAAATAGGAAATGAGAAAGTAGGTGTGAATTCCAGCTATGTAGCTCAGCCGTGGGGCCCAGTTCTGATCTTTAAACACATGAGTAGACTTTATCTTTCTTCTACACAGCTGGTAAATCCACTGTTATTTGCAAACTCAGGAATACTTCGGTTTGATCTCAAAATCAAGCTTGTGTGATACGTCTGTTGCCCTCCATCTACCCCTCCTCTTTCCCTATCGCATTCACTCCATGTATCAATTTTGCACCCAGGCAATTTTGCTTTTCAGAATGGTGGACGTTTCTAAAAGGTGCAGGTTCTGTGAAGTAACAAACAGGTGTGTGGGCAGGGGAAGCCTCTCACAGCCTTTCCCCCAGTGAAGTTGGTAGGGCTGTTGTGCTGTGTTGTGTACGTGGGGGCTGTTCTGTTTTCTGGCTTTTCCGCAAGTGTCTGGACTGGCTGGGGCGTTTTACAATTACTTGCTGCTTAGCAGGAGTTTCCTTAATTGACTTCAGCACAGAACATTTTGAAATGACTTATGATTTTCCATTTTCATAGAAATAAATGCTTTTCTCAGTAATTCACCTGTGTTTCCTTTTAAAAACGATCTTAAGTCTTTCATGTATTTTTAATGAAGTGAACTGCCTGCTAGTATTTCCCAACTACTTTAATTTCATTGTAATTTAAGCAGCCCAAGCACCTAAATTGTAACTACTACAAAATAGATTTTTTTAATTTTTATTTTTTTAAGAAAGTAAATATTACTTAAATTACTTTAAATATTGCTTTCTTTTTTTTCTTTTTCCTGATGGCTCAGCAGCAGAGAATCCACGTATAATTTTTGCCACATTTTGAGAAAAAATCTTAGTCTTGTTTTGTATGTCTATTTGCCTGGATTATATAAGGAAACGTTAAATCACAGTTCATCTTTGTTGAGCTAATATTGCTATACACTAATATTAGTGTTTCAATGAAAAATACACATCCAAGATGTCTTAGCCACAGAGCAAGGCAGTTTTACTGCTAACTTTAGAGTACCTTCCACCTAATGACAGCGTTTTTCAGTATGCATGGTGGCAGGTGGCTGTGCTTTCCTCAAGCTCTGGCTGGCTGATGACACGCTGCCATTAGGTACAGTTGGCTTCAAATATAACCACAGGCTTATTTGTTGGCCACGCTCACTTGAATATAGATCGTCTGTCTTTAATGAAGAAGAATCAGTAGGCAGTCCTCACTATTGCCCCCTCGCCTGGGTTTTGCTTTAGGTTTCTCAACTGTAATTTTTTGTATTTTACTTTCTTCCATCTTGAAGGTGATTTTTTTTTTCCCTACCATTACTAGTGATGTGCTTACTAATGGCTTTGCTAGGTGATTAAAAAAGATTATTGGGAACAAATGTCTTACTACAGGCTGAAAATAAGTTGTCTTTTTTTTTTTTTAATATAGCCTCCCCTTGAGATTTGTATTATTAAGACCATGGTAATGTAGCCTTTAGAGGTGAGGAGATTGCATCTTTCAAGTGTTCTCAAAGAATTATACCAGTCCAGTCTGTGAAATTAAACCACAGCAATAAAAAGGGAACTTGCTATATTATATGAACACTTTTCCTCTGTAGATTCCATCTGTATTGGCTGTTTTCCTCTCAGAGCACACGTGGGATAAAGTTGTCCCTTTTCCAGAAATTCTGTGATCCTCCCGTGCCAAACTTCTTAGCTTAGAAGTTAGAAAACTCCCTGTCAGCCTCGTAACTTCTCATAAAAGCTCAATGACAAGCTGTTTTGAACGGTTGCTTTATTTGTTAATATCAACTATACTGATACTCTGTCTGCTCTTAATTATCTTTTTTCATTTTTTATGCAGTCTTTTGCCCACTTCATTTTTTCTGTTGTTATTATTATTATTGCATTTGTCATAGGAGAAGGACATTTAGTGGAGGCATAGTACTAATTCCCAGAAGTTGCACTTTGGAGGCATGCACGTTCTGTTAGCTGGCAGTACTGGCCTATGTGGGGACTTGCTGCTGATGCCTTTCATGTATTTGCCCTCCGCTGAGCTGGAGATACGGCTTCTCTATCCTATGTTTGGAAATTCACATTGATATTTTGCTATAGAAGTACATGTTCTAATCTAATGGCCTCATTTTTATTGCTGGGTTCTTTTTAGGACCCGATGATTATTTTTGTTTTTACCTTTTATTATATGAGATGCAACTGGAAGCTATGCATATTAGGTGCTTTGGCTTGCACAACCTGCACTCTGTGCATCTGGATGAGTGAAAGCAGATAGGGATTTCTAACATTCATATTCAGGAACAGGTTCTGGAATCTGAGCTGTATGAATCCAATATGCGTTGATAGGAGGGATGAGATAGTTACATTCCCCCCAGTGTCCGCATTCCAGCGTCAGTGCTTCTGCCACTTGACGGGCAGCAGGTCGAACTGTGAGCCTTCACCACGCTGTATGAGATGCAGTGGGCAGATTGTTCTTTGTTATTCAGAGAAGCTGCCATTTAAGGCAGTCAGCTAATTCTGTCACATGTATGGGCAAAACATACTCAGTAATCCTTATTAGCTTGTTAAATATAAAATATAGTTGCAGATAACTTTTCTAAATTATATTGAAGTTGGCTAAAAGGGATGACTGTTCTGTTTTAGAAAGAAAGTATTACTGGGAAGCATATTTTAAAAGTGAAGTAGCTGTTTTCTTGGCAAGGTTGTTGTGGTAATTAGTCATGCTTTAGAAAAAATAACTAAATCAGCACAGAAGTTTTATCCGTGAGAAGAAACTGAACTACTTTGTACCATTTAAATAGAGTGGTAATGCTTAACTGAATAGCAAAACATAATCAGCGGGGAATCTTTTGTTCGGGAATGGTCTACAGGGAATATATACAAATGTTGATGAGTTTTTGTTCACATTCCCCTCTAAATGTTTTATAGAGGTGGTTCTTTGCCCAAAGTGCTATATCATATTTACTTTTCTATTTGTTGCTTTGAATTAAATGTGCAACAGACCTCCCTGCTAATCTTCTGTCTCCTCTCTTTCATTAGGGTCAGAGCTGGATAGGCATCTGATTTTCAAACTGTGTGCCCTCTGCTATTAGAAAAATTAACACTTGGAAAGTATTAGTATTTATTTTCTACTGAAGTCAATTCAGTAGTGTCTTAACATCTTTTATACCACTAAGGTATCTTATGCTGTACAGAAGGTTTTTAAAGGATTTTATGCTCAATTCTGTTAGAGAAGGCAATTAGTGATTCTAAGTGGTTTGTTTTCCTGTGAACTTTGTTTAAACTGTCATTAGCCAGGTGGAATTCTTACTGCATTGCTAGACTGTAAATCTGTTACTTTGTCTTAAGAGTATTTGGGGAAAAAGGTTAAACATGTACCAAATTTATACCAGTTTATTCCAAGAGCTGCATTCCACATGCACTGTGCTGAATTGCAAATGTGATTTTTTTTCCAGCTTTTTTTCCCCACTAGGCAAAGTCTAAACCAAAGATACAACACTGTGATACCTGTATGCACAATAAGTGAAAGAGTCCTTTGTGCTGCAAAGCTGGCTGTAGGATTTCTATAGATTTCTTTTTCTATATGCAAAGAAACAAACTATTGGATACTATTCTGAATGAGTGTGTGTGCGTATGTAACCAACTTTTATGAAGTCTACAGTCAAAGCAAAAGAGCAGAGCAGTCTGGAAAAGCAGTATAAAGATTTTAATTTTGAAACTTGTGTTTTCAGATCAAGTTCATCATCTATTTTTCTGTTGCCTACAGTATACATTTTTGCACTCATTTTTGAGTTAGGCCTGGGGTCAAAAGCTGCAAACCTATCAAAAGTTACTTGGTGTCTGAGTAGAGAAGAGAGATGCTTTTAGTGTCGTTGGGCTGCAGGAGGCTTGGAAAGCACAGGCCTTATGTCTGGGGTTGCCAGTGGCAGACAGATAGCTGGAGGGACTGAGCTGATGGGGCTCTGTGGCGTTGGCCTGGAAGTCATGGGGTGGGAGGGAACCGGAGGTGCTGCACAGGGTGGAGGCAGGAGGTGAGGATGTGGGAATCAGCTGAGCACGCTGGGGAGCAGCTCTGTGGGAAGGGGCTGGGGTGGCAGCCTGTGGCCATGGACAGCTGCTGCCTTGCATCTTGGCATGTCCCTGTAAGCAGATGTGTTATCTTGGGCATCCGTAGGCTCCCTCTAATTACTGTCTGTGCAATACAAAGCAGAAATGACTTAAAACGTGCCTTTTCTTTCACATTTAGTGGAGCAAAGTACAGTTTGCTAGCATATACCACTTTGGGGCTGGAGAGTGCCAAGGACAGTTTCAGGACCCACAACCTTACCATTACAGGAAATGGTAAGTACATATGGTACCAATTTAAGGAAATAAAAACCCAGTAACATTTTGCATTTCTCTTGTAAACTAAAGAGTTTAAAGAGATTATTTTTCTTGATACTTAATATAGAACAACTTAAACAAAATATTTAACTGTTCTAAAACAAGCATCTATACACAGCTGAATAAACTATAAGTTGAGTACAATTTCAAGTCCAGAGGAAAATTTAATTCATTTGGGAGTTTCTTCTGTTATTTGCATCTTGATCTTAAGTGCGTTGTACCCATATATACAAATTATTTCCCCCTTTCTCACAACCAAGGGAGGGTATTGGAGCAAAGAACAGCTTTTTCCTCTGTAGTCAGAACAAAAGTGTATTAAAAAAACAAAATTTAATTTGAGCTAGACACAGGACAAAAACATGTGCTTGCGATTTGCCTTGATCGCTGTATTTCAGCTCTGGGACAGCACAGGTTGCTGGTAGTAGTCGACCAGGATGCTAAGTTGGTGATTATGCTGCAACTGAAGGTGATGTTTCAAGAAACACAAGTACAGTTCTTTGCACTTCATCCACTGTTTTCCAAAACTATCGTCCTTCCTGCAATCCACCCTTCAATCCACCTTGTTAAATTAAGACGTGCGACTTTGTATTTCACTCACTTCTGGAAACTTCATTTTTTTACATGGGTAAACTTTACCTGAAAATTTAATTATTTACACTTCATTATTCTTAATAAGTACAGATTTGAAGATTTATGGGGCATTTGTTTCTCAACAGGTTAGAATAATTCTGTGTATCTTTGATACTATTTTCTACTTCAAATTCTTGTTTTCTTTCATTAATTTGCATAACTCACTCTGGTGAGGAATGACATACCTGGATATTTTGTTTCGTTACAAGCATTTCTAAACCATGACTAAAGACAGAGTAATGTCAATGGAACGTTGCATTACCTGCTTCTAATTACAGAAAAGCATGTTTTTTACATGGCAAAGCTGAGCAGTTTTTTGCTAATTCCTTGAAATCATGAATGCTTTTCTATTGTGCAAGACAAGAGAGCTACAAATTCTAAGTCTTAAAAACCAATCTGAAGCAAAATGCTTACATGTAAGAAGTCATGTGCCATGATGGGAAGGGCTTAGGGATCCTACTTAGATGAGGTACCCAAAGTGATTATCTTCCAAAGTGGTTTTAACTGTGAAGTGAGATTTAGAGGTTGGGTTTTTTTTGTTGGTTTTTTTTTTTTTTGGTAATAATAACTTGTTCTTGCAGAACAGTATTTCTGTTTTTATTTAAGTTCTTTTAGAACTTTTGATGATTTTTAATAAAAAACTTACTGAAGACTAAGAATCAGTTTTACTTTAATCCTACAGGACAAGATCTCTTTCCTTACACGTAAAGAATGCTTACTCATGTTCATGATCTGAAAGTAAAGATGAGTATTAAAAGCTAAACTGTATTTATGGGAAGTATTATTCTTTTTTTTTTTTAACCTCTTTCTTTCTTTCTTTCTTTTTCTTTTTTTTTTTTTTCTTTTTTCTCCTGTCTGGTCTTTTCCCCCAGAGGAATCTTCTTTTTGGCTCCCCCTGTATGGAAACATGTGCTGCCGTTTAGTTGCTCAGCCTTCCTGCATGGCTAGGGATATGATGGCAGGATTTCTGAATCAACAGGTAAAAAAAAAGTCTTGTTTGTGTTTAGATGCTCTTCTGGTAGCAGTCACCAACAGACAACTGTTAAAACATTTGTTTCTCCCAGAGTGGTTTCTTCTTACCTGTTCTGCCTAGAGCAAAGGAGGACATCTCACAGTTACTGTTTACAAACAGTATCTTCAGTGGCTAAGAATCAATAAATAAATGTTTTCTTGGTGTGCTTATCAATAAAACTATTTGGGCTGTTAGATATAGATTGAGTTGTTTCAGAATCTGTTTAGCCTGGTACTTAATAGCAGCAGTCCTAACGGTCTCTTGGCTCTTACCCTCATACATACCACTCATTGTCTTAGCGTGGTGAACTGAGTGGCGAGCAGCAGTTAAACTCATCCCTCCAAGAGCAATTACTGTGAGCTCTGTTTACTTCTCTATTTTGATTCACTGCACAACTAAGCAAACAAGAAGGTGTGAGCAGAGGGCTGAAGGGCCACCAGACAGGAGTGCCACATTGTAGGCTTTGGTCTCATCATGAAATTAAAATGTATTCGTGAATGCTGTTCAGAAAATTATTTTGAGAAGAACATGGAGATTCTAGACAAATATCTTTGAATGTGCCACATGCTTCCAATGTTAAATACTCTTTTTATTTCTTCTGTTGTTTAATTAACGTAGCTAATACAGGTGGGTTTTGTCCTTATTGTAGACACTAGTTCTACACCTTGTTCTGTGTGAAACGGCAGATTCTGTCTTGTGTCATAAGACAGTGAATCTGGGAAAACTGTAAAATGCCAAAAGACATTTAGAAGTATTGGTAACATTTCAAAAAACATTGATTCTGAAGTGTTCCGCAACAGAAGGTCTTTCTTTTAGGAAAGAATTGACTCAGTGTGGAGAAGTTTTGATCACACGAGCTGATTGGTGTACACCTCACAATGTGCTCTTAATTTGTAGTTTGTGTCTGGCAATTTCTGACTACTTCTTCCCTTTAGCAAATGATAGGAAATCTAACCAGCTGGAGGAGGCTGTATTGCGTACTGAGAGGTGGAAAGCTCTCTTGTTATTACTCACCAGAAGAAATTGAGGCTAAAGTGGAGCCAGCATTGACAGTTTCCATCAATAAGGTAAAAATGATCGTATGTAGGTTTTTCTGCTTGCTTGTGTTTTGGTGTTTGTTTTTGTTCTTAATTATTATTCTGAGGGAGGTTATTTTTGTTTTAAAACACATACATTTGGGCTCTAAGCTGCTTGTATGCAAAAAGCTCTGTAGGTAGTGTGTCAGTGGGAAATGCTGCAGCAAAATTTCCAGTCACTGACATTTTTTTGCAAGGGTGTTAGATTTCTTAGCAGCAGATGTAAATTCCTTCTATTGCACTAAACTGGTTAACATATAGGTAAAAAGGATGTTGTTTTCCTTAGGAAAAACGTGACCTGTTATATGACTGTTCCATTCCCTGCAGTCCTTTAGCAGCATTCTGGGAGGCTTTTGTCCTCAGCAAGGTGAAATTTTAACAAAAGCTTTTTGTTGTTTTATTTTATTCTGCCACAGTCTTAATTAGAGGGAGAATTGGAAAGTTGCTCAAAATATTTTAGTGTCTTAAAATAAGCTGCTTTTCTTAATACTGGTTTTGTACAGGGCACAGTAACTTTGGAAGTTCTGTTCTCCATGATGGTATTACTTCTGTTTTTCATAGTCTGATAGGCAAAGTCTGGATTTAAAACTTAACATTAAAATTCTTCTATTTGACTAAAGATGCATTAAGTATTTAATTTTAAACAACTATTTATGTGTTCAATTTATGAATGTTATTGGAAGGACCTTCTAGAATGGAGAGCATTAGAGTGAACAAATGCTTTTAAAAGCTGTTTTTGCGCAGTCATCAAGAGTTAGTATCACATAAGGTTGAGCTGAGGAATTTAATGTTGTTTGCAATTGGCCTAGCTGGATTCATCTTTCATAAGCAGACAGAAACATTTGGAAACTGGATTCTGGTGTTGTACTTCTGTGGCTGCTTGATGCCAGCGCTAGCTCGGAAAGAACCATTCCCCCCACCCAGTCACTTGCTCTGGCTGCTGTGCTGCTTCATGCTGGGCAGGCAGTAGGGCAGCTGACTGATGAGCTGGACTAGGGAACTGAAGTGAGTTAAAATTAGATTATCTTGGGGGGAGGAGGAGGACGGCTGGCTTCAACCATGCTTCTCCTTAATGCAGTCTTTTATCTAGATCCCTACATGACCACACGAGTGCTCGTGTGGTACAAGGAAGGAGCTAGGGCGAGACCGGAGATGTATGGGGCCAGAAAGTAACAAAGAACTGCTTCTGCCAACAGCAGTATCAGCTCTTGCTGGCTTTAAAGTGTCTGAAAAATATGACTGCATTTTCACCTTGAGTAATTCTTGTATATAAACAAAACATTTAAGCTAGAGATAACAACATAACCTGCTTTCGTGCGCTAACGTTTCGTGTGCTAGGATTTAAATTGATTCCTTAATTAAAAACATACTTCTCCTTGTGTCTTGTATTCTAACAAAGCCGGTTTTTTTTCTTCCAGTTTATAAAAAAATGTTTTGACATGATATGTACTTGAACAGTTTTAGTTGCACACCCCTTCAGTCACTTTTAATTGCGTCAGTTGAACTTCATTGAAACTGTATTTTCCAGTTGTTCACAGCATCTGTGAGGAAATGGTAAGGTGCAGTTAAACACGGACTGACTACATCCGTATTTTAAAATGTGAAGGAAGTATTTTTGAAAATTGTCTGTCAGAATCTCTGTCTATTCTTTCCTTAGGGGTTGCTGTTTTGGTCTGTATCCTTACTTTGCTTTTTCTTTTCAAATAACCATATTCTCCTAAGGGGTTTTGCTTCTCCAAGTTACCAGCACGCTTAGATTCTAAAATCCAGCTTTTAATGGGCGTCTGTCTGTATGCTGGCAGTTTATCTTTACAGGTAATGTGCACAATAAACATAAATTGTGTGTATTACACCATTTTGCCAAAGTATCAAGCTGTTGGAAAATATGACCATGAATCCTTCTTTAATTTAAATTAAAGCCAGAAAGAAAACAAAGCAATTTAAAACATATTTGGATACTTTACTACTTAAACAGCTTCTCTTGAAAATAATATAACGGCTGTGGATTTTTTGATTCTTTTGTTGTGAAACTTGTGACATAAATGAAAATGAGCTAATCATATGGGCTTATCTGCTACGTGTTGTTACTGAAACAGCAATTTCAAAATCGAAGTTGAGACTGAAAATTAACTCTAGATGTTCTAACTAAAATCTCTTCTGGTTGCATCTGGTATTGTTACTTGTAATGTGAAGCTGATCCTCTCCATGTAACTGAAAGATACTTTCTGGAAAGTAATGAAGTCATATGGATTTATGAGGAACTCTGGAAAATAATCATACTGATAGTCTTATTTCCCTTTCCTCTGAATTGAGACTTGAAGAAGCCATTAAAACCACCAGAGTCATTACTTTAACTTCAAATGACTTCACTGCTACCGCTGTTGAGCAATAATAGTTCTGCAGTTCCTATTATGCAAGTGTTACTATTATTGTTCCAGCTAAGTGTGATTATAACATATTATATTGCACAACTAAGTAGAGAAATTATATTTTCTCTAGCAAAGAAAATTAGCTGGAATCCGACTTGAACAAGGAATATTCCTAATGAACCAATTCCTAATTTTTTTTTCGTTTCTTTGTTTTCTTTGCTTTGAAGTGAATGATAAAGGCTTTGCCTACACCTGATAGTTTCGCAAATTGGTGTATGTGCCAGCACTTCACACTTATTGCTCAGTATCCTGAATACATACCCTACTGTATCCTCTTCCTAAATTATAGAACTTTCTTTGTGCATTGTATGCTGGAAACTTCAGGAATTCTGGGACATGGCTTCTAGTTAACATAGAACATAGTTAACGTGATTTCCTTCCTGGCGTATTTTGCCAGCACAGTCTTTGGTCTGATGCCATGCGGTGCAGCAGGCCCAGAGCTATCTCTGTGCTTGTTCTAGCTGTGGTGGTGAGCAGGATGAGGAACAAATGTTTGCAGCCTTCGGTTGCTAAGTTCCTGCTGCAAAATACGTTCTGGGCTAGGTCAGGTATAGAAATTCATTGGAAAATGTAGCAATGGCTCTGGCAGCACAACTTCATAGGGGATCCTGCAGTATTTTTGGGAAACTAGGAAGTTCATCTTGGAACTGAAAAAGAAGGGTATCAAGTTCTTGGCAATGTGAACATTTAGGGAGCAAGCAATGCAAGCAATATTCATTACCTCTGTCAGGCAACTCAAGCACTGGTGAAGCAAGAGCAGACCTGAAAATCAGTGCTCTGTGTAGGGTACTTATGACCCACTGGCTGGTTTAGATGAGCCTTCACAGGTGAAAATATATAGGGAAATAAAAAATTAGTTATATGCCCCCAGATATCTGGCATTCTGTCGTGTTGCTCAGCTTGCTTCTGCAATTGCTTGAAAAAGATGGTGCGTACGGGTAGGGAAAGTAGATACAGTGCCTGGATAGAACATGGTGGACTCTGTAACACACATGCTCAAACTGAGTTACTAGGAAGCTATGCTTTATAGCTCCCTGCTGCTCCTCAGAGTGCTGGTTGGTCATACAATTCCATCTCATCCTTATCCTGCCTTTAAGTTGCTGCACTGAATTGAAGACAGCCATGATGATGCAGTGATCCTAACATTACTCTTCCATATTATACTTACCATCCTGCAAGCGCATGAATGTTATGGTGACACAAGCTCACCAAACAGTGGAGATGAAAGGAGGAAATGTAGCTAACGTGGTAGATTCAGACTTGCACTAATATTTTAGAAAGCCATAGTTTTGCATTTATCAAACTTCCCTGCTTGCCTTAAAACAAACAACAAATTACAGCAGGAGCCAACAATTGTATTTTGTTTCCAATGTTGTTTTTATTTCTTGCTTTGTTTCTTGGTAGTAAAATCACAAAGGAAGTCTGTTATATGCAATTTGGTTTGTTTCATCTTAGAACAGATACACAGACCTGGATTTTTGACTTTTCAATATTTTTCTCAAGAACTGCAATTTGTATTGATGTCCTAAAATGATCTTTATAAACTCTCTGCTTCTCAGTGCTTCAGAACTGGCTCAGCAGTAAGGGGCTGCCTCAGCAATAAAATGCTTCTCTCTTTTTTTGTTTTGTTTTTGTTTAACTCTGCTTAGTAGATGAGCTTTCCAGATAAGTTGTATCAGGCAAAAAGAATTTTTGATTTGAAGAAGAAAGATACAAATGAAGACTCATATTTACCTTACTTTAAAAGAAAAAGTCATTTTCCCCTTTTTCAAAGAAAATTAATCATTTGCACATAGTAAGGATGTACAGCTGGCCTCAGCCTCTCCAAAGGAGTCCTCTGAGTTTCCTCTGGGTTCAGCTCAGTTTTTCTTACTCCAGTTGGCTGGTTGTTGTTCTGGGCTTTACAAGAGCGGTAATGGAACTGGTTCCACTGTCTGTGAGATTGGGGAATATGGAGCAGTGCTACTTTAAGGCAGTTTACTTTTTATTTTTAAGAAGTGGGCTTGTGGTGTAATTTACCCAAGCTTGGTATATTCATCAGCCCATTACTGTAATGGCATCTTGTATCACTCTGTAAGTATTCAAACATCAGGTACAGATAGTTGCTTGAGGATTTATCTCCTTTGAATAATAATGTAGTTATGGGATAAAACCTGGAGCAAACATCATTAAATAAACTTGTGTGTATGGTATGCTTGAAGTTCCTACCTGTCAAATGTTAATCTATTTGATTTAATTTTTTGCTGGTATCTATGGTTACCTGAGTTAATGGGATATAGAGCACTTATGGATGAATTACTTCATCTCCTATTTTTAGACAGAAGAATTTAAATGAGCATATCCATCAGATATGCTGCAAGCAGCTGTTAGGATTTCAAACAGTTACTGAAGTAATGCATTGAAAATCTGGGGAATATTCTTGAGAATAACTTTTGTTTTCTGACGATCGGAACTAGGCCTATCCCCATGGGTTCTCACATGTAAACTTAATTTCTGTTGGTTTCTATTTGACATCTGCAGTGCAAGTTTGACATCTGGTTGAACGCTGTAATAAGGAATGTGGCTGATCTGTCCCCACCGTATTTTAAGGTGTGTCCTGAAACTACTTGGAGATTAGATTTGCTGCCCACCCAGCTGCTGAACACAGTGCTGGCTTTAGCTGTCAGCTTCCTTCCAAATGCACAGTGCTCCCCATGCCAGGGGACACCCTTGCAAGGCACAAGGCCTCTGCATGTGCTCAGTGCACGTTAGGCAGCTCCTTTTCCTGCCAGGCTCCAGCACTGGACAGTAAGGTGCTGCCCGGTTCCTTGGTGCTGGAACTCATCACCCCATCAAGATTTGGGCTGATGTTGCTCTCCTGGATGTGCTAGTGTTGTAACAGGTCTTCTTGCTTGGCCAGGTGGAAGTGTATATGCAGAGATATTGCAGGCGTTCTGCTTCTATTTTTGTAAACAAAGTGGTGTTGATTGCTCTCATTTGTTCACCATGTTGTTGCAAACAGCAGTATTGACTAGTTATTTTCTGGAAAAAACTTGTTGTGTTTTGTGAGACTTTTAAAATTTTTCAGTGTCTTACACGTGAAAACTATTTTTTTCCCACTCAATTAATGGCAAGTGCTACTTTTTATGGTAGTAAAGGCATAACAAAGAAACCAGATGCAGTTTTATTTTCATAGTATGTAAGTCTGGGTGATAAAATCAGTTGAACTATGTCCCTGAACAGAGGGGACAACCTTGACTGTAACAGCGCTGCTGCATATTTCTGATATTAGTTGAATGTCTGAAGTAACGATTCATTAGTTCTGAATGATTTATGTTATATTTGTCATTGTTTTTAATTATGTATATTGCCCTAAATAAGGCAAAACTAAATTCTGAAATGACAAATAGGATTTGTTTTATATTACAGCAAAACTTTTTTTCATGTTGGAAATGGTTTTAAGTTGAGGGAGGGAAGATTTAGGTTGGATGTCAGGGGGAAATTCTTTACTATGAGAGTGGTGAGGTGCTGGAACAGGCTGCCCAGAGAGGCTGTGGATGCCTCGTCCCTGGAGGTGTTCAAGGCCAGGTTGGATGGGGCTCTGGGCAGCCTGGTCTAGTATTAAATGGGAAGGCTGGTGGCCCTGCATGCAGCAGGGGAACTGGAGCTTGATGATCCTTGAGGTCCCTTCCAACCCTGGCCATTCTGTGATTCTGTGAAACTTGTTCAGTGGAACTGTATGAATAGCTTAAAATGATAGAGACCTTTTCCAACCTTAATGATCAATGAGATAAGATCATTGAGTCCAACCATGAGCCCATCTCCACCACGTCCCCAAGTGCCACCTCCACAAGTCTCTTGAACGCCTGCAGGGCTGGTGAGCCCACCACCTCTCTGGGCCGCATGTGCCAATACTGCACCACTCTTTCTGAGAAGATATTTTTCCTCATATCCAACATGAACCTCCCCTGGTGCAACTTACGGCCATCCTGAACTTTCTTAGCACTCTTGACAACTTCTACAAATGCTCCTTTAAATGGAGACATGATGAGTATCTGAATAAATTTCCTGTTGCAGCTGCCTTTGCCCTGAATGTCCTGAGTCACTGAAATTCAAGTAAAAGACATACATTCAATAAGAAGAATAAAAAATTGAAAGATGTGTAGTAGGAAATCCAACCACGAAAAAGTGATTGTCCAGATGAAGATTTTGGAAAAAAAGAGGTGCTTGCTATTGTTTTAGGTTTTTTACCCAACAACTGTGAAGATGATGCATGAGAACAGCTGGTGAAAGCACTGGGAGGGGAAACACAGAATGTACATTCTGTAATTCAGAACTGCAATAATTCTGCTCCATTCTTTTTTTTTCCCCATATATTGTATCATTTAAATTGTTATATGAGAAAATACTTTTATAAGCAATTCCTGACCTTAGTTCCTTTTTTTCCTTTTTTTTTTAATTGGAGATAAATCTGAATTGGATAAAAAGGCCAAATTATACTCCCATTATGCTGTCACTGGCCATAGTCTTGTAAGTGTTGAGCTGAAGCAATAACTCATTACCACAGTTTGTCATTTTTAGGAAACCAGAATTCGATCTGTGGATAAAGACTCCAAAAGAAGAATCAATAGCTTTTCTGTTATCAACCCTGTGCCTGGAGAGGCTGCGACTCAACTTTTTGCTACTGACAGTAGGGAAGAGCTTCAGAAGTGGACGGAGGCTTTCTGGCAACACTTCTATGATCTGAGTAAGTAAGCAAGGAGTGCTGGCATCATGCCCTTCCTGAAGGATGTTATGTAACATCAAAGGAATCTTTGAACAATTTGAATCAAAATTGCCTCATAATCCTTTGTTTGCAACGATGGGAAGAAAAATGTTCTTTGGAATAATACTGGGTGGTGGTCATAGCTATTGGAAGACAAATATTTAACTAAACCAATGTCCGCACGTTCAGTCTGGCTTTTTGCAGGAAATAAGAAACAGAATGTGTCCACAAATCCAAAGTAACCTGCCCTCTTTTAGCAGCATTCTAGATGATTTTTAAAGGACTAATAAACTCTCGCTATCTCTTCCTCCGCTGTAGCTGAGTGGGGCTGCTTCTGCCTGCACACCCTTATCAGGTCTGTTGGTTTTGTGAGATTCTGCAAGACTGAAACCTTTGGGCCTGGAAGCCTTAGTGGGAGGTAGTGAGGATGCAGGATCCATCTGGGGCCTTGGCAAGGATTCAGATTCAGCCAGTCCTTGCGAGTAGAAACATGTATATTCCTTACCCAGCAATATTATTTATTAATTAAATTGCAGTTTGCTATGTTAGGGATTGATTTTGCTGGTAATTCTCAGGTTTTGGTATGGTACCCCTTGCCACAAGGGAATGTGCTCACCTAGCCACAGTCCGATCCATTCATGCAAATACGCACTGCCTACTGGAAACTGGTGACAGCTGTAACATGATGCAAGTGAGGTAAATTGATACCCTGAATTTTTTATTTTTCATGCTGAAATGTTTGAAGATCTTCAGTGGTTTGGGTTTTGTTGTTTTTTTTCTTTCTCCAGTAAGCTGTCTTACTGACTTTGGTAACCTCTGTAACAAAGCTGTTCTTACAACAAGAAATGAGTTTCTTCTCATATAAGACAGCAAAATGGTTTTCAGGTAGCATACCATGGTTCTTGTTTAACGCCATGTATTAACTATAGGAACTATATAGATTAATTTGTCTTTTCCCTCCGCTTTAGTAGTTTGACTCACAGGTTTAGTGGGAACAGAGAACAGCTGACAGTTATTGTGCTGTCACTGACAAAATACAGTTGGATCCTGACAGTCATTTTCACCAGGGCAGAAAACAGAACCAGCTCAACTGATGAAATACTAGTGTTTAATCAGAGGCCACACCAAACAAATCAGTGAACTGAGGTTTTCTTATGTGGGTGTTGTAGTTTGTAGTCCTACTCCTTTTTCTCTGAGCTACAAGAAGAGGTTTTATCAATTAAAGAAAACACCAAGCAAAAACTAGGGCATCTTCTTTAAATTAGCTGTGGAGTGGGGTAAAAGAACTACTACTTATTCATTATAGATAGAATACCCGTGGATTTTTTTAAAGACATTTTCCTTAGGTTCAGAAAAAATGGGTCACTTAGCATTTAAATGCCTTTTTTTTTTTTCTTCAGTGGTTCTAAAAAATCTCTTAAAATTAATGTGCTTGGAAAACTTGGAATGATTGGTATGAACAAAGTAATTTTACTGTGCCTTGTTTTCCTTAAGGTCAAAATCTATTAATAGCAAAAGAGGTTTCCTTGTCTACTTGCAGATAAAAGGCAAGTAACCCTCTATGAAAGACAAAACCGTTCCTTTACTATAACGGCTGTGCAATACCCAGCCTGCAGTATGTTGATAAGTTATGATTTTTTTTCTGATGAATTTATACTGGGCTTGGGGGTTTGAAGGCAAATTATGATATTTAATTATGGTATAACAGTACTGTTGGGATGCTTCAATTAAAGGTGGTAGCTCATAACTTCTGTGCTAAAAGTCATAATTAATTAAAAGCTGAAAATACTGAAAATGCATCCTGAGCATTCCTGCTAAGTAAAAGTAGATGCTTACTGTTTGGTATTGCTTTAGAGATAGGCTGTGTTAGGAAACTAACGACTTCAGTTTTTTCAGGCTGGAGTGCTTAAGTTCCAGTCACTGTTCTCTTTTCTCTCTCAGGCCAGTGGAAACATTGTTGTGAAGAACTTATGAAAATTGAGATTATGTCACCACGGAAACCACCTTTGTTCTTGACTAAAGAAGCGACCTCTGTCTACCATGATATGAGTAAGTGGGATTTGTCTTTTCAAGTTGCAGGGTAACAGAAACAACATTGTCTGCATTGAGATGACTTCTGGTGTCGATGTTGAAACGCTGAGTTTTTCAAGGGCAATTCAGACAATGAAAGAGCAACATAATTGCATACCAAGGAGTTCATGTTAAATCTGAATTTGTAATTGCACCACTTATTTATTTATTTAACTTTGAACCAAAAAAATCTGTGATCTGAACTGTAAATAGGGAGACCTGAAAACAAAGCCACCACTAGAAATAAATGCTCACTGTGGGAGTAGTATAAAGCTCAAGGAATGTAAAGGTAAAATAGTCTCATCTAACCAATTAAAATTATTTTAAAATAATTTAAAAATCAAGTAAAAATTAATTTGCTCTTCTTAACACTATTTAAAGGCTTACCTAACTTACCTACTATTTTTTCTTTAATAATGTTGAAAAATATGCTCAGAACATAGCCAGCTTGTATTTAAGACTTAGTTTTGCAGAGCAAAATAGTTTGCTACAGGATTATTTTAATAGTTTCATTACAGAAATAATATTTACAGACTAGAAAAAGTAGGTCACTGTTTTAATGGATCTAATGCAGTAATGGCTGAAAAACTGTACGACTATAAATGCCTGACTGCTTCCTGCTTGAGATTGGAATTGTGAAGATGCTCAAAATGCCGTGTGGGTCATCGAGCTCCTGTGCATCAGAGCACCGAGCAGAGTCCTACCTCAGCTATGAACACAGAGCAGGGAGGCAGTAAATCAACTACATAGAAGTTCTATGAAGGTAATGCTGTAGTATAATTCTGCTGATACTCAAATATATCAGTGTGGAGCAGAACACAAACTCTGCTTCATTCTTAATATACCAGTGTTTTTCTGCTTATTGACAGCATTCATAGCTAAAATCCTGTGTTTAAAATTGTTTTTAAAATCCTTAACGTGCGACCTGAAATAGAAAAGATATTGCTTCTGTTTTAAAGGCTAGCATTATTGCAGTCTACCTAGAAAATTCAATATGAGAGATCAGAAATGGGGCAAGACAGTCTTAAAGCACATAAAGAAAAATGGTATATGTAAAGATGTTCAATTTTCTGCAGGCCGGAGGCACAGGAATATTTAGTCATAGATTTTTCCTTGCACCTTGTGTAAAATGAAAATTTCGAAGTGCTGTACAGCAAAATATATCCATTATGTAGATTGTGTCTGTGTGTATATATATATGTACGTATGTCTATATATATTTGTATTTCTTTTTTGCAGCTTTTACTTGGAAAGAAGGATCAATTCCTACCCCGTTCTCTCAACACCAGCTGTCATGAAAACAGCTCCCTCCTATCCCCCAGTTTTCTCTTATGAAAGCATATGTAATCTTTTCCATTTCTTCCATTAATACGCTTAATAGCAGTCCAGGTTTCATGAGACATGGTTAATACAGTTTTGTATTCTGAACAGTAATAAAATAGAGAGGAGTAAAGTCATGGGTGGCATTTTAATCTGAGTTAATTGCTGTCCCTTAAAATTACAGGCATTGATTCTCCAGTGAAACATGAGGGCTTAGCTGATATCATACAAAGAAAAATTGAAGAGAGTGATGGTGAGTTCCTGCTTTGCCAGCAAAAAGAGCCTGCATCTTCCTTATGGGCTTCACTCTTTGATGGATCTCATGAGATGGCTGTTCAGAAAAATATGCATACTGCAAGTCCTAATGACGGCAGAGGGAAGAAAAGAAGAGCTCCACCTCCACCCTCTGATAAACCAGCGTACAATGCAAAAGCACGCGGGAACACAGAGGAACGGGACAAGGAGAACTGGGAGAGGCCTGATGGCACATCTTGTAGTTCTTTAGATTCGGCGTTATCTATGGAAACACAACAGTTGCAGACAGCCGCTGCTGCTCCTTGCAGAATCTGTCCTTGTAGGAAAAACAGTTTGGCTGACCATAGGAATCCCATTTCTTTGGTTACTAAGACAGAGTCTGAAACCAAACCAGTACCAACCCCTAGACAGAAATGCATCACAGAAGTGCTAGACCCTAGATCATAGTTACAGCCACAGACTTAACTACTGGCTTAGAAGATTCCATGGAATTTTAAGTAAGTTCTTCAGCCTTATAATGTAACTTTTAAGTGAAAATTGGTATTGACATATAGTTTCTAAGTACTGAGGCTAAAGTCTTGTTGGTTGGTTGGTTTCTCTGTTTTTGGTCTTTTATCTAGAACACTACTACTAGCTGCATTATTCATTTACTCGTTATTGCTAACATCTGAATTATTACACAAATAATGGGGAAGGGTATATCTCTGTCTCAAATAATGATGAAACTTTTTGAGACAGTGTTTCAGTACTTTTCCCCTGACAAACTGTCAGTACTCAGGGTATCTCAGTGTCCGTGCTGCAGGGATCTTACTGTGGCCTTCTACCAGTCCCTCTGCTGATCCCATCTGCAGCTCCTTAAACTAATTCTATGGGGAATTTCAGATATTCAACACCAGTCTCCCAGAACTGATTTTCTTGGGCTTCGTGCTTGGCTTCACCTGAAATATTCCCATATCTCCCTCAGTGTTTAAGAACCGCTGCTTATAAGATAATGTGCTGTGAACAGTTACTGCACACTTCTGAATGGCTCTGGATGAGTTTCTGAAGCAGTTCTACCAATTTAACGGGATCTCTGGTCCTTTGTGGTGCATGCACGTCTGAATGGGCTGCGTCTGTCTGCATATGAACAAGAATGGAATCCATCAGTGTGGTTTACTTTGGACTAATACAAACATGTCAAAGCAGTACTGCCAACGAATACCTATTTGGGATTTCTTTTTTTTTAATCTTTTTTTTTTTTTTTAAATGAATGAGGCTCTGTAGCATCACTCCTCCTTCACAGAACTTCTCAGCTGTTCCTCGTAGATAGATTTTTGTAAAGGTGACGGCATTACTGGTAAACAAATAGCTTTTTTATTTCCCGACTCATTTTTGAAATAAGAGAACAAATTCTTCAGTTGAAAATATTGAACTCTGCTGTTCTTATATCACTGTTCACTATTTTTATAAGAAGCGTGGGTTATTATGGTTCCTGTGGCACCTGCAAAAAATCTATTTCAGGCAGAAAAGATTCCTTTTTCCTGGATCCACAGCTTAAATATCCAGCCCTTTCCTTGCTTGATGCATTTCTCTCAGAAGCTGGAACTTAGCCAGGAGCAAAGGTCTGCTTGCAGATTTTCCTCTAGAGCCTTAGTATTCAGACTTGCGTTGAGTCATATCAGCAACTAGCAACTGTATACATACACTTCATTAATTTTTTTTTTTTTTTTGGAAAGTACAGATGGCTTTGGGAGCTTTACCATTTCTCTGGAAGATATTGTGTGCATGGTTGGTTAGTTTGTTTATCTATTTTTTGTCTTCTGCTAAGCTCTTGGCTATACAGTTGTAAAGGTATCTGCTGCATTTCCTCAGTAGTTCACTGGCTGTTGGGATGGAATTTGATGGGCAGGTTTCATTTACAAATCCCTTTGTGGGATTAGAACCCTCTGTTTAAAAAATGTCATTGTTCGTTCTTCATTTAATCACATTCCATTTTCCCTTGGAAACAGCCATAATAATTCTTACAACAAATCATGCTGTTACTTAAGTGGATGGTTTGTGAATGGTTTATAAATAGGAACAGAAAAACTGAAGAATAACGACATGATTATGTAAATTAGACACAGTCAACTAAGTGGACTGTGCAATTCGGAACAAGAAATAGGAAAAATAAACATAGAGGGGGGGAAAAAAGGTGCAGCTGCAGATTATTTAGCTTTAAATCTAGAATTAAATGTAACTCTCCTATGAAAAGAAAGAATATCTTTTTTTGTGGTAACCCCCTTTCACTTAGTTGAATCTCTTAAATATATGAGGCAAGAAGGCAACATAACGAGAATTCATTTTTAAATTCAACAGGCCATTGAATTTCAATGAGCAGTTTCCCTGTTAAATTCAGGAGCTTTGTTTTGAACTGCAACATACATATTTTAGGCAGGCATTTAATATTAAATTCTTCAAGTGACGAGCATTCACCCATCCCTCCTGTTGCAATAGTTAATTACCCCCGGTACGTTTTTCACTTGATTTTTCTATTTGCATTTCTAGCTCCACCTTAAGTTGTTTTTTTTATGCCTTTGATTGCTTATATTGATCTCTGTAGTATCAGCTTTTCTAATTGCTTGTGTGTAGCTATAAATCATGATTATGTCCCTTTTAACCTTTTCTCTGATGAGACATACTGAATTCCTTAACTTTCCTATGGAAATGAATGTTATCCAAGACTAATTCATCTTCACATTCCTCTCTGTACTTCTCACATATTTAAATATTTTTGTGTGACCTGTGAATAAGATGCTACGTGTCAACAGTGATCCAGCAGGACTATGCAGGCATAACGTGATCTTCTTACTCTGATAAATACCTCCCTAGCCTATTTCCACAAAAATCACATTATCCTTCTTTTTGCAGAAGCATTACCTTGGATGCTGACTTTTATGGCTCAGGTCCTCTTTAGAGTCTCTTTCTAGAATGTGGTACTTCATCTCCTTATTATCCTAACTTATTTTTTCTTGGAAGTATACACTGTATTTTACCAGCCTTAAAATACCGCTTATGAAGCGATCCAGATTGCTGTGTGTAAGTGACCTGTCCCCATTCTTTACTACTCCAGCAGCCTGCGTGTCCTTTGCAAATTTATTGCAAGTGATT
The DNA here is from genome assembly GCA_028571105.1 of Tragopan temminckii. Lineage (NCBI taxonomy): Eukaryota > Metazoa > Chordata > Aves > Galliformes > Phasianidae > Tragopan > Tragopan temminckii. The sequence goes on along the minus strand of JAOWBP010003659.1, from coordinate 7,772,691 downwards.
TTTACAGTTTCTTCCAGATCATTGATTTTTAAAATTGAATGCAAGGCAAGGTTTGTAGAGAGAGGTGATAAGTTTTTATTAGATCGGTGACATGAATGGGGGTGGGGAAAAGCAAACAGGCCATTGAGTTCATGTCTCTTTTTTCCAAGAGCCTTTAAAAACTGAGTAAGATGGAAATTCAGGGCAAGCCTCCATGCATCCTGCTGATTCCCTATTAATACTGCATTTTGAAATTAGTTATCTGTTTTCAACGTGACAGTCTAAATTGATCTTTATCTGTGACGGGTATTTTGAAGAAATGACATGTTCATCTGGTTTGCGCTGGGTGCCTTGGGGTCCTAAGGATAACGCTGCAGTGCAGGTATCTTTGTAAGCTCAGCTTACTGGATCAAAGCAAAAAATGCAGCCCGTTGTTTGAGACCTCTTCTCTGTGAGGCTGTGTTGATTGACATTACAATCTATCCTTGAGTTAGTCTCATACCATCCATTTCACTGCGTTGCCCTGATCACCGTAAGCAAACGAGGCCATTAATTACCCTGATCATCCTCTTTCCGCACAACAATATTGTTCTTGCAGTCCTGCGAAATGTCATGACACTGCTGAGACTTGTTAAACTAATTACATGTTTAGGCTCCTACAGCTGGAAATGATTCTGCTACCGAATGTAGTTTCTGCTATTTTAAGCGACCACTATATAGTCCCTGTTATGAAGCATCAGTTGACTTCAGGTTTTAATATTTATTGTACTGACTTAGTCTTTTTTCTTTTTTTTTCCCCTTATGTGTTGCCTTTTATTACTGCCTTCTCATCTTCTGTTCAGCAGGCTGCTTTCACTGATTAAAAACTGCAGGCTACCAGCGAGTGTTGATCTCAGCAACACAATAAACTCAGTTCTAGGGAAGAGATTTGTACTCTGCTTTTGTCTACTCAAAAGAACATAAATAAAAGTAATAAAGCCAGCAAATTTTAGGAGTGTCATTACAAGATATATGTGAGGAAAACTTAAATTTTTTTGGCTTTTCCGTGCAGTGACAAATTATAATATTTCACTAAGACATCGGTCCCCTTCTAATCATTAAAAGATTTGTTAAGAAATTAGAACTTCTCTACTGTTTTTTGCCTCGAGTGTGCCTGACTGTAACAAGGGCGAATATTCAGCAGAGGAACTCAATAGCCAAGTCATTTGATTAGCATCTAGAAACAGTGCAGAACTGGGAACTAATTCACAAAGGGCGAAGGGAAGTCAGGCAGCCTCCTGCTGGGCTGAAGCTGGGTAAGACAGCATGAGACCTGTGGCTTCTCCTGGCCCCTGCAGCCCGGTTATTTGCCTCTCACAGCTGTGCAGGCAAACCAGTGCGCTGCTTCCTTGTGGTGGAGTTTGCAGAAAAACAGTGTTCTTGCAGAGACGCTGCACTGCTAGTGAACTGCCCCACCTGCCTACTGTTGTGCAGCAAAGATGCTGGCAGCTTTGTGCATCTTGTTCATTTGCTGCTTCTGAGCTGCGTGATACGCTGCTTCTGTAAAGAACACGTCAAGCTTGCTCTGAAATTTGTCCTGCTTATTCTCTGCTGGAATTAATTAATTTCTGCTTAAAAGCAATTCAGTAGTGGGATTGCAGCCTTTAAGTATAGTGAAGACAATAGCTAACCTTAGGAAGCACAGCTTAAAAGCTAGTCCAAACCTGAATATGAATTTCATGTAGCACGAACAACTTATGCAGTGCTGCCTGCACAAAGACTTGATTTAGTAACTTTTTAGATGGTACCTTGTGTTTCGTCTGTTCACTTGGTCTTGCAATTTTAAAGACTTTAGCTTAAATGTTTACATTTTTACATTGGTAATTTTTTTGTCTGTAGTAATGGTTGTAAGTAGTTATTTTTATGGTACTTTTTACATATCTAAAAATACTGTCTTAGTATTCAGAACTGATTTGTAATTAATTACAGGAAACTAATGTATTGTGAAATACTGGAACAGGAATTCTAATGTTGTGCTGCAAACGTACTGTATTTGGATTGAAATTAAAGATGCTTTTAGAGAAAAAGAGTTTCAGTAGAATTTCCTTCAGTCCTAGAATCACATGAAACTTTTCTCCATGACTGGTGGCTGCTGTAAAATCAGAGGACCTATGGCTACCTTCAAAGAGCTCACATCCGACCCCGCCTACTGAGCACGGCCTCCAGCTAGCGCGGGCATCAGCAAACAGCATTGCTCTTGGTATTATTAACAGAAGGAAGAGAGGAAAAAGCATTTGGCAGTGTGCGTTACTTGCTCAACTAGTAGTGCAGTGTATCCAGGAGATCTTTGTGTGAGCGGCTGACGTCACAAACACCATCCTTTTCTCTCCCCTTGCTTAGGGCAGTCTTATAGTGACTCCTGTTCTTGCTGGACAGAGCTCAGAGCAATTCTGCTTGCCTAAAGCCAACTGCTGCTCAAGTGAGGTATACTTTGAGCCTAATTACCGTAAAAGAACTGTAATAAACATAGAGGGAGTTGTTAGATGTTTTAATTGTAGACTATTTGACTGATTTATGAATCTGTGAAAAAAATAAAGTATGATTGATAATTGCAAGGCAAGCCAACGCAGCTGAGCGTTTTAATGAAGATTGTCGTACAGCTAATGCTGCAGTTTGCTTTAAGCAATGGTAGAAAAATAAGATATAATGATCTTTTCACACCAGCACCAAATGGTTATACTGTAATCTTTCCACATGTGTATTTATAGATTCACAGAAAAATCTGTTTGTGAGACGTTAAAATGCTTTTCATAGTGAAAAAGCAATTTTTCAACATGTTTATATCAAGAAAGCTTTCTAAGTGTTCTTAATATACCTTCCCAAAGGGAGAAAATTCATAACTAGTGAAGCATCTTTCACTCCATTGTGGCTTGTGTTCAGATTTCTGTAACTTTCACAGTGGTGACAAGAGAGTACCAAAAATAGAGGATTTTCTTTTCGAACTTTTACATTTGTACATTTTCTTTCTGAGAGGGAAAGAGTCAGTAAGAATCTCTCCTGTGGCTGGGGTTTGTTTCATCATTGGGTATGAAGGTCACAGCAAACATATCAAGAACTTCACATTGTTTTCTTTATCCTGAAGGTAAATGGCACCAGTCTTTTCCATCTTTCTTTGGGTTATATGTTCAATTTTCTAATTAGTGTACGTTTCAAAATTCCACACGTATTTTGATTATTTGGTGCCCAGAGCTGAACACACTTTAGCTCAGGGTTACTCTTGGGTTACCAGAACACCATGTTACGCAAAGTACTGTCTATACCTTAGTTGCTCTTTCCACCTTAGTGAAAAACAAATGTTTCCACTGATCTACGGTTGGAATCAATAGTTCTTAAATAAAGACCATAGGAAAGAAAAGGGTTTCCTAGCTCTGCTCTAGTGAACTTAACATCTGACTTTCAAATTTCTCAACAGCTGGAAAAATATGACTGCGAAACTGTCACACGTAAGATGCTTTGTCCGTACAACATTTGTTTTTCAGATGGTAGCAGCTGCTGTACTTCCTTTGTTTTTGCGTGATCATAATTCTTTAGTCCCTCACGGCCGTACACAAGAGTTGAGAGTATTTAAAATAAACTGAAAGCAACTTACTGGGCCTTCTCATGATGTGAGTGTATCAGCTGGAGTCACGAGAGCTGGTGTACAGAGCTGCCAGACTCAGCCTGTTGATCTGGTCGGTAGGAAAATCTGGTGCTGGATGCAGCTCCTTTGATGATACCGTGGGAATGCGTTTTCTCTTGGCCGCTCCAAGGAAGCACATAATGTGGAGAAGAAAGGGATGGGAATGAGCACGGTGTGGACATCTTTTCTCGCACTGATCTGAATCTAATTGCTGCAGGTTTTCCTAGGGAGTCAGGAATTCAAACCGGAATTTCAGAGAGCATGGCACCCTTTGTATGAAGAAGTTACCTTTGGGTGGTTTTCTGTTAAGGCCTTTGTTGGGCCCCTGTTACTCCTGTTGCAAATCAGTCATGTCACAACGTACCTATCACTGGCTGCAGGCACCCAGAGCAGTTCTTCCCTTAGCAATGCAGAAAGAGCCCCTGCAATTGTCAGCATCCCTTTGGCTGGTGAGGAGGTGCAGGAGTTTTAGTAATTTTTATTATTTTAATAAGAGTTTGTGTGTTTAATACATGACAATTTGCTTGTGACCTCATGAGAAACTTTTAAAAATATCTGATTGTCTGTTCCTCTTCAATGAAAGCTAGTCTTGTTTTCCTCAGACTAACTCAGTTTCATCCCAGTGCCTACTGTTGCCAGCTACGCCTACAGACCAATGCACACTTTTCTATTTACCCATTAAAGTAATGGTATAATTCCTTGGTAAGTGAAGTTGGTTAATTTCCAAGCATTAAAGCATAGCCCACTATTTATATTTTTTTGTAGGAACAAAATAGAACAGCTCTGTTCACTCTTACTCCTTCAGCTCGCTAGACTGATTAATACAAACTTCAGCAACAGTTTATTTACTTGCCTTTTTCTACATTTCTCCTTAAGCAGGGCAAATTCCGTCACCTATACCTGCAAAAACAATTAAAAAATACCGCCAATTATTGTCAGGCTCCATCTATCTGCTATTCAAGCACTGAAGACAGCCAAAGGGTTACTCAAGAAAAAGAATAGGAAAAGAATCTTACTTGAATCAGAGTATGGAGTTCCAAGCGTATACGTTCAGTTCAGGCAGTTGGCCATATAGAACAGGAGCAATGCAAGGTCACAGCTCCTCAGATCCTCCTCCTGTAAATGAAGACGACAGTAGCTTCCATCACACTTTCTGAGGCATTCCTTAGTGACGCTACATTTGGTGTGGCAGTGTCACCAGGAGTGAAATAATGCCACATGCACAGGCTCTCCTGAACTGGGAATGTGCAGTGGCTGTGTAACTGAGGGGCTGGTGTCACTGCTAGCATTTTCCAGCATTAGCAAGGCTTTGATGGAGCACAACTGGAATGCCAGTGCTCCCACTACAGCTCTTCCCCAGCACTCGGGAGCTTCAACCCTCAAGGCCTGGGACATTCAACTGCAGCTGCACTCACCTCCTGGTTCCCACTGCTTATTTATATCCTGGTGGAACTGGTCATGTATGGATTTCCTCTCCCATCTGGACTCCTGCTGTACTGTTTCAGCACAACCCCACATCCAACAGGCCTGTGTTTTCCATCTATATCAAACTAAAAAAAAAAAAAAAAGAAAAAAAAAATTAAATTAATTATTTCCTAGAAAGAGCTAGCACAAAGCAGTCCATGTTAGAGGAATACTGTGGGAGTTACGCACAGTGTGACTGCTGTTGCTACTGCTGCTTCTAAGTTAGGGCTACTACCTTGCTCTGCAGCTCTGGGTTCCGCTTGCATCTCAAACTTCCTCCAACTTTCTTCCCTGCCCCTCCTCAGACTCCAAAAGGTATCCAGGGGTGGAGAAAAGCTTTAAAAGGAGAAAGAATTGAAGTTTTCATTTCTACAGCACTTAACTGAATAAAAGTATTTTTAACATAGGAACAAGGCGGTTTTGGAAAGATGACTATGAATTCCATATGACCCACAGCAACCCAAACAGGATGTTTTCAGAAAAGCCATCTGACATTTTCACTGCCTTTCAGCCCACTGAGCAACTTTTTCAGCTTGTTGCAGTGACAGTATTCAAAGACTATCCTGTTCCATCCTCATACTTCTGTTCTGAAGCCCCTTACAACAAAAGTTTTGAACCTTTGAGCTCTCCTTCCCTTTTGGTGTCCTGTAGGAGTCAATCCTTACTGGCAGGAACATACTGCACCCTCAGCTGGCTTGTGAAGCGTGTGATGATGTGGCAGCCAAAGGATGGCTCCTTTCGGCCATGGAGCATTTGGGCCTGCCTCGTCTGAGACACTGCAAGAGCAGCAGTTACATGGGCGAACACCTTTCCTGTGTCACCCCTCAGGCACAGGAGTTGAAGAGAGATCAGAGCTTCTGATCCCAGCACTTGAGTGAAACCGGGGCAGCAATCCCATTATTTTCTCTGGCCATATTCCCACAGAAGTACCCCTCGAGAGCCCAAGCCAGAGGTGATGCCCTGGGCACGCAGCCAGACACACTCCCTCCTGTCCACCCAGAGCGTCCCCGCACGCCCACACATCCCAGGCACACCACTTGCTCTGCCTTGTGTCCCGCTCCAACACAAACAGTCTGAAGTGCTCTGCAAACACCCAGCCTCACAATACCCCCCCTTAATTTGTTGTACAGCAGGAAAAGTAGCCCGCAGAGGTTTACGTGTATGAGATATCCTTGCATCAGCCTTTATAGTGATATTAAGGCCTGATCGTGCTGGTTTGCTTGCCCTTTAAGCAGCATTCGCATCCTACCATCAAATCAGATATAAATTCTGGTTCTGATGAACTAAAGCAAACAAGCTTTTCCACGGCTCCCTTCTCTGCCCAGCCCCGTGTCTCGAGGTGTGATGCTCATTTTGTACTCCCCTGGAACACGGCTGTGGCTGACAAAGCCAGATTCCCTTCCAACATTCCCATTCATGCATTCTGTCAAACCACATTTTCTTTGATTTTATCAAGATCTTCTTGACTGTGATCTTCAAAGCAATTAATTCAATGTTCTATGATTGCAGCTGCTGAATAATTGTTTGTTAGAGTATTTTCTTTCCCAGGCAAGAGATGTAAAATAGTTGCTCTCCTCAATAAACAACTTGTCAAATGTGATTAGTTAATGGACCCGTAATCACGGAATAGCACGAAGGTAAGGATTTGGTAAGTGCTATGTGAAAGTGCATATTTAAATTAAAGCTATAGGAGAAGATTTTCCCATAGGAAATCTTGCTGTCAATGCTGAAATAGACTATTTACCATTCGTACTGGTTAACAGAGATCATTAATTAAAGAAAACAAGAGATTAGCCATCAAGCATTTCAAATTAAAGATGCACTGATTGTCTGAGTGACTTTAAAGTCGATATGGGAGATCAGGTTAGTGCACAGGTCCCCATGCCTGAGTTAGCCTTACAGCATAACTGATATGCAGAAGTAAAAGCCCGCTAGAATTAGGGTCAAGATTTACCATCCGGCCATAAGCTCCAAGAGCCTGACATCTGACATCTGACATCCAGCCATCAGCCCTGCCGCCCTCCCTATCACTCCTGGTGAGATGCACGCTGAGAAGGACACTGCAAAGCAGGGGGCTCCAGCTCAGTATTTTGCGGCAGACAGAGCCTCTCATTCTTGGCAAGCAAATGCTGAATTCCAAGCTAAACGCAGTTACGGTGATGTATATTAAAGTTCAAAAAGTGAATTAATTTGCTTGTTCTTATCTTTAAATATTAAATCTACCTTCCTGCCTGTCCTTTTGAACAAACCTCAAGCAGCCTTACAGCGGCAGCCGTTGAGAAGCTGAAGCCCTGTGATGAGGGCTCCTGCAAGGCTGGGTTTTTTTCTTCCCTTCGGTTGGGAAATGTACATTCAGTTCTATCATTTATTAAAAGAGTGCTCCTTCCCAGAAAGAAAAAAAAGAAAAAAAAAGCACACTTTTTTCCTTTTTTTTTCTTTTTTTTTTTTGGTTAAAAGCTGTATCTTTTGTAGAAATTTAATTCTCCATTTGGGAATTACAGCAGTAATACAATAATAATAGTTGTTGGTTACCACACACTAATTTCAAACTATTTGAGGCAGCTGCCTTCTGCTTTCTGTGCACTCTCTTAGCATTAGACTCCAATATAAAGTGAAATTACTCTAAACTGTCTGTCAGATTTGACTATTCTTTTAAAATTATGTCGCTGTTACACTATGTAATACCAACTGGAGAAATTTAATTACTAAATCACATATGAAAAGTAAGATTTCAGCTTGCAACTTTCAAGTAATTAACCACCTAACTACCAGCAAAAAAGGTACAAAGCACACAACGATGGGCAGGGCCAGGCCAGGGCCACTTCACTGCTGCACACAGGCAAAGCCTCTGGAGTTGTTGCTGTTTGTAGAGCAAACCTTGCTCCTTTCTGTTTGCTTTTTGGAGGCCAGAGGGAGGCAAAGCTCAACCTGACTGCAGCAATGCTTTTCCTAAGCATTTGATGCCCTACAGGCTACCACGCACTTGCCACTAAAGCAAGTTTCTAAGTACAACTCCTCTTTGCTAAGAATACACCTTTCTGCCAAGCCCAGTTCCTAACAGAGAGGGTTTCAAAGCGCCGGTCCTTCTAAAAGCATGCAGATAAGCCAACTCATCACTTAACCATATGCATAAACATGTATAAACACATAAAACCATATCATCATACAATCACATACATAAAATACAGTGTCCACAGAACTCCAGCAGCTGGAGGCAGGTGATGCAGGTGACCAAACACCACAAGGCTTGCAGAAACATTCCCCAAGCCAGCTTAACCCAGACTAGTACGAGGTCACCCCTCCAGGTAGCTGCACTACACTCAAGGAGTGGATGCAGGTGTTTTCCTCTAAGGCCGCTTGCTGAGGGCTGGACTGGATGGCTGCAGTGCCTGCACACTGCCTGCAAACTGCTCTCATACTGGTTAGCATGCAGCTGGTGTGGTTCACCCACACTGCCAAACAGAGTGTTTTAATTCTCTCCCATTGGAGAGAGGAAACTTCTAAGCAAGACCACGGTTAATGGAAAGAAAAAAAAAAAAAAAAAGCAAACAAAATAAAAAGAATAACAACAAACCTCAGTGAAAGTGAAAGGATGGCTCCCATTCATTCAGCCCAGGATGACAGAAGCTCAGCATGCTGCACATCCATTAATGAATACTGCCATGGTTGGGCTTCTGCTGATGCTGCCTGTGTGCTGGAAACGAGGTGTGCGGATGCTGGGACCCCAGACCCAGCAGGCTCCCCATGCAGCAGCAACCCAGGACTGCTGCAGGAAGGACATGCAGCAGGCAGGTGAGTTAGCTGGGTCTTCTCAGCTGCATAATGAGTGAGCCATGGAGACGTGTGCTAGACGGGTAGGCCCCTCCACACACACACCTGCAGCTTGCAGGTTGCTGAATAGCCAAATCAGGGAAGCCTGCTCTAGGCTTCATACATATTTATACTTCTTTCTAGATACAGAGAACTAGATAAACAGTGAAATAAAAAGGTACAACCAAAGCCATGGCTTGCTAAAAATTCTCTTTCCTCACTACACTCAAGTGTATTTGGATAAATCAAAGTTCCACCAGGAAAGTCAAACAGATCACGTTCAACAGCACTCTCTACAGCCCCGAAGCTTTACTGGGCTCTTGAGCTGCATTGAGGGAGCCCCCGTCTGCTTGAAATTAAGGCTCACTGGAGCATGTAGCTTTAGCACATTGCCTGCTGTGGAACACACTGTGGATGGGTGCAAGTGTTAACAACTGGTTAACCTGAGAAGCGCCAGCTGAGAGAAGGCGTGATGCCCTAGGTACAGCTGTGACATGATCATCTCCATATACAGCACAGGCTCTCTTTGGGCAGGGTGGATCACAGGCTCTCTCACAGGGTGTGTTGCAGGATAACTGTTAAAAGATTTGGTCGTAGCAGGCAGAGATGGACAGGTCCAATACCTGAGCACAGAAATGCCTTACCTCTTGCAAACAGAGGCCAGTTCTGGTGTCCATCTATTCAGGTGTTGCCAGTGGCACAGAGGCTGTTTGGCTGGCTAGGACAGCACCAGAGGTCTTTCTGAGAAAAAAAAGCCAAACAAACAGGAAAATCGGAGAGCACTTATTTTTTGGCACACGGGATTGGCTTCTGATGCCACCAGAACAGAACAGAAGAGATTTTCCAGCTACAAACCTGCTACACAGTTCCCACTGGTACTAGCCACAAACTCTGCAAGTGTATGTCTGTGTAGGGAAGTTGTGACCGCTGCACAGAAATCATCACTGCTGATGGAGCTGGGCCAAGTTATTTTCCATTGTCAAAGCATTTCACCACAATTTATTACTATGACCTTGCTGTCTGTGCTCTTGGTTGTCCCTCTCTTCCTCAGCATCCAGAGGCTACCAGCATCTTGCTGTGCCAACTCAGACTACAACTATGGAGAATGTGTTGATTTTCCTATGAGGCAGCAAAGCAGCTGCGCATACAGTAGTGCAGTGAAATATTAAAAAAACACAAAAACATTGTTTTTGAAAAGAATAACAATAAGAAAAATTAAGCATATCTCCAAAGGCAACCACTCCAGACTCCAGAGCAGTCTGGAAGAGGAGAAGTGGCAGAGCCCGGCATGGCACAGGCCATCGTGGTGGGAATGCAAGGCAGGAACATAGCCCCACTGACTGGCACAGGGCTCTACTTCACCTTGACTCTTGATGGAAATACTCAGTGTGCAGATGTAAGTCCTTTGTGTCATTCACATGGAGATTCAGCCTAATTTAACACCTTGCAGCTCCTGCTGTCCTCCTAGGGATGTTTGGTATGCAGGGCCCATCCAGAAAGCCACAGTTGGAAGGCGTTGGGAACTGCTGGTCTCCGTCTTGCTGCTTCCAGTCTTTTCATTCATGTTTCCTACAGAATGTGCATGTAGGATAGGCAATCAATAGGTGCTACAGGCGAGCTGTTCAGTGGCCCTTTGCCTGAACTTGGATAAATCATTTGACCTCCTTCCGCCTCCATCAATCCCGCTGTAAAAGTAGCTTAATGCTGTGCTCAATGAGGAACAGCTGCTCCTTCTGAGCAGAGCCATCCTGCCTCAGCTACTGGGGGGTTGAACAAACAAACACATGTCCAAAGGAAGTCAGCAGAAAGTAACACAGTGAGAAGGAGTGCAGGTCTGTCCGCATGTTCTGGCCGTACACAGCAGAGTGAAATCTGAATGCATTGTGTGGCATATTTTAAGTTACTGGAAACAAAAATCCCTATCTCGTTGGCATACATAATACTTTTATGAATTAGCCATTGCCTTCCCATTCCTGCTTCAGATGCCAATTTCTTTACTGCTACAGGACAGACTCTCTCTTTTGCTCCTTATGGCTGTTTAGTACAAGTGTGAAAGGATCAGCACTGGCAGCAGCCTTGTCAGGAATCTGGTTTGGATGGAGTCTGTCCACACTGACATGGATGTGATCGATCTCACCAAGATAAGCTCATAACGTAGTAGATCATTGTCAGGCCTTATTTATTTCGAATTTATTTTATATATTTTATATATTATTGGATAATATTTGGTCAGGTTGCAATATAGTTTCAAGTGAGAAAATGCAATCCACTGTCTCCATCCATTCTTTCTTTCATATTAGACAAAACTGCAGCTGAAGGAATGATCTGCTTTGCCTGGCACAAAAGCTGCCATAAGGGAAAAAAGCAATGTGCAGCACTTCTTTTCCATACATCCTCCCTCTCCTCCTTCAGCAAGAAACAGAATTTTATTGTGAGATTATAAGGTGCTGAGACAAGAAGCCTGTAATGGAAAAGCAGCTGGATGCTCAGGCACAGAACAACAGCAGCCCGTTCTGGTTCTGCTGATAGGTGGAACTTCTAAGTACCAAAAGACTGACGTGTGTCAGCAAAAACTATGCCTTCACTTTTGGGTTTCACTTCATGCTCTGCACACAGGTTGCCTCCACCCACAGCTGCTTCAGGCACACACTGCAGCTGCACAGGGCAGAACTGCACCCAGAGATCTGCTCCTGCGCAGGGCCTTACTTGACTCAAAACCCAACAAAGATTTTGATTTTTGATATTTTGATATTTGATTTTGATACAAACTAGGAACGATGAGATCCATGACTTCCTTATGAAAATGATCGTCTCCTGCCTACAGCTGAGAAGAAAGCTGAGGAAACAGCTGGAGCAGCCTCTGCAGGGCATGGGGGCACACCTGAAGTCTGAGCCAGGACTGCTGGCTGCCACAGTGTGTGCTACCATACCATACTGCCCACACCCTTCACACATGGCGCTGGAATAGCATCTTAGAACCACCTTGGAGAGAGGAAAGTACCTTTAATGAGCTGTCATCAAGTCCATCCTTGTGGGAGTCCATCCTGGTATTAGAAATATTTGGGAGAATCTGGAAATGATGTAATTGAAAAAATTCTGATGAAAACAAACACTAATGACAGTGTCTGAAATTTGTCACTCAGCACAAAGCAGATACTGATGGCAGAGAATAACAGACTGCAGTTGGAAATCTGGAGCCTCTCTATGACCTGAAGTTAAAGCCCAAGCACTGCACACTGTACAAAGACACTGCTACAAAACTGGTACAGAGCCATCCCCAGCCCACGGCAGGCCTGTCTGAAATTGGGCATGCCTCTGATAGGACACTGCGACTCTGTTTGTAGGGCAGACAGGAAGGACTGATGCCACTCGTGGCTGCACCACTCCTTTGCAAAGACACATAAGGGCCTTTTCACCTCATTTCCCTGATGGCAAATGTTGGATCTTTCGGTATTCGAAAGGTTAACATAAATTGCCTTTTTTGGATTATTTTGTGTTGGTCTCACTTTCTTGTTTATGAGATGTTTAGAAAATGGTTTTTCCCATCATCCAGTTGGCGTAAGCCAAGGTGCAGGGCTCCTTTCCATGTATGCAGCACTGAGCACAAACATCCTCTTCCCTGTGTGTTAGTGCCATATGTAAATCAATATTTTCCACTCCCTATCGATTGCTTTCTCCATCAACAATTCAGTTCTCATCTAGCTACAGTTCCTCTAACACTGCAGGGATGCGGGGATGCGGCTGGGAGGGCGGCAGCACCCAGCAGCAAAGCCTGGCTGCTGCAGGACAAAGCAATACGCTGCTGTGCTTGGCCACCCAAATTTTCTAAGATTGACTTTCTATGGAAATGCGACATATGCAGTCATGGTGTATTTCTGTGTGTGTGTGTCTGTGCATTTCAATTTGTCCGTCAGTTTCTTCCAGAGAAATTTTGAAACTACCAGTAACCACATAACATGGTTGCAGCCCCAGGGCAGGGCAACAGCTCAAAGGTGAGCAGGTTGCGTGGGCACTAGGAAAGTGCCCAGGCAGCTGCAAGAGGGGGACACCTCCTACCTACTGCAAGGTGAGCTGCAGTGCAATTGCAGTCCTTACAGACTGGTAAGCCCACGGGGAAGCACCCTCAGCACAGCTCAGAGAGGGGTTGAGGAGCCTATGCATTCTGAAATGGCAGAACAAACCCACCATGAGAAGCCAGTCCACCAGAAAGTGACCTGCCGCAGCCCGCATGGCTTGTTTCCACATTTGCTTGCTTGTTCAAGCCTCTGTAAAGCACAGAGAAAAGCCTCCCTCCATCACAAACTCACCATCTCACTGTTCCAGGTGACCATTGAGAAAAACATCCACTTTATGTTCTTCAAAGGAGTTTCCCAGACAAAGAGTGGCGCTTTGCAGCCCCTGCAGAAAGCCATCCTCTGCTCTCTCACTCATTGATACTTGTGAAAAGAATGGGGAGGAAGGCAGACCTGATGGGCACTGGCTGGCTGCTGGGCTTGAGCTGCTACAGATTCATGTTTTCCTGCATTGCAAGAAATCAGCAGTGGCACTGATTTTTTTGTACCTCTTTTGTAGGTCACCTTCAATAAAAATGTTAATAATGCTTACTATCTGTATATCTGAAATCTCGCATGGTAACTCTGTAATTCACTGTCTTTATCGGCCTTGTTTAATGTATAATTTAATGCTTGTATAACTATTTTGTTTGGGTATGACTTTCAGAATTACGACTAAAAAAAAATCTGTATGCTAGTTAACTACATTTTATGGAAAGTATTTCTTTCATGTTATTTTAAAACCGTGGAGCCTGGGGAAGAATTTTATGGACCACAGAACCTCACAGGGTAGTTAATTTCTGTTTGAGCTGGTTTCTCTGCTATTTTAAAAATCAAGATCAGTGCTATTTCTCTTGGTTGGGAGCCAGCTGACTGTTCTGCAGTTGCGACACATCTCTGTGCTGTTAGCAAGCGGGCAAACAGCAAACACGGGAGCTGAAAGCTGAGCTGGCTGCATGGCCACAAAGGAGCTGGCTCATTTGTGTGGGACTGCTCCTGGACTGGGTATCCTGCTGCCCAGCACAGGAACCAGATGGATGGGGAAAGGAGATGGAACGGGCCCTCGTGCCCTGGGATGAGCAACGCTGCACCTTATGCTGCGATGGGGTATAAGGGAAGGCCTTGGGGAAACTCCTGAGCTCAGGAGGCCTAAATAACTGCAAAACAGTCCCACAATTTCAAGATATATATACAGAAAACACGCCCCCTCCAGTTTACCTCCCCCAGGTTCTGATGGGCAGGAACTATTTCATCCAAGCAACACAGGAAAAACCTATGACAATAAAGCAGCTCTCATGCCTGTTGCCACTGGCTTCCACCACAGCTCTCCTGCCAGCACGGAGATGCTTTCCTCCTGCAGGCAGCAACAGGACCTCGGTCACGCGTGTGCTGCAGACTCAACGGAGCATGTGGGTCCTCGTCGTGTTTGCGTTAGATTGAAGTAAATGCACTCTGCTTTAGAAGCAGTAATTGGGTGGTTAGATGAGCCCTAGGCAAGCTCAAGCTACGCACTAAATATTCTGCCTTTTGTTTCATAATGAATTATTTTGTGTATCTAAGCAAAGCATTTTTTTGGTCTTTTCTCTGCAGTTTGTTTCTAGCCTACTTGTGGGTGTGTGTTGAAATCTTTGCCTTTTGCTTATGAGGTCAAGTGCTTTAATCAGGAGCAAAAAAATAGCGTGCTTTAGTCCTAAATTCTCTGTGTGACTGCCAAATATAATTAGAAACAAATGGCTTTTTTCCTCATTTGAGAGCTCCGCAGACATTGTGGGAGAAGGGGGAGCTTTCTCTGCCGGCTGTGTTTTGGGGAGCTCGCAAGCAAACATACTGCCATGAAAAGACTTGGTAAGAGGGGAACACAGCGCTTGGGAACTTCGTGCTGGCGGAGCCCAGGCGTCAGGGAGAGGTGTAGTGGGAGTGGGCGGCCATGGGCGTGTGCACCAGCAGGGCTCAGGAGCCTGGAGATGGGCGCAGGGCGGCAAGGCCTGCTGTTTTAAAGAGCAGACAGATCGTTTTGGCATTAACGTGGTGAAAGAATCCCTTGCTGCTTATGTAAGAGGTTTTGCAGCATCTCCTTACAACATGGCGCCGCCTCACAGCGTCACCCCACAACATGGCGTCCCTCCCACAGCGTCACCTCACAACATGGCGACCCCCAACAACACGGTGCTGCCTCACAGAGTCACCCCACAACACGGCGCAGCCTAACAACACACCATCGCCTCAAAGACCCACCTCACAACGCGGCAGCGCTTCATGGCGTCCCCCGACAACATGGCGCCGCCTCACAACATGGCGTCCCCCGACAACATGGCGCCGCCTCACAACATGG
>JAOWBP010003659.1:7743911-7757296 GCA_028571105.1 Tragopan temminckii | reverse complement strand
TCCCCCGACAACATGGCGCCGCCTCACAACATGGCGTCCCCCGACAACATGGCGCCGCCTCACAACATGGCGCCGCCTCACAACATGGCGCCGCCTCACAACATGGCGCCGCCTCACAACATGGCGCCGCCCCCAACACGGCCGCACAGCCCAGCACAGCATCGCATCCCCTCACAGCGCCATCTCAAGGCCTAACGTCAGCTCAGGACACAGACAGGTGGCACGGGGTGGCTGGGGCACGTCCTCTCACCTCAGCCAGGGGGCAACCCTGACGACAGGCACACCTAGCGCCCACCTTATACCCCTGCTCTGAGGGTCATGTGAGACACCACTGAAGGGATTTTTTTTCCAAACTACATTTCAGAGTAAATTGAAGGAAAATGGCGGGTTTTTGCTCCCTGGCCTACCTTTTTTCCTCCCTTGAAGACAGCTCCATGCACGCTGCCCCTCAGTCCGTGGCCATGCTGTGAGATGAGGTGCTGGCCTGCAGCTGTGTGGGGCTGTGGCTCACCTCAGCTGCTACATGCTGCAGTGCTCGTTACTGGCAATAACGCAGCTGTGGAGCTGCTCTGTCTCCAGAAGAAGAGGGGAAATATTATTTTTTCTGTAATCCATTCTCAAATGAAACTGCATGCACTGTTCCAGGTCCTTCAAGTGCATTCTCGCCCCAGTACTGCTCCCACATTACAGTGCAGGTTTATAATCCGCGTCTGGCACACAGCAGGAGGCTGTGGGGATGTGACAGTGCCACTGCCCCAGTGCCCCCCAGGTTGGGGGGTGATGTCCCTACTACACCAACATGGCCCATCCCATGGCAATTCAGGCTCATGGCTCAGGTAAGACACTAGATGGAGCATGTCACATTTTTTATACTTATTATTAATCCTTTAAAGGATGAATTGAAGTGCTAAGTGAAAGACAGTGGAAGCTCTAGCAGCAAGTGAGCCCACCAAAGCAAGGCTGCAGAGACACAGGCTGCATGCCCTAGCTCCAGGAAGGTGCTTGGTATTCCTGGAAGGCCTGCAGGAGCGTGCTGTCAGCCAGCCTCACCTGCCTGCTCCTCCCAGCAGCAGAAACGTCATAAAACGTTTTCCTGGAAACTGGCATCAGGGAGCTGCTGCTCTTCAGCCCAGTCAGGGTGGATTCCAGCTGTGTCAGTGAAAGCCGTGCTGAGCAGAGGTGAGGCTGACAAACCCAGCAGTAACTGCGAGGCACTGTGAGGGGCAGCTGAGCCCTGGAGAGGTGCTGTGTCCACCGCAGGGGATGTTAGCACTGGCCTGGTCCTTGGCTCCACCACCTGGGTGACTTTGCCTGCTGCCCTCTGGGGACTGGGTTGCTTCTACCCAGGCCTGCAGGGCACATCTTCCCCCGCCGTGTGCCAGGAAATAGCCACACGTTCCTGAAATACAGCCAAGGAAATTATTTTTCCTGCTGTGGAGGACAGGAGTGACCCAGTGCGCAAAGCTTGCTGCATCACAGCTTTTTCCAAGGACCGCCATGTTAAGGGGGGTCTTGGACCCAGTAAGGAATAGAACGCTAATTAATTTCACTCAGTGATTGTTTACTGTCATCAACAAACTCACCAGTTAGCATCCAGCTGCAAAATCTTCTTCGTGAAGCTGAGAAGGCAGAGGATGATTTTCAGCCATGAGTTTGAGCTTGCCATACCAGTGGGGAAAAAGCTCTGCTCTGAAATACAAATGGAACAAATTTTCTGGAGAAGGTATGAACGTTGTCCCATCCAAAGCTGTTCCTGCAGTCAGCCTGACTGAGCCACACTTTAATGTGAGCACACCGCAAAAATAGAGGGGAACTGAAGATCTTGTCTCTTCCTCCTCTAGGAAATTGCAAACTTCCATTTCTTTAATCTAATCATTTGCAGGCAGGAATATTTTCTCTAGAAAAACCAATATAAGAGGGCTGAAAGGTCAGATGGGATAATATGTAATCCATGGTGATAAGGGCTGTTTACAGAATTATTAATCAAACACAAAAGGGAACAGATAGTAACATTTTTTATTAAATATTACAGTGGATCAAAAAGTACAAAATATCTTTTGCCTGCTATGTGATTGGGAAACTATTGGCACATAATACAGTATCAAAAGCATTAATAAGTACAATTTGGAAAACATACAAAAATTGAGTGTTTATAGTTGGCTCAGCTTTATTTCTGGTAGTGTTTAAACTAACACAAAGGTTACTCAATAACCTTTTAAATGGGAAACTATATAATATTACTGGGCCATTTTTATATATACAAATCATCACCTTACAGAGCATATAGGCTACATAACTTGAATCACAAAAAGTATACAATATTTACAACAAAAGAAAGTTAAAAAAGTATAAACAGCTAGTAGAGTATGCTGCCATTATTAGAACATATTTAAAACTATGGGTCCGGGGGAGGAGGGCGGGAGGAGGAAGAGAACAAGTGAAGTATCAACCACATTTACAGCAAACACCACTGTTAAGTGTTCATGTAACAGTTCTCACGTTGCACCACGGCAGGAATTCCTGTTTCTCACTAAAATCGTGACGACTGGGTGAGCACTGCACAGGAGGACAGCGTGGAAAGGAGCATCCTGGCAGCCCTGGGAGTACAGCAGCATAGGAGGCACAGCCCTCCCGGCCCACCGCCACCACGTGCTGCCAAGGCAGCTTGTCCTGAGCTGCAACAGGTGACTTCCCAGGCCGTGGCACACCAGGGAAATGGCTCGTGCAGCCAGGCCAATTTGCAAAATGTCCTCACTCACTCACCTACACCCTTGCTGGGAGTGTGCTGCACTGACAGCCAGGTGCTACTGTGGATCCGGTTGTTGAAGGCAGGCCCAGCCCGCAGCCAGAAGGCACACATGAGCTGCGGCTGCTGGGCCGTTACCTCATCATCTCACAACCTTTAGCATCCCTAATGAATGCTGGACATAGTGCGTTCGGCTTGCAACATTTCTTGGAACTGGTTCTTGGTAAATAGGTTTATGACTCTATTGCCAATTAGATTCCACAGTTTCCTTTACAAACCTATCAATAACAATGGTCTGATTGCACAAAGAGAGGCTTGTGCAATTTCATTCAATAATAAGGCCCCTTGAACTCAAACAATGCAAACAAAGTCCCATTTAAGACATTTAAAAAAAAAGTCTTTCAGCCAGTGGAGAATTCAATAGCCTTTTGAAAGACTTCCAAGATTTATCTTAAGAGTTCTTAAACAAACAACGCACCCCTTCTGCTGGGGCCTTACGCTACCATTTCTTTTCATTTGTCCCAGTGTCTCACCCAGCACACACAAGCCTCCCTGCCAGGAGGGGTCTGGGCTGGTCTCCTCCCAGGGGAGGCAAGGCCCTCCCTCCCCGCTCTCCTCCCCAGCTCTGCTCTGCATATGCTCTGCTTCACAAAGGCTACGACCAAACTCCAACGTGACGTAACCAAAGGGAAAGCGGACACTGCATAAACAAATGCACGAACTCAGGACACAGATTTAACCAAAACAAGAAAGAGAAATGCTTGCTTTGCCAAACACACTCCTATTTGTGTTTGCTGTAGATTCTCATATTCTCTCCCCGTCCCCCCGCCCTCCTTCCTCCCACCCATCCCCAAACCCCTGATTCTCACAATTCAGACCTAGTGCAACTTTACTAGAGATGTCCTCGACATTATGGCCTCTGCCCAGCTGAGCCTGCGGTTCTGTTCCTGTAAGATCCATGGAGCAGCAGGATGCTCTGCAGTGGCACATCCATGTTCTAAGTTCTACTAGTCTGTTTATTGATCAATTAAATATAGTTTTACCACAGGAATATAAAGTATTGAATTGAAGAAGCTGGATCTTTAACAGTAGACGAGTATATTATTCTGGTTTCCACCTTTGGATATTAACTATGATACATTATATATTGTATTTGGCTTCATATCACGGGAAAATTTAATGACATGCCTAGCATGCAAAGTGTTTCTTAGTAGTTTCCATGTTTGTTTTCACATCAATTATGCTGTCTCTGAACAGTAAACTGAGATGGTCTGAATCGCAACCAATTTTCACATTGTAAAAAGCCTCTAAGCCACACTCCTCTATCAATGTCTACACTCAGCTGCATGGTGGTGACGTCCTTCACTGTGAACATGCAGCCACAGGATAGCTCTTTCATTACCAAACCCAGCCTCTCTGTGCCCAGCTCTCACTCTCTGGCAGATGCCCAGGGAGAGACGTGGTCCCCATGGCGGTGCGAGGACCATCCCAACAGACACTTGGCTCCTTTGCCACCTCAGGTGCCAGCTGTGCCCAGTGGCGGGGCATATGCTGCATGATCCCTACCCATCCCACCAAGCCCTGCCCATGGCACAGGACCTGCACACCCCCAGTTCAAACCAGCACAGACTCCTGTCCTAATTGTTGAAATTCTTGCCATTCTTGCAAATCATAAATCTGTTTTCTGGGCTCCTCCGCCATCTGCCATCTTGTGTCAGTGAGGTTTTGTTTTCCAGATTGTTTCTCTGGTACACAGGAGGGTTTCACAGCCTAGGTAAGCTAAGTGCGACTTATTGACAAATTCACGGACCACAATATGGGAAAGCAAAGCTCAGTGGGAGGGAAAAGCAGCACGAGCCACCACAACAGCATGAGGAGAGTGGGAGGTGCTCAGCACCTGCAGGGTCGGACCATAGGGAAAGGAACCTTGTTTGCACCCTTGCACCATAACATTACCTATAGTACGTTTATATCCATTAAGATGAATCTGAACCAGTTGCTTCAGTTTGTAAACAGTAAACATTACCACAAAAATGAAACAAAAACACTGCTCAGAAGTTTGAAGAAGCTGGAAAAATTACAAACATAAAAAAATTAGGACAGCCACAGCCTTTTAAAAAAGTTGCAGGTAAAATGATACTGTTTAATTTAAAAAAATAATCAAGAAAAGAAAACAAAAAAGAAAAAAACAAAAAACAAAACAAGAAACAAACATAAAGAGTACAGAATATATCGGACAAACAAAACTATATAAATTATTGTGACCAAATGTGACATTGGTAGTTTACGAAGTGGATATGTACAGTCAAATTAATCAGTGTTTACCCTTCTGTTCTAATAGTGTTAAAATGAAAAATCTATTGCCGTTTTACTATACATTGCATTGATTGAATCTTTAAAAGTCAGGAAAAGTTACCCAAAACAGCACATCCACCGATTGTGTGGGTTCTCGGCCCTCTTCTCCTTGCCAAGTTCACCTCGAGTCCTCGACTCTTTTGCAGCAACACTCGACCTCTGGTCCTTGGCTCAATGAAAAGCAAATGCAAACGTCGCCTCTCATTTCAGTGAGCTCAGGACTGGGCCTGCATTTCCACGGCTCCCTTTGAACATTTGCTCTTACCATACACAAGTACTTTCAGAAAACATATGCAAAATCCAAAGAATTTTTGAGCGTGTGTGTTGTTGTTGTTTTGCCAGGGCAGGGGTGAGGGGAGAGGGGACTGGCGTGAAGCCAGAATTGAAGAAGTAGTCCTGTCTCAATCACACTCCAAAGCTTTCCGCCACGTGGGATATGACGGCATCCTGGCTTACAGCAATACAGATCTGCAAGATATCATCACAGGGGGAGGAATGTCGCTAACTGTACTGTTCTCCTCAGACTCTTTTTTTTTTGTGAGTGAGGGGATTTACAGTTTTGTGCTGGGATGTACGGAGGACAGCTGGGAAGGTGGGAATGCAGCTTGAGGGTTTATAGCAGCTAATGGATAAATGCTGTTA
The DNA here is from genome assembly GCA_028571105.1 of Tragopan temminckii. Classification (NCBI taxonomy): domain Eukaryota; kingdom Metazoa; phylum Chordata; class Aves; order Galliformes; family Phasianidae; genus Tragopan; species Tragopan temminckii. The sequence continues at coordinate 7,751,553 of JAOWBP010003659.1, read as the reverse complement.
TGCAAAAGGTCACCGTACGAGCTTCCTACAGGTGTTGCTGCAGCTAAGTGTCTATACAGTTGCTGAGAATTTGCAGGGGATGTGAGGAATTGTCTCTGCACCATGAGGGAATGGAGAGCCAAAGGCTGCATTAGAGGGGAGAGCACGGTCTGATTTTTCAAGTACTGTAAAGGATGGGAATACCCAGGTGGGAGGCGATTGTTCAGCCCTGTGCACAGGGTTCCTGGATACAAGCCTGGGAAGATCGGGGCTGAGAGGGGAAATTTGTGGCTCTCCAGAACGCTGCCTGAATGCAGGCCGTGCAGTGACTTGCTGCCTTCCCCCTCCGCATCGGGAACCTTTTCTTTCACTGAGGTCTCCTTTGGTAAGTGCAGAGGAGAGACAGCTCGGACTTTTTTTTCCGAAATGACTTTGTCCAATTCCTCCAGGCCCCGCTTCAAAGGCCGAGCAGCTCCGATGTTTTGAGGGCTCATTCTGCGGCCAATGATAGGATGCACCATCCCCTCCATCTTCCTCAGGTTCTCCAGTCTCTGTGCCTGCTGCTTCCCAGACCTGTGGAGTAACTCACTGTGTTTTTTAGGGGCTGTCATGGCCATGGGGGACACGCGGCAAGCTTTGGGGTTACAGTCTAGGCTCACCGCCTGGCTGCTCGCAGCCTGGAACAGAGAGATACCTTTGCCTTCTTGCTGGGCCATAGATGAATGAGAGAGACTGGAGCCAGGAGCCTTTGCAGTCTGTTTGTGTATGCTCTTTGGAAGACTCAAATCTGTTGGCTGATCATCTGAAGAGGCTTCCACTGCCGCCTTTTTTTCTTGCTGATGCAAAGATGGGTGATAATTTAAATTTAGTTTTTCTTGGTGTTTGTGTTGAGTAAAAGTAGAAATATTTTCAGACTCTCTGAACATGTCCCGGGGGAGGTACTTTGATGTCTGTTCATTATTAAGGTGGTGCTCCGTGTGCCTATAAAGGTTGTGCAGATGAGGTGATGAATAAAAATCTGCCAAGAAAGTGGGCACACGGGAGTGCTGCAGTGCCCTTTTCTCACTCATTTTATCTTTGCAGTCCTGGATATCTGTCTTCGGTACGTACGACTCAGCAAGAGAACTGAGGTGATGTTGTGAAAAATCACAGCGCTGAGTATCCACTTTACTTAGCATGTCATGTTTAAAAACATCATTAATTGATTTCCTTTCTTCCTTGGATTTAAAACTCTGCACGTGTTGTATGACCGATGGCCTATTAATTGCTATGGGATCAGAATTAGGGACATGGGGGCCTTGTGATAGGCTTGATGACAGTTCATCTCTGCTGTTCAATTTCTTTTTGCTAATCAAAGGTGGAGGAGAACCGTAAGGATAGCTACATGATAAAGTTGCCCCACTGACCTGCGACAGCAGCTTTTTCTTTGCCAGGGGTGACATAATGCCTGGATTACCCTTTGAGTAGAGCAGTGGTGTGTAACCAAAAGTGGAGTCGTCGCTCATGGACCCAGGCAGCTCTTTTTCCTTGAACATGTCAAAGTTCTGGACCACCAGTACTTTGGGTGTCTGCTTCAGTGCGTTGTGAATATCTTCATTTCCCAGCTGATCTACTTTCACTGTGCAGTTTGCAATGTAATCAGCCATCTCTGGCAATTTATCATCTTCCATATCACTCTGAGTGGGCAGCTGGACTGGGAAAGTCGAGAAGGGCATTTCTGGAGGTTCGTTTTCTAAGCTCTCAGTAAAAGCTTTGTGTATCCTTCGTTCTGGCTTTGTGTCTTCCAGAGTATCTGCTGAGGAGTGTAGTCGTTTTGTAACAGTGGCATCCAGCATGGTATCTTCATCCGGGGGCACGGATATACTTGAGAAAGATGACGAATGAGGAACTTCCTCCTTGGCTTTCTCACTGCTTGAGCTGTTTTCTGTCATGTCTGTCTTTTCCATAGGCAGTGGCCGAGCTGCCTCTGGCAAAAGAGGTGTAGGGCCTTGACTGGGTTGTTTCGTCTCTCCTACTGTAGGATGTTCTGTGAAATTTTTCTGGTCTGCTGGTTCTTGATCCTTCTCTTGTTCTGATGAAACCTAATAAAATGATTCAATAGACAGTTATGAGAATGCCGTGCATTTTGGCAGCCTGTTTAGAAAAACATATACAGTACACTATTTGCTACTGCTAGAGATGTACTTGTCAATCACCTTGCTGGAATGCAAGAGCTCGAATACCAGGTATTGGAGTCAAACAAAGAAACATACCTCCTAGAAATACACTATTGCTGCCAGTGTCATAATAAGGCATTTCAAAGCAGCAGATGTTTGTAGCCTGACTAGAGGCACCAGTGGCTTCACCACTAAACACTGAGGTTAGTCTTTTAAAATTAATTAGGCAAACGCAGGAGAGGAGATTTCATAACACAAACAAAAAGGCTATAAAGATTTTCTGCACTAGCCAACTTCACCTATGAGAAGTACACACATACAAACATTTTTTCTTACGTGAAGCTGAAAATGCAGTCTCTCTAGCATTGTTCTTAAAATTCAGTGATCACAGAGGAGATCATTCACACCCAGTTCTGCATTAAAGTGTGAAAATGACAGAAATGGCATACTAGGAATCCCTATTGTAGGCAGCAAATCACTGCCGCAGCTTAACTAGGACACACATTTTTTTATTAACGGATTAAAATGAAGTTGTCAACATTCCGTAAGTGCGTGTGCATGCTATTATAAACATAGCTTTTATATGTTACCGTCAACGGGACTGCAGCTCTTTCTGCTTCACCATTAATACAGCTTGTGTTCACAATTCACACTATTCATCCCATTATGTCGCTGGCTGAACTGTGACCCGCAGAGGTCATCAGAGCGTCCCATCTGTGATCCAGCTGACTGACAGCCTTTTTCAAAACTGCTCTCATTCTCTTCTGACATGTCATGGTATAAGACAGTCATAAAACAGCAGCATTGTGTGAACCCTTTATTATTATTGTTTTCTTTCTTTCTTAGTTGTAAAGATAAGAAACATCAAGAAAGTTATTATCTAAATGCTGCTCTACAGCCTATCGCAGGAGTGAGGGACCAGAGAAGGTCCTAACGAATCTAATCATCTCAGAGATTTATTTCTTCACAGCTGCTTTTAAATATTTCTGTGTGTTTGGCTGGCCTATTAGTTGCAGTGTCCATTAGTCATCGTAACTTCTTCTTTTTAAACTAATAGCTGCCTTTTGCAGTCCAAATACCATCATTAGGTCCTTTACAAAGTACTATCCCTAGTCTCTTGAGCTTATAAAATTACAGGAAAATACCACACAGATGAGCAAAGCAGGGATGAAAAAAAAGAGAAATGATATTTAATAACTGCACATTCTGCTCTTTGTTTCTGTTAAGCAACATTTTGATTGAAGTTTCAGCTATTGTGGGGAAATGTGCATTCTAAGGCTAATAGCATTTTGTCTGGTATCTTGTTACAGAGACGATGTCATTGCGATGGCAGGAAAAGAGAGAAGAGCACAAAGACAAATGCAATCCTAATAAATTAAGTTATATTCTCTCCCTGCATATTTCTTGTGCTGCATGAGTTGAACGTGCAATACAGAAGACTGCTCTTTTGTAGCTTGGTTATCCTTTAGTCCACAGCCTGCTGAATGGTGTAAATGGTGGCTTGGCTGGGGCCACGCCTACACATCCACACGCAACAATAAAGGCTCCCTGTAGCAACACGCTACCACTGCTGTCTGGCAGGTGGCCTGCAACAACCACGGAATCTGTGTTGGGTGAGAGGGGGAATGGTTTTAAACTAAGACAGGGGAGGTTTAGGTTGAGATATTAGAAGGAAGTTTTTCACTTAGAGGGCGGTGAGGCACTGGAACAGGTTGCCCAGGGAGGTTGTGGATGCCCCGTCCCTGGAGGCATTCAAGGCCAGGCTGGCTGTGGCTCTGTCCAGCCTGGTCTGGTGGTTGGCGACCTGCACATAGCAGGGGAGTTGAAACTAGATGATCTTTGAGGTCCTTTTCAGCCCAGACCATTCTATGATTCTATGTGAGGCCTTCCACCAGGCCACAGCAGATTGGAGGCTGCTCCACCCTGAAGGACTGGATGATGCCTTGGGCACAGAGCTCCATCCGCAGAGGAGCACCGATGAGCACCCACCCAGGGGGGAAGCGTCCAACCCTGTGGGCCTCCTCATTTCTCTGGCTTCATGCAACCATCCATACAGTGACCTGTGTGAAGGATGCAGTTTTTAATTGCCTGCCCTGATTAAACAAGAGCAGGACACCATCATCCATTCTAAAGATGAGAGATTCATTCTTCTTTAAAAGGTACCATTTTACAGTGGGAAACTGCCTCATTTATGTATTTTTATTGTCTCGGCTCGGCTCCTTATGCTTCCGATAAGTGCAGCTCTAAGAACTCTTCCTGCAAACCACATACAAAAATAACTGCAGTTTAAGCAGCAGGAAGTTTGAGATAGGGAACAACAAAAGCAAGGAAATTCAAAGTTAAGGCTGATGCCCTGTTGCCGGCTTGTTATGCTGTGCTTAACTGTGGCAGTACCAACAGTATGTAAGGTATCTTGCTGATCTAAGACCCCACAGTAAACAAGTGGGCACAAAGGAGTGACAGGGGAAGGGAGCACAAGTCTTACCTTTGCATTTCCTTGCTTTGGGCAATTTGTGTTGCAATGTTCCACTGACTTAAGGAGGTTATATGGACTTCAGGTATTTGCAATCAGACGCAGAGGAGTTTTCCCCCAATAGTGTTCTCTGCTTTAAAATTACAGTGCAAGAGAAAATAAAAATCCCTCCCTGTATAGCGCTCTTACATTTGACATTAAAGATGCTGTTGATCAAGACAATTGAAAACAAATTCTGGTTTGGACAAGAGATGACATTTTTCAGTGTAAGCACAACTTAAAATGGTAGTGGGACATGAAAATCAGAATATTCTGTTCTTGAAACAACATGCAAATTCTCAAATGCATCCATGCTTACTGGTTCTGTGATTTTTTTAAGCAACAAGGAGGAGGGTTGTTGGTAGTTGACTCAATACCGATCTCAAACTGGTTTAGAAACAGGACTTATGTACCTGCCAGACAGCAATGAAGGCAAGGGAGCAGCCGTAGTCTGCCGGGCATGTCATGTGTTTCAACATTCTTTAAATACTTACTTTCACTGCAACGCCTTGAAGGCTGCTGCGATCTGGCAGACTGAGACAGAAAAAGCAACATCTTGTGTATTTAGTTGTGTGCAAGGAGCTTCAAGGCCTCACTTACACAAGGTGCAAGGAGGACACAGTTAGAGTGGCTCAGATGGGCAAAAGACATACTTAAGAAACGCTGGAGCAAAATGCCTGTTGGTTTTATAGCACTGAGCAACATACGAAACTTACCCTTAATCTGCAGACAAGTATGAATTCCACTGATCTATCTTTACATGGGCTGTGAACACAAAATTGGAGCTGTCCCATGAGCACACATAATGCGATTCTATGTGGAAACCAGGACCTGCCCTGGAAGTGAAGCAGGTTAGCAGCATCTCTGCTGAAAAGCATCTGTGGTACGTGAGAGACTTCAGTCTCAGTTAAAGCTTGGCAGGTGTTTGCTCAAAATTTGACCTTTGAGTCTAAAGAGAAATTTAGTATAACACGATAAAAATCCTGAGGAGTGATATGTTTTCTGATGGACGTGTGCATACATCTGTAAGTGCAGAAGGGCTAATCCAGAGGTTACTACTATAAAGACCAGCTATACCCAACAGTTACCACAACATTATCAGCAGTATTAGAGGTTCCCGCACCCTATACTTAAGATTAGGAAATAACTGTGGTAGTTGTGTGGTTTCCTTTTGGCAGATGCTGATCTTTTCGTGGTGACCACCGTATAACACAATGAGCAGAAATGATACTTGTTGTATCTAGAGCTTGGTCTTCTGCCATCACTCCTAAGCAATATGGAGCTAACCGGTGCCTGTTTGTAACCCTGCAACACAACAGAGACAGTACCACACCAGCTGAATTTCTACTGCTGAGCAAACTCAAAGGCCGACTGTTCGGGATTCTCCAGTTTAAATTATGTATTTTATCACTGAATTTTGATTGATTAAAACTGCACATTTTTAATTGAAAAGTTGAAAGGCAGGGAAGCAACCAACCTCAGATGCATCTTGGGGTTTCTGTGCATTATCTTTCTCCTTCTTGCTCTTTTGGTTTTCATTTTTGATGCGTTTTGTTCCAGACACTTTTGTTTTCGCATCGCCCTCCTGGGAACTGTTATCCTGTTTTCGAGGTTTCACTGGAGGCAGTGGCTTATCTTCCTCTCCTTTAATAAATCTTTCATACGGCAGGATTAATCTAGGGGATTAAGGAACAAATAATTGATCAGGTTTTGCTTTTCTAGCGAAGAATAAAATGTATCTACTGTGAGCAGTTTACTTAATAAATCTATTTTCTTCCGTGGCATAAAAGCATCACTGTAAACTCTATATCTACAAATCCAAGTATGATAAATCAATTTATTTGGCAAGATTACTGTGTGGCATAAATTGAGTGGAGTTGGCGCATATCAGTTGTCAGTAAGGCTGCAGTGGTTCACGCGGCCACACCAATTTGTACAGATGAGGATAAGAGCCACTATGTTTTAGACTGATTAAAAAAAACACAACCATTTACTTTTATTTTTTCTCCCTACCCTTAAAAGCATGCAGCAAACCCCAAGGAAACACCTCCAAAGCCACAGCCAACCTGATAACAGCTATACAATTTCCAGGCTGGAGGTTCCCCTGAGTACAAGGATAAATGCCAGAAACTGGGTGGAAGACATCCGAGTATGGAAACCTGCAACAGCAGGCACAGCACACAGCGTGGTGCAGTGCCAGCCCAGCCTGACCCTTCCAAACACACCCTCAATGGGTGACAGTCACCACGGTCCCTGCCTTCCCAAATGAGTCTTTTCTTTTAAAGAGTTAAAAGTGAAAGAATTTTGAGCAGTGGAACCTTCCTCCACGAAGCGTACAAAATCGCTTTAAAAAAAAGAAAGAAACACAAACAGAAAATATCCTCCCCCAAAAGCATCAAGCACTCTGAGTTTTAATCTATCTGTTTTCCCTTTGCTATTCTTCATCTGAAAGGAAAAATAACTGATATAATTAAAAGGGATGGATTGCATTACAATCTCAGTTTCAACTTCAGTGATTAAAGTTTTTATAATGCATTTGGTATGATTAATGACTCACTGTGGGATTAATACAAGACTGAGACTTTAAAAATATGAACTTTAATACAGCAAACATAATTTGTTTTTTTTTTAAGACAAGTTGACTCTGCGAGGAAAATGTACTTTGCTTATAAACAACATAAATCTGTTCAAATACCAGGAATCCTTAATTATCTTTAATCTAGGACTCCAAGGCAGAAACCTCTTTGGTTCAGATATTCGTTTGTTATCCTAGAATCAGCTCCTAAGCATGCAATTTTGATTTACATACTTAGATGTTCAAACACAGTTTGGGCTTAAGAGAGCAGAAATTAGATTGCTTGTGATCATAATATTTTACATTTTAATAAAATACAACATAAATTATGTTAAAATATAAACCTAATTTATGCTATATTAGAAACAAAATTCATTAACTGAGCATGCTCTGACATGGTATGTGCAAAGAGGCGTGAAT
>JAOWBP010003659.1:7731122-7743774 GCA_028571105.1 Tragopan temminckii | reverse complement strand
AGCGGGACGGAGCCGCCGTGCGGTGCGGGCTGCCCGGCCTGGGCTCGCGCTCCATGCGACTGCGCCTGGCCTTGTAGTCGTTTCCGACATAGGTTTAGCAGCCAGAAAGACCGTTCCCGTAAAGGTGCCCTAACTCACTCTCGGGGCTCGAGGCAGCGGACGCTGGTGGCTTTCTCATTCCAAGAAGGAAGGACTGCCTGGCGCGCTGCCCCGCAGTCGGTGAATGTGCTTCTCCGCTGATGTTTTATGTCGCAGATGCATGCCTGTTGTTATAAATCATTGAAAACGTGAATAAAGCTGGTGGTAAAGTCACTGCCTTTTTGGAGTAGTGCTGAAATACTCTTCTGAAACCTGGTGCCTAGGGCAATGTGATGCAGATTTTTATTCTTTTTTTATTACTGTGGGGGAGAGCGGCGTGGTAAAGTTTAATTCTGTGCTAATATATCTCTTCCTTGAGTGCAATGTGCAGGCAGTCCTAAACAGAGAGAAATCCACTGCATTGATAGGTGCCTTTGATGAGATTAAGACGTTCCCAGTAAATGATTCACCAGATGGCATCAAAGGAAGCTGCTCAAATAGCATTGAAGTGTTTCAGACAGTCTCTGAAGTGTGTGGGCTACCGGTGGGGCTGCAACTTCTTGCTCGGCTTCTTTGTCCTGTGTCGCCTTGACTGGCTGTGGCTGCCCAGTTTGTCTTTATGTGGTACAGGAGCACGAGGAGGGACGTCCAGGGGATGTAGCTTAGAACCACGCCCACTTCGGGTCCTGGGGTTCCTGACTGTTTCTTTATAGGAAGAGAACTTCAGCAGGACCAAACGTACAGTTGTGACCCCGCTTTGGCACCCATTTTCTCAGCTACTGTCCCTTGTTCCATTATCTCCTCTACTGTCTCCATCCTGCACTGCTTCTCCAGGTCAGTGCTGATGCTGAGAGATGCAGATGGAAGCGAGGTTCACTCAGCCTGGTGGGCTGCTGCCTGGGGCCCCATCCACGTCTGACAGCACTGACTGTAATGTGAGCCCTTGTGGTCCTGTGGATAGCAAACATGGATGGCTGTGAGGGAGCCAGGTCAGCTGCAGGCTGAACTACGTGGCCTGGATCAGTTACATCCGAAGTACGCAGTAATTCTCCATCCAAGATTTCTCAGCGTTAACTTGTACTGTAGGTGTTTGTTTTGGTGGATTGGGGTTCTATTCGTCATCTCCTGGGTGATCCCATCCGGATGTGCAGTTCAGTTGTTTTTTCAGTAGTCATTGAGGAGCAATCTCACCTTGTTCTAACAGTAAGTGTGTGCTCTACTGTGGAAAATGTTCATCATCCATTACACATCTGAGCTTCATCCCCTGTGATTTAAATCTGGAGTGGGTAGAACCCAGCACTGTCGCTCACGCAAAGCCCAAATGTACACAGCCATAATGTATGAGTCACCTCTGAAACTTTGCCAGGTGCTGGGGAGGCATTATCCTGTTTATTTGTATGCATCTCTTTCTCTCAAGATCTCTTTAAACACTTTTCAATAAGACTTCCAGAAGGATAAACGTTATTCAGGTGAAGCCAGCATGTTCCAGCCTGCCTGGTACAGTGTAGAAAACGTTCACAGTATTCAGCTTTTTCAGGCAGTGACCTGTACTTGCCGTGCCTGGTCTCATAGCTGCTGATTTTGGGCGAAAACTGATAAGCAGACCTCTTCCTACGTAAATCATACTTCAGAAGAGAAGTAAATTTTGTTTGGTGGACAATTCCACTTTGCTGAAGGTGGCTGAGAGAAACCAGTTTGCTTTGCAATAGCTACACATGTTTATCTTCCGATTTTTTCCCATCCTAGACAAGGAGAATAGGTGAGTCAGTTCTGTTTTATTTGTAGCCACTTTCCCCTTCAGGCTCACAATGCTGAAATGTTTGTGGGGGTTTCTTTTCTTGTGGCGTAGAGCTGGATTCACTACTAACAGTTTGGCTGCATTCATCAGCCTCTGCTCTCCCTTGTTTGTTCACTGGTTGGCTTTGAAGAGGAGTGTCAGGGAGGTTAGTCTCTGTTCATCACGCCCACTCTCTCCGTGTGCTCCAGGTGGATTGCAGGAGATAGAAATCTGTACTGAGTTCCTGTTGTGGACATTCTATTGAACGATGTGTAGGTATGTAAAGATACATGCACACAAATGCACATGCTTTACTGTTGCATACAGGTGGGATTTTGAGTTGGGCTCTGGCAACTACCACATCCCCTCACTGCGCTGTAAATCTGTGTGTGAAATAGGTGCATCTTTCCAGTTCCACTCATTTGGATGCTGGAAAGCGCAGTGCTTTTCTCAGTGTTTGGGCATGAACTACACGTGCACATGTTACTTGGAGATGCTGAAACTTACCCGCATTTGGGTATCATCTCCTCTCTTTTTTTTTATTGAAAAGTAGGAATAAAATCTAAGGAAAGACCTTAGAAACTCGTAGGAGCTACTTCAGTGGTTCTTACAGTAGTGCTGCCTCAGACCGGGATTCGTGTTAGCTTTGTGTGCAGATAAATTCAAAGTGGATCAGACATACAACAAAGTTTATGTTGCTTCACAGGCACCCAAACCCACCTAGCAGGAAAAAGACTTCCTGCATTGCATTTATGGTGGAATAACTGAACAGCACAGTACTTACAACAACACTGAACCAAAAGGAAGAGGAACGTACGCATTGGCTTTTTGTGGCTACCCAGTGCTGGCTAGCTTGTTGCTACTCTTTTAAGCGAGCCTTAGATCTAATCATTGAATGTCAATTTACTTTCTTTTGATTTTTTTTAAAGGTGAAGTCTGTATTTTCAAATGAATTGTGCTGTCACAACAAGAAGAGGCTGCACGCTCTGTGGCTGCTCTTGTTCCTGCAGCAGTTTGTTGGGCCCACGTTGACATCAGCTTCCAGCAGACTTTTGGAGCTTCTTAGTGATCTTGTAGGCCAGTCCTGTCTGGAGCTTGAAGTTGTTCAGCTTTACTCTTCTCCACCTGTACTGTTTCATGCTTTTCTGGTTAGAAGAGCAGTGCAGTGTTCATGTGGGTTGATTTGCACTGCTTTTCCCGTACCTGATGATAGCTGTCAGGTTACGGCGGTTTGGCTGTGATGTGGTGAGATGGCTGCAGGCATATTTTCCAAAAGGCAGGAGAAGATTGAGGAGTGTCAGCAGTGGGCACGGCCTGCCTTTCAGTCATTTTAAGTTTTCCTCAAAAAAAGTTACTTTGGTTAGCTGGGAGATGAAATGAAATATAACTAACACCTCCAGAGAGAGGAAGAGCTGGAGGAACTTCTTGAAACTGGGTTGCTATGCTAGGTTTAATGCACTCATTATAGAGGGGAAGAGTTGTATGGGGTCAAAAGCTGGCAAAATGTAAAGGTAGAGCTAGGCTGGGTGCCCACTCCTGGCTGTGTTCTTGATGCAGCCCCCTTTTTTGCAAATTACTTTCCCTGTTGGGGCTTCTCTTTCCATATAAAAATGGGGACACCCAACCTGGGCTATGTCAGATGCATTCCAGTGGGCAGTGTGAGCTGCTTTGGTAGCAGCTTCATGCTTGGACATGCCTCTGTGCTGGATGGAGGCTGCTCTGCTGCAGGCAGAAGTGGCAGGGCGCTGTAAGCCTGGGAAGGAGGCCCTCAGGGACAGGAACATCTCAAGTTTCCACTGCCTTTTCCTAGGGGAGTGAAAGTCTAAGCTGTAAGTTGTGAACGAGCACCAGAATGAGCGCAGCCCTGTAACAGAGCTGTCTCTCTCTGCTCCCCACATTGTTGCCCTTTTGAGATGCTCTGCAGGTCAGTGACCCTTTGGCAACACCACTGAGACCTCCAGGTCTGGTATGGGGACAGATAGCGGCAGTGCAGAGTCGCAGCGTTGCTGGTGACAGTGGGGGCACTTCAGTAGGAACATGGCCACATCAAAGTTACCTTCCTTAAGCCAGCTCTGTACAGCCAGGGAGATACAGTCCAGGCACTAATTGTAGGATTAGCCAGCAGATTTATGAATTGAGTGATGAGGTGATGGAACAGATCCAAGGGGTGGGGAGTAATTGCTGTTCCCAGAGCTCTTCCAAAGTGAGATGCAGTCTGCTGCAGGCTGGGTCCTTTTTGGATGAAGCTGTCCCAATAATAAAAAAAAAAACATAGTGAAATATAGTAAAAAAACATGCCAGGATAGCTTTAAAGGAACATTTCACCCTACAGCAAAGCCTTTCCCTCATTGGGACTTATTAAAATACAGATGTTTTCTCCAAAGGAGAGAAAGTACAAAGCGCACCATCAAAGAAGAAGTTCAAGCTATTTCATTCTGCTGGTGTTCTTTCTGCAACAGACACAGGATGGTAAGAAGTACTGCTTTTAAAAGCTCATACCAAATGCCTTCCATGTGAAATAAATCACACTGATTTCCTGACTGAAAAAAAGTGCCCAAAAAGGCCTTGAGAAGGACTGATAATTCCATCAATACTTAATTAGCTTGCTTGGTGAGTAATCCTATGTGTTGGGATTTTTAAAATCTTTCTCATTTACATAAGCAGAGACATAAAAAGAACAATGTTGAAAGGCTATGGTGACAAATTCAGTCCTCTGCCATATCTAGGCCCTGTGAGAAGCAGTGGGTCTGCACTTTGTCTTCCCCTCCTCTGCCGCATCCCTGCCATCTGCTCTGGGGGCTCTTTGCCTTCTGCAGCAAGGCCTGTTGTCAGGGAGGTGGGAGTCAGTCACTTTTACAGCAGTGGCATTCCCTTCTCCTTTGTCAGCGTGGAGACGAAGCATGATGAGTGGCTATGTTCAGGGATGGCTCTTTTTTTCAGCCTTGCTTGAGGACCCCTTGTGCTGTGGAAGGTGATATCACAGCATTTTTATCTGCATACAAACAAGAAGTAGGAAACTGTCCTGGCGGGTGCCAATGCTGTGCTGGTGCATCTGTATCAGATATGTACTATCAGATATGTACCCCTGCTATAGAGAACATGCTGAGGAAGAGAAAATTGCATTTCTCCAGGAGGAATTTTACAGAACTGTTTCACCTTTTATGGGCAAAGGATCCGTTAAAGGCCATGTGATAGTAGCTCACATCAGAATTGTCAGGAATCTGTCTTAAATCAACAGAACATTGATTTAACAGAACAGCCTAAATCAACAGAATGTGCAAACAAAGCAGAACAAGCTGCCAACAAACACTGAGTCAAACAGGCAAAGCCTCCACCTGGTCTGCTAAGATAGACATCAAATGTCACATAGAAATGCAGAAGGCAATTCAGGCCTGCATCTTTAATATAATCTGAAAGTCTATTGATTTTATTGGATGCTCAGGGACAGTTTTGTTTTGTGTTTTCCTCCTTGCTCCTCTTTTTGGGTTTTCATACAAACAGTTCATTTTCTAGTTTGCGTTACACATGAAGGTCTGGGGGGCCAGCTGCTGCCCTGGCAGATGGACAGGGAGTCTGCAGGCTGCTGTGTGAGCAGGACGCTGAGTGGTGGGATCAGTGGGGCTTTTAGAACAACTCATGTAAGCCAACAGCCTTCCTGGATGATGTAGAGAAGGTGAACGTGATCTGCAGTGGAGGGGTGGGCATAAAAGAAAAAAGGAAAGTTGAGAGCACTTAGTAGTTCCTAAGTGTGAGTGCAATGGAAGAATGTTCTCTCCGCTGTTTTGGCTTCGTGAGCAGCATTCAGTATTTGTGTCATAGTCAAGTACCTTCTCAGGCTGTGAGTGAGAAGAGGAACATGGCTGCACAGCCACTCTGAAGTCCTTTGCCTCTTCCACAGTGGACTGCATATGTTAGTGATAGACCTCTGTTAGTCACATGGAGTGAAATTCACCTGAGCACATGGGGCTAGCATAAAGGCAATGTGTCATTTGTCTCATTGTAGCCCTGCTCTCTTCTAGCTGATACGAACTGTGGGAGTCCTGATTCACTGCAGAAACTGGCTGTTTTTTAGATCCAGTGATTTGTGCCAAATGGCTTTTGTATAAATAAAGTCTTGTGTGTGCAAAATTAGGCATGCATTCATTGTCCTTCAAAGGACAGTTTTTTTGTTATAATGAATACTACCCTTAACGGATCCTAAATCCACAATGCTCTGAACAACATGAGGTGTCATCTTTAGTATTCACCACTTTGAAGGCACAGACTAGGGGCACTCAAGCAGGTTTAGCTGATGCCTTTATGCAGATTCTTTTCAAAAGAAGGCTCCTCATTGATTGGGGCTAAAAAGTGCAAGAAACTTGTGAGGTCTAAAGATACGTGGAGATAGCAAGCAGGCAGCAGGCAGCATGGTGCTCTGGCCAATTATACAAGATAACAATCCCTGGAAAAACCTGCAAAACTGCATAAATAAAAGACACAGCTCTAGAAAATGTTGTGCTCCTGCCACTGCCACATCTGCAATGAAAACGTGAGAACACATAATTTGAAGGATGTGACAGCTGATATAAAACAAGATTGCTGAAAACAGATGTTTTCACATAACTTCCCTCTGAGATAGTAGGTTCTGAAGGCTGTGTGATTCAATGCTTCCAGTGCAGTGTGAGACTGGAAACTGAATATGTCCTGACTAAAGGGGAAGAATTGGAGTTGTGCAGCATGGGGCTTTCTATCTTTTCCTCAGATTTCTTGCACCCAGGTGGCAGTTAGATACATCATTTGTAGCCACAGATACCCCTGCACAGAGCAGAAACAGAGCACAAACTGCTCCCGTCCAAGTGGAGCTTGCTTTTGTCACGTGGGTCATTGACTAATTTGTATGTTAGACTCACATGAGTGTTTCAGAACTGAGTTACAGCAAGTTCTCAGCTTCCCATTTCCTCTTGAAACCTTATCCCATTTGTTAGGTTTTCTTTAAACCGTGTGATTCCACTTGTACAAACACAGGATCTACTGCTAGAAATGGCTTCCTACAACTCATATTGTTTTTTTAAATAAGCAATTAAATATATGCATGTGTAGCTCATACATGCATCTAAGCATAACTAGTAATTTTTATTCTTCTCAATTAAATTGTCTGTAAAAACGTGAGGTGCTCTTTATTGTTACCATTACTTGCAATTTAAAATACTAACAGAGGCACGAAGTGTTGTCTCAGCTCATTTAACAGGCCATAAAATGGCTAAGAGGATGATAGAAGTCTCTGACAAACCAACTTCAGGTGAAATATAGTACTCATATTTGCTATTCAACCTCTGCTTTTTCATAACGGTGAATAAAAACGGGTTGTCTTGTTAGACAAATAATGCCATTATTAGCAAGAAATGTTTCCATCTCACACTGGGGAGAGCATAGATACTGTCCAGTTCCATTCCCCTCCTCTCGGTTGACTTCAAAGGGAGCTGAAGTAACAGAAAAGAAAAATCGTGGTGGACTTGAAGAAGACATCCTGCCCTCACTTTGGCTGTGAGGAATTAACAAGACCTCATTTGCTTTGCAGGATGCGCCTGTCCTTAGATCTCTCTACCTCAGGAAAAACACGTTTTAGTCCCTCTTATGTGAAAATGGACAATTTTGATCTAACTGTTGAGCGATTCAACAAAAAATCCTTGCCTGTATAAAAGGCTCTGTCTCTGATCCTAGGCTTGTCCCTCATCCCTGAATTCAGTCCCAGAATCTGCAGAGTGTGACGTGACAAATACTTCCTATTTTGTCTCTTTTGAGGTTTTGTGGAGGTAAGTTATTTCACACTGCTGTGACAGTCTACAAGGGAGAAGGAAACATCCTCTCCAGACTGCTCAAAGAAAACTCAGAAAAACAAGCAGAATGAGCACACAGCCTCTCCCTTCTCTGTCCGCCCTCATAACTTTTCAGTGCAACTGAAGGAGAGCACTACCTTGTCTCCAGCTGTTGATGGCAGGAGAAAGTACTTGGGTTTAGGAAGAGGTTTGGTGGAGACAAGGAACTGGGAACACTTGGAATGGAAAACTGGTGCTTCTAAACATTTAAATCCCCTTATTTTTCCTGTGGGTTTATTTCTTTCATATAAGCATCTGAGCAGATGATCGCTCAGTGGTTTCTTGTGCTCCATCTCATTGAGAAATAGGATATAACCGCAAGTGATGTTTTCCTTGAGGACCAGAGGTTTAAAACTTGTGATAGAAATTTGCACTGACAAACAGTTGTTATGTGCCTTTTAAAATGTATGTTGGTAGTAATGTTTGTTTCTTTGGTTTTAACTGAGTTATTTTCATGCTCTGAAATAACATTTGCTTTAATCCTTCCTGTCTTGGCCCTTTGCTGGCCTGATCAGTTTGATGAAAGTAGCCAGTACCCAATGAAGAGTTAGAAAAGAGCAGAAGAACTGAGAGTTTTGTAGCAGGAAGTGTTACAGAGCTATAGACACTTACAGCTCTGTGTTTAACTGGGCAACTGTTGAGGTGAACCAATGGCATACTGATGAGAAACGCTGCTTAGGATAAAGTAAACACTTGTAGTAAACTTAGGTTCCTATTCATACCCCTTTAAATATCCTCCCTGAGACAGGATCAAAACAACCTAGAAATGTATGAAATGCAAAGAAATAGTGCTGATTTGCTATGGTTTTGCTGGGCCTTCCAAATGGGCTATTTTGCCTCAGTTATTTGGGATGGCAGCTGTTGGCTCAAAACGTGCCTAGCTAAGGGATAGTCTCTACTTACTGCTGTAGCAGTACTGCAGCACTGAGGGAACTCCAATGCCTGTGGCTGCCCACCTGGTACCTGATGTTGCTCAGCCTCAACACCATGTAGCTCTGCCATTCCTCGCTCCTTAAATGCCTGTACTCTGGCACTTGGAAAAAATCAGACCAAATGACAAACTCACTTTAATCAGAGACCATTTGCTTTGTGTTGTGGACTTCAGAGATTCTCTAAATTATGTGAAAAAAAAAATAGAAGACCATCTGCAAATACTCAGCTTGTCTGCACCTTCAGACAACAGCCCTGCTATTGAGCGAGATGGAGAATCTCTCCTTTTTACTGCGAGATTATTGTCAGAAGCGGCTTACAACTGTTCTCCTAGAAATAGATGGTAGTTCTGTGGGTAACAAAGGGAAAGTGCTTTCTGTCACGATTTTCTCATATAGGAGTTTATCTTTAGATTTGCAGTATTCTCAGAGCACTTATTCTCTGTTTCAAATTTGACATGACAAACTGTTTAAATGATCCAGTGACTTTTCACTTGCACATGCAAGATGGAAAACTCATAACGAACTTGATGCTAAAAGTGGAACATGAAATGTTGTGTGAGATTCTCCTGTAGCACAAAGTGGTGACTTCACCAGCAGGCTGCCCAGCCAGCGTTTGGATGCAGCTGTCACGGAGAGGGCATTTTACACACCAAATGTCACATGCAGTAAATACATCAGAAATCAAAGCAGGACTGTATGCCCAACAAAGAAACCCGGGTACGATATGAAAGTGACAGCACAGAATCTCTTAGAAATCCTTTTAATACTGAATATCCTTCTAATATTGAGCAGTGGAAAGGACCTCTCTGGGTTTACTATGACCACAGTTTGCGTGCGCATGTAAAAGTCCCCATATTAGCAATGGATCCAAGTCACCAGTTTCAACCAACATTGAGTTTGAAAGGAATTAAAGATAGTTCCTTCAAATTCTGTAAAGATAGGAAATTATATCGAAAGGAAGACATAGATTAGTAAAAGTAAGGAAAGGCTGCTAAACTTATGCTTTATTAGACATTGTGCCCACATTCAGCATCTTCTCAGCTGGAGGAAGGCTTCTAGTTGAAGCTGCCAACCACCTGTGAGGATCATTGTCCAACAGGACGCTTCTGAGGAACGTGACTTTGCCACTTGCACGAGGACTACAGCTGAATCAACTTCAAAACCAGTGCCCTAGGTCTTCCAGGCAGAAACAGAGGAATACCTGGGGCTGGTCTACCTCAGCTAACCGTGCTTCATAACTTGTTTGTGCATGAGCATCTTAAAAACACAGAGGATCATGAAACTGCAGTTTGAAGTCACATGGTGTCATTTTACTTTTAATGTTCTCAGGTTTGAACTCAGAAATTGTTTTCCAAATTCACATGGCAGTGGATTTTTTGCAACTTGTGATTTCTGTTACAAAACATACTTGGAGTGCATTTATCCCACATACGGTGTCTTTAAGAGGCTCAAGTATTTTAGCAGGGAAGCACTTCAAGATGGAACTGACTCAAGAAATACTGGGCAGAGATGGTTTCTGGACTCTTATCTGGAAAAAAGGAAAACCAATTCCTTGTTCCTTTTCAACCTTTTACTGTTTCTTTTGGAAATCCATTGGGAATATGAAGTTGTCACCAAAATAGTTCACTGTGGCACTTTGTATCTATGTTTTGTTAACGGTGCCATAAATATTACAGAGAAGCATCACACAGAGAGGTAACCCCAGTGCCATTTGAACACAAGAGTAGCAGAATAAGGGCTGCAAAACATTTAAAAATGAAATTAGAACAGAAGATAAAGAAGCTCTCAAGGTAAGCCTAATCTGTGTATACCTGAAATAAGTGCTTATGCTAGCTACTTTGGCCTCTGTGTCTAATTGTCAGAGAAAGGTATGGATGATGTATACTAAATAATTTAGGCACTTGCACATTTTAGGATGATATGTTCATTGGCTGAGTCTATGACTGCCCTAGAGAAGATGCCTACTTCCAAACTGCTCAGGTGAAATGCAGCCTTCAGACTTTGCTTTTGTGAAACCTTACAGGGTTAGGCGGTAGCTTATTGCTGTTGGCTGGATGATGTGCAAATTATCACAGTAACGAGTAAAAACTGAAGAGAAATGCAAGACAGTAAGGTAGTAACCTTGTTTAAGTTGTTTTGTAGGACTAAATGTTGGCTTTCTATCCAGATAAATCATTGGGAAGACTTTAAGTGACCTCAGCTGGCTGAAATGAGGGAACGAGTTAATGGGAGTAACAGCTGTGCCTCTTAGGTTAGCCTGCCTCCAGTGAGCATGCAGGTAAACACCCTGAATTCCAGAGTTTCTGTCTGGTTAACCAGTGGTTTGCTTTTTGGTTTAAAAAGAACTCAGTAGAAACCAGTTATTAAAAGCCTTGCAAATTCTTTTCCAGGCATCCAGTACAAATCTTCCTGTATTTCCATCTAGGTGAAATCTAAATAGGAATTGAATAATTTCTACTGGCACGCTCTGATGATATTCAAGGAGTAGGTGTAGCAAGCTGTGGGAACCAAGAAATTAAGAAAAATATTGCAGTGCTGTCAAGAGTAGGTGTAGACATTTTGTACCTGCTAAACTAAAATGATGGGCCTAACATTTAAAATAATATGCTGATGTAATGCTCAAGAGGAGGGGTGATTTAGGCAGACAGTGATCTTTCCTCTGTATCCAGTTTCCCTGATGCTAGAAGGAAGCTAAATGCTTTGCAATGCAAATAGAGCGGCAAATAAAGGATGTGTGAAGGCGGAATTCAGCTGAAAAAATCCTTCACTTGAGCAACCCCAGGAGGCAGGCTGTTTTGCTCGCCCCGCCCGCTCCGGGCTGCTCTGCTCGGGGCACAACAGCAGCAGGGGCGGCGGGATTCCCCTCGTTCTGCGCGTTGTGCCCTCCGGTGTTGGAGCCCTTCAGAGAACACAGGGCTTCCACTGCTATCTGCTGGAGTTACTTTGAAACTGAGGGAGCAGAATAGAGGCCAGCTGGCTCCCGAGTCTCCAGGTAATGGAGACGGCACAAAGCCATCTTTGCTTGAGGTCGGCGTGAGAGCAGCAGCAGGGCACCCTTGCCGTGGGCTGTGTGTGCAGGGAGGGCATCCCGCCACACGCAGCCCCTGCAGAAAGTCAGCTTAAAGCCTCAGCATCACGTTTTCTGGAGACGAGGGGCTAGGAGATCGGTGAAATGTTTCATTCATTCGTGGGAAATGGCCTCAAGGTGCGCCAGGGTAAGTTTAGGTTGGATATCAGGACAAACTTCTTTACAGGAAGGGTCGTTAAGCAGTGGAATAGGCCCCCCGGGGAGGTGGTTGAGTCACCATCCCTGGGCGTGTTTAAAAGCCGTTTGGATGTGGTGCTCAGGGACCTGACTGAGCGGAGGGCTGTTGGAGTTAGGGCAGTATGATTGAGTTGCGGTTGGACTCGATGATCTTTAAGGTCTTTTCCAACCTGAGCGATTCTATGATTCTATTATTTTTTTAATCGAGCATCTGGCAGATCAAACGAATCACGAGGCTTGATTTTTATAAGGAGAAAAACCAACGCCTCTAGTAAGCTGCCTCTAGCAGCGCAGGAGCAGACAGGCACCCGGCCTGGGGACTGCTGGCGTTAGTTAGGGCCGAGCGCTACTCGTGTAACTCCCACTGCTTTCTTGAGGGTTCCGGTTCAGCTCAGCGTCAGTAGAGATGCGCAAGGGCTGCGGGCACGGGCTCCTCGTGCTGCTAGCAGTCACGTTCTGGGACTTATTAAGGCGAGGATTTGCTGAACAGACTGTACTGCAAAATCACGTTAATTAGCATCTACGCTTCTTGTAAAGCTGCCACAGATTCCAGGGAGCTTTCGGTACAAAAAAAAAAACAAAAAACAAAAAAAAAAACCCACACACACAAAAAACGGCTTTAGGTGGTGGCCTCAAATGGGTTGGGGCACAGCGCGCCCCTCGCGGTGCTTTTGCAGCAGCCACGCGAGCCGTTGCACGGAGCGGCCGGCTCTGCGGTGCTGTGAGCCGCCGGGGCGCCAGAGCG
>JAOWBP010003659.1:7696362-7731022 GCA_028571105.1 Tragopan temminckii | reverse complement strand
GCCCTCTGTCGGCTCCCCGAGAACGGGCCAAGCCCAGCGCGGGGCCGAGCGGCTCCCCGGAGCCCGGCCGTGACTCCCAGCGCCCGGCCCGCCAGGCGCCGTGGTTCGCCGTGCGCGCTCGCTTCAGCCGGAGTAAGATCGCCCGACGGACGACATCCGTCTCCTTGCTTGTGCACACGGCAGCTCAGCCTGAAAAGTCTGATTGCCTTTAGATCCCCGTGTTTTGAGGGATCTGATGTGCTAGAAGTAGAAACCTTCTCAAATTTTGGGTCTCCGATAAGCTGCTCGGCACAACAGAGAGAAGCAGCTGCTGGGAAGTCAGTAGTGGGATTTCCCACGCGAGTCCTTCATGTGATGATTCTTTTCCCTTTACTTCCTCAGAAGCAGGCCTTGTCCTCAGAGAGCTTTGTTTTTGCTAATGAGGAGTTTACCAGCTCACAGAAAGCCTCTCAAACTCATGTGAAGAAGATAGGCGTGTTGAGGGACAGTCCTGGAGAGCTCCCCGGGGATGCCATGCTTTGAGAGGGAGCAGGTCAGGTCGAGCTGAGTAATAGCAATAACCCAGGAACTAAACTGCTACAGGCCGCCCTTCTGCTTCACCTGAAGTTTCATTTGCTAATTCTTAATAGTACGTGGTTGACAGTATTATTCATGTTAATTTTAGAAAATGTTTTCCTCGTACTGCTGTTTCCAAATTCAAATTGTGATGTGGATACCAGAATTTATGTGAAATTTCCTATGCTTCTGAAGGCTGACGAAGTGAAACTACTCCCATCGTTTCAGAGCAGTGTCTGTGATAACAAAAATTGCAGCGCTTTGCTCTCGTAAGCACCGTGTTGCGCATATTAGGTTCACGTGCTGGGGAGTTTCAGAGCATAACTCAGTCATTCCCTTTGGCTCTTACTGTTAGCATGGCCATGTACCGCTTTAGCCAAGCACTATGTTCAGTCAGAAGGGATGATGGTGGCTGAGGAGCAGCGGCTGGCAGTGAAACTTCGCGCCTCATTTAAATCCAATGCTCTCAGGAAGGGTGATGGGACCTGTGCTTTCTCTTCTCTGCCTGTGCAGGAGGAGGAGGGAAATCTGTTAGTAAAAGTGGGATTGCACAAGGTTCCTGGAGTACAGAAGCTGCAGTAGCAGTCCTGGGGATTCCTGCTGCCCTTCCAGCTCAGCGGGGAGATGGAGCTGATGGAAGAGACACTACTGAGCCCCGTGTCCCTTGCACACCAGGAGAGAGCCTGATACATTGTATTCCTAGCACCAGGTGGGATCCATGAACCACGCGGAAGCTTTCTGCTGTTACCGTAATAAACTTTTGAATTCAAACCTGCTTAAAAAGTAACTATGTCTGGCTGGTAGTTGAAGTGCTTAAGCAAAGGGCTGTAATGCATGGAGAATGGAGATGCTTGCCCATTAAGTGCTTCCGTGCCCCCAAAAGGTGCATAAAGTGCTCTGAATCATCATTTTACCAGGACACCTTAATTTTCTGGCTTTTTCGCTGTGTTGTTGTTGTTGTTTTCTTTCCTGCAAGTCCTTCAGCCTGTCCTGCTCATTAGCAGCAGGGGAAATAATTTTGGAGAAACCCTCGCTACAGTTTTAGATGTTTTCTTAATTTTCTACAGAAAAGCCTGCCTGCCCAAGGAGGTTCGAGTTCTTAACCTGTTGGTCTTCAGAAGATTTGTCTCAGCTAATGGGCTCTCTAGGCCTTGTTTCCTCAGAGGAAAGCAGAGGGGTGGAGATGATGGCAGGTGGATTATTGGCACAGTTTGCTGCATAGACCGATATATCAAAATATCATCCAGTACAGTTTGTCAGGACTTGGTGTGTCACCTAGTAACAGGCTTTGCAATTAGATCTCTCTATGGCTCTTGCATGTTTTAAAAAAAAAAAATAATAAAAAATATATATATATATCCTACTGGCCTCATGAGAACTCTGCTATTTTACTCTCTTCAAGGAGCTGCCCAGGTTGAAAGACCATGCATGTTTTGCATTGACCCCAGCTCCAAAGCTATGGAAATTTGGGGCCTGCCTCTGCCTCAAACTGCCCCTTTGACCATCTCTTTCTCCAGTGTTTGCCTTCTGAATGTCCCTGGAGCATCACTGTGCACTTGACTGTGCCCAAGGACAGCCCTTCCTTTCCCACAGTGTTCTGTTGGGGCCTGCTGTCCCTCTCCCTCAGTCTGCCTGGTACTGGGCGATCCAAAAACCTGAAAGGCCTGAGAAATGCTGCTTCTGAGACTCTAGTCCCTTTGGGTTGATTGGTAGCCCAACATCTGGAGCAGCGACCTAAGTATTTGTGTGTATGTACAGCAAGTCACCTTGGCAGAGGTGAATCATCCCAATTAATGAATTCTCTATACAGCTTTATGTAGCTATTGCTTTTGTAAACAAATAGGGAAACATGCAAAAAAAGGGATGGTTTGAGCCAAGTACTGCTGACAGCTGTGAGCATATAGCAGTGCTGTGTCTGAAGCGTGTGGCCCTTTGATGTCACGCGCTCTGTGGTAATGCAGAGTGGTGTGGTTAATGAGAAGGTGGGGTGCGCTGCCTCCTGTCATCTCCAGACAAGAGCTGCAGGCACTTAAGTCTTTAGAGCATCCTGCAGCATCAGTGGGCAGCTCTGCTGAGACTTTCGAGTGATTTGTTTTCTACAGCATCGAAGAAGCAGCCTGGCTCAGCACGGCTTCAAAGAATGACATTTTTAATATTTTGATTGACTCAGTGCAAAAAAGTATGAGACTCCAGCAGCCTGGAAAGACACAGTTACTGTGGTAGGTGTTACCCAGTGATTAATGTCTCTTACTTTAAATCCAAACCTCTCAGCTCCTTTTATACGTTTTTGCTAGCAACAGCAGATCCTCTGCCAGTCTCTCAGGTTTGAATTTTTGAGGTGCAGATGCTAGTGCCAATTTTGGTTTCTTGGCAATTTGGGGCTTAGGAGTTCATCTTCAACTATGCTTTCAGATCTGTGAGCAGTGTGCATGGAAGTTGATGATCTGTTGAGATGATTTATGGAATGTATTATTCTGCTTTCCTGCAGTATTTTTACTGTATGGAAAACATTTTGTGCTGATTATCACTTGCCACATGCATTTAATCTATTTTTGGTAATTCTTCAGGGCCCATCACCATGGTATCCTAGCACCAGCGAACATAATGCCGATATCCATTCAACATGAACTGCTGATGCACAACTCTTTTTAATATTAACACAGCTTCGTTGTGTTACCTACCTTTCATTTTTCAAATATGATACATTTCTGCTTAAAAAAAAAAAAAAAAGGCTTAAAGCTAGAACCACGCTGTAGATGGAACCATTTCTGGATGGACAAACGGAATTAAGCATCCCAAGGGGCTGGGCCTGCCTGTTTCTCTTAGCTGCACCTTAGGGTGGTGTTGATGCACTTGAGATGACTTTATAAAAAAGAAAACAACAACAACAACATTGTTTAGCTCCAGTGAGGCAGAGTGCCATGGGTGGCTCTGTCTTGTGACTCCAGCTAAATGTTCTTTCCTACATGCTGGGCAGCCCTGAGTCTGTGCAGCGTGTGACAGGTTGCTGCTGCTATGGGAGGCATTGGTGTATCGTGTGGAGGGAGGTGGTCAGCGAGCCTTTTGCATAGCAGTGGAACCAAGTGCTGTAAGGCTCCAGTGCCACTCGCTGTCCCACTTCCAGCCCTGTTGACAGCAGAATGGTTTAGTCATTTTTAGTGGGGAAAATGAAGTGTTTAGGTGCCGTAACTGGTGAGCGTGCAGAAGATAATGCTGGAAGGGGCTGTGATTCAGCTTTTACTTTTTTCAACACAACAGAAATTGTCTAAGGTGAATGTCTCTGTGCAAGACGTGTGTTTAATATTTTCAGCGTTTTTCTTATTACCTGTATTTATCTCCTGCTAAATCATTATGCAAATCTGAAATAAATCCACAGAACTAAAATATGAATGAAAACAAGGATGTATTTATTCTTTTGGCAAGTACAAGTTCAGAGTTTATTTGAAATACATGAAGTGAACTACACGAGAGAAACCTAGGCAGTTTTGGATATTAAGAAAAACCTCAAGTTTGTGGGCAGATTCACTAGAAAAAGTAAATTCTGAGAGCTGAGTGGTTTCTCATGGGGCAAGTGCTGGTGCTGGGTCTCATTCACCCTCTGCATCCTACAAAAGTGAATGGTGTAGCCTAATCAAAACACGGTGTTTTGATAGGCTGAGAAAATACCCACAGATAGATGGTTGCATCCCCTGGGAAAGGTCATGTCTCACCTGCTTTAGCCATGGGCATCCACACGCTGTTAATCTACCCTGCAGGCAGGAATGGGTGCCTGAGGAGCGCTGCCGTGTCTCTTGGGATGGCACAGCCATGCTCTGTGCATACTGCTGCTCTGTGACTCTGGGAGAGCTATTGGGTTCTCAGGAGATAAGCTATTGTGATTGAAGACCAAAGCAAATCAAACCACTCCAATGTACAGTATTGAGGCTGGACTAGATGATAATTCAGGGTAACAAGGTGGTGAGCTGACTGTGCAGATAAGAACCACCTTTGCCAGTAAGGGCACTATTTCTTTACCTTTTGAAAAGATATCCATTTTCTGTATGATAGTTTCCTATAACTAGAAGAACATTTAGTCTTTCCAGTGCATCCTGGAACTGTTGTTTGCAGTGTTCCGTTTCACTAATTTCTGTATTATGCTCGACAAAGGAAGATACCATTGCAGATACCTCTTGAATTGCTGAGGGCAGTGATAGCAGCTTGTGCTGCTGTGTTACCAGTGGTGGTCAGTGGGCTCTGGGTAACTGCCCTAAGATGACATCCAGCCTGATGTGGCTCACCAGTGGCCAGGAGAAACATTTCTGTGCAGTTGTGGAGTTGAAGGGACCCAGAAATCAGTGCTCCCTTTTGGCTTTGAAGGGTGCTTGCTTGAAGTGGTCTCGAATGCTGCAGAGTTCACAGCCTCCCGATGCTATCTGTAACTCTTCTTTCCCATCAGCACTGGGAGGGTTTATCTCACGTCTGAACCAGACCTTCCCTGCTGTGCAATAAGCCCACCACTTCCTATGTTTTTATATATGTTATGGACATTAGAAAGTAGGTTCTTCCTTTCCTCCATGCTGCAGTCTTTATGTATACAACAACTGCTTTCATGTGTTCCTTAACCTTCTCATCTTTAGGAATAATCCCATCTTCTTTCCATTCTTCCTTGCTGGTACTTCCTGGCCTTTTATTTACCCTCTTTGTTTCCAGGATTCTGTTCTGTCATTTCCGTATTTCATCGGGTGCAGTGCCCAGCCCTAGAAATGGGAGTGGGATGGGAGAAGCAGTGTGGTGTGCCCTGGAGGGGGGACCTGAGGAGCAGAGTGGGCTCCTGGCTCAGCCTGTTTGTGTCAGTGCTGTGTTTGCCCACGGTGCTGTGAAGCCATTGACTCTGGTTTTGCATGAGCTGCCTGGACAGCTTTGTCTCTTCACATAGTTGTGAAGCTGTTTCTGCCTGCATAGTAGAAACATCTTTAAAGTTTCCCTACTGAACTGATTTTTTTTTTTTTTCTCCAGAGGTGGAAAACAGGTGCTTAAAAAAAAAAGCTGTGAAGTCCAAACCTATTTGCACGTCTTTAATGCAAAGCCCCATCTATAATGCAGAGGCCCTGCTACAGGGCCCAGTATCACACAGTGCATTCTTCCCTCTCATCCATGCACTGCTGTTGACTGTTCTCTGCCTCTTCTCTGATCAGTTATACAGCCTTCTGTATTTCCTTTGGAACATGCTTGCCTAAGTTGCTTATGACAGTGTCAAGCCAAATAGTATTGATCTGCCTACCATTTATTTTGGCTAGTGATGGCTTAGAAACCATTGAAACTCAGCAGCCTCCCATGTAACGCATCCAAGAGTTCAAACCTCATGAGCAGCAGGACCAAACAGTGCAGCACTGACATGTAAAATCACAGTATCAGTAGTAAAACACCAGAATAGTCTACTGAGTGACACATCAGTTGCCCCTCTCACTAATACTGAAACTAGATGTGTGTTTTGATTCAAATAGGCACTGTAAAGAAGCTGCTTTCACTACACGGACACATGACAACACTGATGTTCATTCTTTTCAGTCTATTGCATGGAATTAATACCGTTTCCTTTTGAAGTTGATCGCCAGCTAGTTTTTCCCTCTTCCCCCTTCTCCTGGCAATCTCAGGGAAGTCTGACATGTACCTCTTGAAAGGAATTCACACTGAGCACACAAGATGGGCTGAAAGTAGCCAGCACAGCAATCCCTGTCTGTGACACACTTGCCTGTCTACTGTGGGCTTCATGCTGGGATTCGGTGTTGAATGCCTCATTGGAAGCAGCTGCAGCTCTGCTAGGCAGCAGGGGTGATACAGGCTCACAAACTGTCATGATGGTATTTCTCCCTGATTAAACAAATACTTTTGTTGGCTTTTGTGGTTCTACGTCCTGCTATTTTGGTACCATGTGCTGCTCCTGAAATGAACTGCTTTGCTGAGACACTTTCTAGTTGTCCTTCTAGTTATATTTTGGTAACATACATGCTGTCTTAAGAGATTTGTATTTCTGACTAATATCGAGCCATGGTTTAGGCCTTGCAAAGAGGCAGGGGTTAATTCAGAGAGCCAACGGTCAAAGGGCGAGCCCAGCAGGTGTGGGCTGTGCATTACGGAGCTCTCCTACTCATTGCTCTTTCACCAGCCATGCCCATCTGCAAATAACTTCACCAACATCATCTGTGAAGGGAGCAAAAAATTTACAGTGAGCTTTCACCAGGTAGTGAACACCAGTGTCAATGATCTTGATCTTTCCTTCTGCCACTTGCAAGCTGACACCCTTTCCTGAGCACTGCCTGTATTTTACCCTTGCATTCAAACTCTCTAAATTCTTGTGGTTTCTGTCTTCCCCATTGAAGCTCCAGAAATAAAGCAACCTCCTAATCATTTCTTCTGTAACTCTATGACTGGAAATGTAAGCGTGAAGGGAAATGTAAAGTCTCTTCCTGTTGCTTATTAGTCAATGTAATACATTTTCTAGTCTCGGAGAGATTACAGTAATATTTTATGCCACTTTTTTTCTAGTCTGCTTTCTCAATTATCAGATCCCTCGGAGGAAAGCTTTTCAATTCAGTCATCAGAATAACCAGAGTCAGTTTGTGTGCTGTTTCCATTTTCATTACTTAAGCTTGCATCATGAAAGGGCAAAAATAGCACTTGCATGAGTGTTGGTCCTCAGCTCATCAAAGGGCACAGCAGAATGTGAGTGGCCAGTCACTCACTCCAAGTCCAAGGCTATTGCACTGTTCAACTCTGTATTTTTATCAGTTTTTGTGTGAAGCTTTGTTCCACATAAGAGGGGTTAGCTTTAGGAGTCCAGCAGCAAGAGGAAGAAAAGACACTGAACTTCAGGGCAGAGAGGTGAGAACGTGGCTTTGCTGTCACAGTCCAATCATTCCTTCAGTGACTGTGAAGGATTATAAATCATCAAATCCACTATTTATTCTTTTTCTCACTGAAACATTTGATTGTGCCCATAAACTGCATGAGTCTGTAAATACGAGAAGATTCTGCTTTGATGCCTTCTGTCATGCCAGCAGGGTTGCTGGTTTCTGTTTTCCTTCATGTTTCTGTTCCTAAACCTCCTTGCTGTGTGTCCCCTGTGCCAGTGTTGCTCTGAGGAGCTGGTAATTGTTTTCATGTCAGCTGAGATCCACTCATACTGAGAGAATTCACAGCCTTTGGCTTGCTTTGTATCACTGGAGTAGTGAAGGATGAGAGTGAGTGAGTGGATGTCAGGCCTGGGTCTTAGTGGTGCTTAAATCACATAAGGTGTAGTGGCACACAGCTTCTTTTAAGCCTCCGGGTTGTAATGAGCCATAGGGGCTGCCTGCAGCTCTGTCCTGTGTGGAGTGGAACGTTGGCTGCCTGGCTGGGGATGCAGGCTCAGAGCTGGGTGCTGGATTGGGTCAGCTCTGCATGGAGCGTAGGCATCCTGCTCTGGGCAGTGTGGGTATGGGAGGTGATTCGTGGGAGTGGAGATGTGGTGGGGAGGGCTGGAAGGAGGCAGAGATCCGGTGTGGGGGATGCAACCTGGGGCTGAATTGTGGTTTGGGCACAGGCTGCAGGAAGCAGGCTTGAGATCTCACTCGGGAGAGTGGTAGCAGGGGGAGAAGAGTGTGACCAGGGGTGGGAGTCCCTGCCAGTGGCACCCAGCTGTGCGCAGCAGGAAGGCAGCTGCCTTTGGGACCCCTTGTTTTATGCTGTTGTCTCTGGGGTGGGGCTGGTGTGTGTGGACAGAAAACCTTCACATGCAACCTGCTGCAGAGAAGACAGATGTTTCCCCGTATAAGGGAAGCTTTCAGATAACAGATATTGTGAAGCACGCCTTTTAAAACAATTCAGTTGGATATGAATTAGCCATAACGAAATAAGTTTAGTATGGATGTGTTTATACGGAAGCGTGAATGGAAGTATCCTTCCTTACAGGGCTTTACTGAGAGGGTCAGAGATGTAATTATTTGCAGCTGTTCCAGGCTTGTTCCTACTGTCAGTGTAAATACTGGAGATGAGTGCACAAGCTGGCTAGACTTTGGGCTGACCTAGACAGCTTCTGGAAACTCAGGATATGCTATTCCTAAAAGACTCTTAATTTTTCCCATCCCACCCTGATTGAAAACATTCCTCCTCTAGCCAAAATGTGGAGAAAGAGTAAAGGTTCCAGTCCAGCTCTCATGGAGAGCAGTGACCGGTCAGGGTGAGCGTGGCTGACAGTGGGTGTCAGCAGCCCGCACAGCAAATCACTCTGATCCCAGCACATTGGAGTCCACGGTATCCATCCAGGTCTTTGTCCTACCCAGGGTTTTTTAAAACTCTGGAGTCAGATTTTGTCCTGACACTGGTGCAGGGACCTGTCAGTTTGGCAACAATTTCTTCTACCTTGGGAAGTTATGCTATATTGTGACTGGTAAAAGACATTCTATGCACCCTGTCTTCTGCAAGAAGCAGAGCAAGAAAACAAAGTGAAAGGGCTCTTGGGTAAAATAGCCTACCCACAACATGGTGAGCACACATGGATTATAGGAGAACCGAAAGAGCTCGGTTCCTCCAGGAAACACTAGATTGCTTTGTTAAACTCAGGAGACAGGGTAAGAAACAGGATAAAGGGTTTTTGCTATAAGAATAGTAGTTTATGACGAACATGACCATTGTAAAGTAGTTTATGATGAACATGACCATTGTAACATCTACTAGTTTACTTCTCTCAGTAGTCACACTTCAACTGCAAATGATTGGAAAAAGAAAAGCCACGGTCAGTGTAATTGATTACTATTGGGACTGGTCACTGAACATGGTTATTTCTTATTATTTTTACACATTGTTAAAATCTAGTCTTGTTGTGTATGTAAAAATGATAGGTTCATGTCTGGCTGTCCAAAAAGTGGTTCATCCAGCGGAAAAACACATGGGGTCAGCCCTTAGGAGA
Organism: Tragopan temminckii; assembly: GCA_028571105.1. Classification (NCBI taxonomy): domain Eukaryota; kingdom Metazoa; phylum Chordata; class Aves; order Galliformes; family Phasianidae; genus Tragopan; species Tragopan temminckii. Next base: position 7,721,541 of record JAOWBP010003659.1, on the reverse strand, counting down.
GCCTCCCAAGAGATCGCTGTGCTTGTCTCCACTGACTGCAGTGGATCCTCCTAGATCTGTTGGAGCTTTTAGATGTTAAGGTTTTGAAAGCCTATGCTTCTTGGAAGGGACTCCACAAACTTCTTAAAAACTATTTCTCCCATTGTTACTGGTGTTGGCAATTGAGGTCCCAGCTTGGCAGTGTACACCAATGCTTTGTGTGACCTGGGGATGTGAGCCATACTTCCTGCACATACCAGCTGCTCTGCACACAAGGAACCTACTGCTTCAAGCAGCAGTGACTTTGCCGGCCTTGCCCCTTGTCTTCGGACTGAATTTGGTCTCTAGAAATCGTAATGAGCTTCCTCAAGAGTAAAATCCAATAGGAAAAGCTTTTCAGGGCTTTTGAACACCGTGTGTTATCCGCATAATACATGATGGCCATAGGACCCAACCTCAGTGAAAAGCGACCTGGTGCCCGATAGCTTTCTAAATCTGAATGCTCTTTGCTGTTCTGTACAACAGGCGTGAGCAAACACAGCTGCCACTTAACACCTCTGATATTATTGTCCCACTGTGCTAATAAGGATGAGAATGTAAGATTTTGTACCTCATTTTCACCACGTGCAGGCTTTTATTCTTACAATAGGAGCTCCGCCGAACAATGCACTTCCATGCGCTTCCATGCGTGCTGCTGCCCCTATGGCTGGAACTAGCAACTGCTTTGATTCAGGCACAGGCAAATTAGCACTTTTCTTTCTTTGTGAGTTCCTCCTCTCCATTTATTTGGAAATATATTCAGTTGGCTATGCCTGAAGTAGGATTTTCAATGAAGAGGTAAATTTGTTTTCCTTATTTGAATTATGCCTCGGAGGTATGAAAGATTTTGATGTTTACTGTGAGGTATTGAATAGACTTCTTGCTCATGCCTGGGGGTGGAGCGAGCCAGGCAATGTTTGTGCCTTACTGCAGTCTGTGGCATTTGGCAGCATGCTGCTGCCCAGGGAAGGAGTTCTTCGCTGTTTGCAGACAACATAGCCCCTAAAACAAGCAAATAAGAGGAGCAGTCAGACTGGAAACTCACTTCCCACCCTGGTGTGGAATCTGCTGGTTTCTGAAACTCCCAGGTAGGATGATATGCTGTTAGCCTTTCTTCTCTGCCTAGTCACCAGTGGAAGCTCTGTGTTGGATGGAAACCTTGTGCCGTGGTGGCTGGGGAGCAGCAGTGGTGTAACTGTGCGGAAAGGACAGTACCTGCTCCTCCTGTGGGGCAGCCAACAGGAGAGCTTCGACATGAGTCAGTAGAGGAAGAGGGGGCAGGCAGGCAGCCTGCACCAGCCTAGGTTCTCACCTGGAAAGTGGCATAATGCAGTTTTCCCCCGACCACAAACTCAAGTATTAGGAGCAAAATCAGTCCGTTGATTTAGCAGACTTTCCAGAGAAGGATCTCAAAAAAGTGTAACGTGCACCAAAAAGGACAATATTGGATGGCAGTCACTCAGGTCCCCTGCAACGAAGCAGTCAAGCTGGTTGAGTGGGAAGTAGCTCCGTGGTCTGTGAGCATCTTAAGGTTTTGCTATCTCTTGAAAAGAGGTGATTTTAATGCAAAATTCCATGTCATTGGAAATTTTATTTAAATTTTAAGCCATTGGGAACAGGGCCATATTAAGACCACACTGCACTTTTAAAAGTTGAAAGGTAGAACTGCTTTAAATACGCCAGCTTTCCCAAAGAAGTTCTCTGTCACGGTAAAATTAAAAAGAATGAGAAAGATATGGTACTGGGCTGCTTTTAATGCAATCTCTGCCACAGCTGACTTCCAGACATGTTATCAGTGCACACCTTAGGAGGTTTAATGACACAGTCTCACTCCCAAAACTCTGAATTTCTTTAAGCCAGTTTGGTGAAAGACCTCCTTGACAAATTTGCAGGAAGGAAAACATTGCACAGTCAGGGAGGAATTCATTCCTCGGTTATACGCTACTTCCTTCATATTTTTCATAGAAACAGATGAAACTTAAATTCCAGAGTGTGATGCTACTGAAAGCGATAGTCTAGTCGCAAAAGGGTTTTTTCCTGACTGCGTGTCTCTCTTTCCAATCGATGTTTATTTGTATTGCTGTCTGAATTGGTTTTGGACACTGACCTTAAGATGTTTCCCTAACTTGAGACCTCACCATGTGAAATACGATTTCCTTAAAGCCATGAAGGAAACAAATCGGATGGGACTGGTTATTTAGATGACATTGTGCAACAAAACTTAAGCGAAAAGCCTTTGGAGTGATTCCAGGCCAGCTGCGGCTCGTCGGCTGTGGCTGACTCAGAGGACATCAGACGGTCGGTGCTGGACGGTGCTCTGCATGCTGACACAGTGGCTTGGGAGAGGCTCCAGGAATGGCTGACAAGAGGGAAGGGAGGTGAAAACCAGCACCCATCCAAGGCATTCTTGCGTTGTTGCTGATGACCTGTGCAATGGGGGGCCCTCAGATTGAGGTGAGCGTTTGGGCACGCTGCGCAGCAGCCTCTGCCTGTGTTGCATCGGCCAAAGCTACGCTGCATGTTGCTCTGTCGGCAGCAGGGCTGCCAGAGTCGCTGTGGATGCTGGAAGTGGCGAACTGTTGTGCATCCATCTGGAGCCGGCTGAAGCCGTCCCTAAAAATAGCCTCCCGCCTCTGAGTCACACATCACCCATCTGAAAAGAATCGGATCAGTAGCCCTCAGCCTGGAGCACGCCCAGAGCCCTCTCCCTGTGTTTGGAGCAGAGGGGCCCCTTCCTGGCCACGCGTGGCTACCTGCGGCCTCACTGAAGCGGCCGTGACCTTGTCTCAGGCTCTGGGACTAAATAGTTCTTGTGCTGTTATTGGCAGGAGAAAGTTACTGCGTGGTACAAATGTGCCTGTGGTCCCCTTTGTAAGGAGTTCTGAGGACATCACCAGGACTTTGTACTGGGGGCTGTGGTAGGAGCAGCCGTACTTGCTTGTGGATTGTGGTGGTAAATATCAAAGTACGGCAGCTGGGATTTGCTGGAGTTGATCGGTTACCTCCGTTTGTGCATATCTGCAATTGGCACCTGAACAAATGTGGTGACTGGTGAGCTGCTGGGTCTTTTGTCAGCTCAGAAATAAGTTATTTTGTGTGAGCATGAGCCAAATAGCAGAGATCAGAGGCTTTGAGGAGTGGCTGCCATCCTGTTACCAGCTCCCCACCACAGTGTCCCACTGTGGTTCAGCATTGCTCCATCCCTGCACGTTGGGTACAAGAACGGGGATTTGGAGCCAAAGTCCTCACCGGTGACTTTCGGTACCTCCTGCCTCCATTCCCCTTTCTTCCTTTTAAGGGTGCAGCCTGAAGGCATGGGTTTGCCACAAGTGTTTCTTTGCTTGGAAATCTGTAGCTTTTGGAGAAATTCTCCTCCGTGTCAAGCCAAATCTTATTGACAGAAACAAGTGCTTTCTAAGAGCAAACAGTGAACTTCCAGCCGCTTTATCTTGCAATAAATAAAAAGTATTGGTGGCTGTGTTTTGCAGCCTTCCTGCTTGTGTTGTGGCTGAGATGACAGAGGAGAGGACATGTGGACGTGCTCGCGGTGGCCATTGTACCTCCTTTCTGGCCCCGAGGAGCTGCATGCCTGCTGCAGAACGCTCGGCTGACTCACTGCTCAGCACAGCCACAGCTTGTGTATGGGGCTTTCCAGGGCATCCCAGAGGAGACCTGCTCGCATGATTCAGACCTGGAGTTTGACAGGCTTCAGTTCATTCCAATTCCAGACATGGTTTAAAATAACTCATGGCTTAGCAGCTTGACTTGATTTTTCTTTTTTGTTTTTGGTCTGTAAGACATTTGTCTTTTATGTCCTTCCTATCAAAGCTATTGGTGCATTTCTGAAATGAGTACATTCAGGAAGTCATTTGTTTAGCTTGGATACCGCAGTACACCGGTTTTCCCATCACTGTAATATAAGGGACTAGATAAAGTGAAATACCTGATCAAAGAATGCAATTCTCTTTCCTGAAGTTGTGAGGGTCTTCTCTTTGCCTTCATATGCAAAGTGACACTGTAGCTGGAATTCATATTAAAGAAAATATCCAGCAGCACTATCCATTTCATCTCCACGGCCGTATTTACCAATCTTAATAATAGCAGTTACATATCCGTGGTTCAGTTTTGCAGTTCTCCACATATGTTAAGCATACAATTTCCTGTTATATTTTTGTTGGCAAAAATAGAACTGACATTTTTCACACAACTTGGTTTTTATTTGCTAATATCCGTATAAAACACTAGATTTATTGACAGAAAATTTCAGAAGGACACCCTGCTTCCCCAGACTTGAAGGCTGTAGAAATTTCAAGTGCTGAGGAAAGAAATCTACATTCCTCTCCAATTCCGTGACACTTCCAGCACTGTCAATAAAACTCTGCTGTTTGCCAGGCTTTCATTTCCAGCTGGAGTAGATAGCAAACAGCAAGGCACACCCTGATTGCACCGAGTTACCTTGGGCAGCACCCAAGAAATGACCACAACCACTTCTATCTGAGTAGATCTGTCACTGTCCCACCTTGCAGTAACTAGCTTGCCTTGAGACTTCCCAGTTCATTACTGCAGGTTTTGAAAGAGGACGTGGGAAGCATTGCAATGTTTCTGTCTGCTACACCCTGAGAAAGCATGTTTCTGGACTTTTGGAAGTCCAGCTGCTGTGTGAGAGCTGCAAGAGGAGGAAATGAAGTCAGGGACAGACACAAGCCTGTGGATGAGCCTCTTGAAGGGAAAGTGGGAAGGGGATGGAGAATGGAGAGAGGAGGTGCAGCTGAAGCCTCTTCCCGTCCCGCTCACAGCATGGCCCTATTAGCTTTGCTTGCTCTGAGGTTTGGTGTTGCAAGGAAAAATTCCAGACACATTACTCATTTATGTTAGAGTCTGTTGACCTGATATTGTAAGCTGGGAAAACAGACTTGAAACAAAGAGGCCAGACATGAGTGAACAGAATGGTAATGACTTTACAGTAAATTGTCATTTTGAAGAGGTTAATAATATGCTCGTATTTTACTGAATTTATTAAAACTCTTAGTTAAATATTATATGTTACTGGAAAGGAAATAAAATTTTATTTAAGTGGGAGCATTTTATCACATTTCCTTTGATTTCCTTGAAGTCCCTCAAATTGATTTTACAGGATTTTCGAAGTGGATGGTGTAGTTATAGTTTTGCTACATTTGCTGCTGAAAACAAAGAAAGCAATGCTTCAAGATTAACATGATTAAGAACCAGCCCCTGCCAAAATGTGCACATGTGTGTGCATGCAAGTATTCTCTGTGCACTAATTCAGACTGCTCACATGAGTAAAGTTAAGAGTCTAATTGCATGCAGGTATTGTTTCCTCAAAATTAAGTAATTTGGTTTCTGGGGCTGTGAAGACCTGGTGTTATGCAGCTCCCATGACCTCTGAAATAAGAAAGCATTGTAAAGACTGCATAAAATGACTTCTTTTGTTAAAATATTACTGAGATGAATGCTCCCCTCTCTGCTCCGATCGATATAATCTGAATGTTACATCATTTCATCTAAAAGAGCTGCAGGTTTATATACTTTTTCTGTGCAGAGCCACATGAAATGAAAACTAATGAGGTTCAAAAGGTTTCTGAACATTTCAAAAAAAGTTTCATTTCAGTTTCCCATCTGGAAACTGCCAGAATCGAGGGGGGAGGGGCCCTTATTTCTTCCATGAGATCCTCTTGAGATCTTTTGTTAATGTGAATTTGCCCTTATGAACCCACAAGGGGTCTATTCCCAGATGTTTCCCCGCCTGCTATTTGGGGCAAGTCCTGGGTGCTCTCCCACCCTCCCTGTGGTTGGCTGCTCTGCACTGGGTGTCTGTGGAATTGTGCCTCCTGAGTTCCGCTGGTGGGAGGGCAGAGCTCTGTGCAATGAGCCTGGTGGACTGCAGGTTCCTTGGCTGCCTTCTGTGATCCTCTGGGGAGTAGCACCAAGGATCTCTGGTCTAGAGATGCTCCCATCTTGCTTGCCTTTCAGGTTCATCTGCTTTGTAAAATTTCAGCGCTAAACCCCTTGCTGCACTTGTTACAGCTAGGACTATGTCTCTTTCCAAAGAAGTGATCTTTGTTGCAAATACATTTAGAGGCAGCCTCCTTTCTTGCTTGGCATTCTCGCCTGTTCTTTAGTTCTCCTGCATTTTTTCCTGATGAAAAGTGTTTTCACAGGCACCTCGTAAGGCCTTGGCCATCCCCTGCTCATGGACTGCTGCTGTCCGATGACAGGGCTCTCCCATTTCAGCCTGAATTAATTACTGTATTTAACATCTGCTAGCTCCCTGGAGCAATTAACTTTTAATAACTCTTCCCCTCTCCCCAGGATGGCTGGTTTTGTGCCACAGCCTGGCTTCTGGGAGCTTTTTGTCTTTCTATCTTGACACCCAGGACTCTCAAAGCATTTAAATGGGGGGGTGAATGTGATCTGCTTGTGACAGCTGCCCCAGTTTCAGCCAAGATCCTTGTAGGTACAGATTTGTAAGGATGGTTAGTGAGAGTGGGGCAGCCAGTTGTAGCCCCCTTACTTGAGCTATCTTAAAGGTGTCCTGAATTTTTAGTTTGGTGTGATTTCATCCTCCAGGCATCATGGCATGCCTTGCATGTCCCAGCTGTCTTTAAACTGAACACCTAAACATGAATTCCTTCCAATTATGAGACGCTTAAAGTGAAGCTAAATCTACTGTAGGTGCAGGCTGCTCTAGCTAATGTCATATCAAAGTTCTTGAAGTATAGGTAGGCAAACAGCAAACAAGAGCTATAGAAGTTGCTTCAAGACCTGAAGTACCTGCAGTACTTTCCCTTCTGGCAGTGCGTGCACCTCCATGCAGACCGATGTGGGCAGACAGGAGGTGAGCCAGGGGCAGGAGGACTGCCAGGGAGTGCCTGCACTGCCCCCAGCCCAATGGGGACCCAGGGAGCTGCACTGCCTGTCTCCTTCTCTGCACCTGAGTTAGAAAAGGCCAGTGCTGAAAAAAGCATCCTTACATAGGTACCAGCAAAATTATTTAAATGTCACTTAGCTGATGTGTAGACATAACCCTGCTGTTTAAAACACACTAACTGCTCATAATCGCTTCAGAGGGAGTAAAGGCAGCTGTAATGTGCCTGTGGGGTCAATAATTACTCTTGAGAGACTGATTGTGCCTGGATTTAAGGACTGGAAAGTATGGAGTAATGCCCAAGTTAGAAAGCTTTTTTTTCTTTTCTTTGCCAGTAGCAGTGCTGTGGAGAGCTGGAGGAGTTGCAGCCTCAGGAGGTGGGCTTAGGGCACGCGGGGCAGTGGCTGTGGTGAGGGCACAGGAAGCCCACGTCCTGCTCCCTGAGGCCACAGCAGTCCCAGCCAGGAGCCACGTGGCTGCGCAGCAGTCTGCCCTGAGCCCATGGACCTGCAGTTGCCTTGGTGCTGTGCATCTCCAGCCAAGAACTGTCCTCTTGCAGTCAGTGCACCCATAGGCCATGGCCGCCTCCTCTCTCTCCTGCTGCTGGTATGTGAGCCTGGCTGGCACTGGCTTTGCTCCTTGCTCCCAGTGCAGCCCCATTGTTCTGACACATCTCCAACTTGTTAAATCCTCTATTTATGATGCATAGCTCTAGCACTCGATACACTTCTTAGCTCCTTGTCATTTATGGATCACTGTCAAGTTCACGTATCCCACTAATAAATAACACAAAATAAATAATGCCACTGATGAATTGCTGAGCAGCATTCCCCTAGTGCCTGTGCTGGAGGGCTGATCTGGTACCTCTTGCTGTCCCACTTAATGACTCGCTGCTGCTTGGATGGCAGCTGGTTTATGTTCACTTTGCTCCATTATAATAACTAGGCAGCAGTTCCTCGCTTTCTGCAAGCCAGCTCTGTGGCAGAGATTTTGTTAAAACCTGACAAATGACTGCTTTTCCACCACAGAAGTCTTCAGTTTTTCTATCTCTGTGCTCAGCAACTGCTAGGGCTAAAAGAGAGTGATCATTAAAGTAATAGGTCCTAAACACAGAGCAGGCATTTGCTGCACAAGTGCAAACAGCAAACAAGAGCCGTAGGTGACTCACTAAGAGGCTTTGGTGTGATGTGCTTGCCGTGGCTCAGCAGGCACTGGAGCACAGGAGACAGCTAAGCACATGACTGCAAAGAAAAGTAAATTAAGGGGCAGGAAAACCAAAGAGAGCTCCAAGCAAGATGCTGATACAATTATAGCAGAAATGAAACCCAAGCACTCTCTGAAGAGCTGCGTAACATGTATGGTAGAGCTGTTAATGTACCTGACACAATACCTTTAAAAGCAAAATCCTGTTCATTTCCTCCGGCACGTTTCTTCCATGCGGAGCAGGACGCGCAGTGGGAGCGTAATACTGAAGGCAGTGCAATATGTGCTGGCGGGCAGCCAGCAGCAGCCTCTCCTCCTGGCCAGCCCAGCTCTGGGGCCGAGGAGCCTCTCCCCTAACGTGCAGCACTGCCCCCCAGGCAGCTGGGCCCAACGGTAGCCTGAGCACTGAAAGCAGCCGGTGCCAGGCAGCCGCAAGCCAACATTGTGCCTCGTGTCTGAGTGAGCTGAGGAGCCACCATATGGGGCTGCCCAGGGCTTGGATTTTGGGATTGCGCATCTCTGTTGGTTGTGGAGAGGGGTACTTAGCAAAGGGACCCTGGTGCAAAGGAAGTGCAAGTGTAGTGGTTACACTGTGAGAAAAGAGTGGCAACGTCAAGGCAATGCCGCTGTGGCTGGGTAGCAGCATTTAATCTTGTTTTAAACAGGAAATTATGTGTTTCTTTGAAGCTCGCAAACCCTCTGGCTGAGTTTAGACACCATCAAACAAATAGATAGTTTGGAACATTTGGAAGCTGCCCGGTTTCTTGCAGCTCTGGCTGTGAGACAGGCAATGTTTGGCTGTGCTGCGCTGGCTGAAGCACAGGCGTGGTCACTGCCTGCCCTGAGTGTCACCCGTAACAAATCTGTTGTCACTGGCCACATTAGCATCTGCTGAGCCTTGTCTGTCATGGGGCTGTGGTTTAACAGACTGGAATTTTACACTACAGTCTTGTTTGAGAGCATAATTGCTTTGCTGTAGTAGCAAATCAAGTTGGAAAACAGAGACCAAATGATAAAGCATCTAATAAAGAAAACTGAGAAATCAGATTCCAATACATATTTGGCTTTATGAACTGAAGCACTAACAGTATTGAAGCATCTATTGTTACTGCTGGTGAGAAGTCAGACCACAGTTAGTGTCTGACAAAGTGTTGCAGCCAGGGAAGAGAGACTAAGCAAAATAAAGAGCAGAGCTGTGAACTGCTACCTCATCTGTGGGCTGTTGGTGGATTTCCTGAGCAGCAGTGGTACAAAAGAGGCAACCTTGCTGTTGTGTGAGGCTGTCGCACATTACAGACACGTCACCAACAGGAAGAGAGCTGGGTAATCTAGTATTTTCCAGCAAGATTATTTCAGAGAAAATGTAGATATTTGTATTACAAAATACATCCTGATTATTTTATTCTTGATGCAAACTGTCTCCTGTACAAGTTGCCACTGAGATAACGGTTTTCCAAATCGTGTCCCTAGGTACTCCAGAGGTACAGGAGGTGTCCAGGAGCAGGCAGCCCTATGGCTACCGGCCCCAGCCTCAAGCACTCAGCTCCTGCAATATGCTATGACCTCTACCTATGGGCTGTTGCAGAGCACTGGAAGAAAGCAGTTGCGCCCATACTGGGGGGCTATGAGCACTACTGATTTATTTTTTTTTCTCTATTCGACCTAAATAACATTGTTTGGAGGAGGTGACTACTGCTTCTGTAGGGAAATACTGTTTACACATGGAGTGGTTTGTTTGTTAGGTTTTTTGTTTTGTTTTGTTTTGTTTTTTGAATGATATGTAAATATCACAGGTACTGGTGGATGGCAAGCTGGACGTGAGCCAGCAATGTGCCCTCGCAGCCCAGAAAGCCAACCGTATCCTGGACTGCATCCAATGCAGCGTGACCAGCAGGGCGAGGGAGGTGATCCTGCCCTTCTGTGTTGTGAGACCTCACCTGGAGTACTGCATCCAGATGTGGAGTCCTCAGTACAGGAGAGATGTGAACATGTTGGAGCACATCAAGAAGAGGGCCACAAAAGTGCTCCAAGAGATGGAATGCCTTCCCTAGGAGGACAGGCTGAGAGAGCTAGGGCTGTTCAGCCTGTAGAAGTGAAGGTTCTGGGGAGATCTTTCAATCTCTAATAGGGGGCCATAAGAAAGTAGGGGCAGACCCTTTAGCAGGGTGTGTTGTTTTAGGTCAAGGGAAATAGTTTCAAATTAAAGGAGGGGAGATTTAGATTGGATGCAAGGAAGTTTTTATGATAAGGGAGGTGAGATGCTGGCACAGGTTGCTCAGAGATGTGGTGGATGCCCCATCCCTGGAGACATTCAGTATCAGGCTGGACTAGGCTCTGAGCAACCTGTCCCTGTTCATTGCAGGGGAGTTGGACCAGATGACCTTTAAGGGTCCCTTCCAACTTAAACAGTTATAAAATTGTGTGATCACCAACGTTCATTTTAAATCTTTTGGATTCATTTTTTGGCATAGGGCATTATTGAGACAAAAAGTCTTCTGATGTATGAAAGCACTCTTCCTATGCAATGTACTGATATGAATTAATGCTATGAAGGAGAACAAATAACGGCAAATAGCATTTCTAATTGGTCCTATGTACAGTTGAATATGACTGGGAATTAAGTGCTCTGGACTATTTTTAAAGGATGACACTGCTGCTTCCTCATGGTTTTTTTATACTTGTTTGTAATGACTTGTTTGTCTGTTTGGCAATGCAGTTTCTAATAAGGCTGAGTCAGGCCCTTGGTAGACACCCTACATGTTTCCTGAAAGCAAGCACACAAGGAGACTCCCAGGGACTCCCTGGCACTGTTCTTACTAGTAAGCAGTCTCCAGCAGGGTGCCTTTTGAAGTAGAAAACACAGGTTGAACTATAAGGTTCTTCTTGTCTCTCAGGGCCCTCAGAGGAAGGGGTCCTTCCCTCTAATCATGTTTTCTAGCCTAGTGTCCCCCATGTTTTTACAGCCCCAGTGAGCTTGCCCCTGATCCCAGACAAGCTACCAGCTGTATCGCCACTGGAGCTGGTTTGAGGTGCTCCCCTCTCCTGGTGGCATGCCGAGCCCTCCTGGGCCTTACAGTAATCTCTGCCCCTGCTTGTGCTTCATCTCCAAAGAGGATGTCCTAAGCTCTGAGGCACAGCCCCACTGAATGGCACAAACAGTGCTGCAGTGAGGCGCATGGCCCATCTGTAGTAAGAGACGGAGGCATTTGTACTGGGGACTGGTGTCAATCTGTTGTAGAAATTTGAGACTGCTCAGTATTATCCCGCTTTGCAAGGTTGTTTCTTTGCAGGTTTATTTTACACTTGTTTCATGCCTAGGCCCTTGCAGAAGTTGCTGCAGAAGGCAACAAGAACAACTCTCAATTTCAAGAGTCCTGGCTGAAGCGCCGAGACAGCAAATCACATTCCTATTTTTTCTCTAAATAATTCAAAAGGGGGAAAAACCCAAGCATCTTTGTCTATAAAGACTTTATGTATACTGAGGAAAGTTTACACAGCTTGTAGAGAATTAATTTGTAGGAAATGAAATTTCTGTATCTTCTCCATCTTATATACACGGTCACCACCTCATTCCAAATCATTCTGCCACTTCGGTTAGGACTTCAGGGTTATCAGGAAGATTTCAGGCTTCAGAAAGAAGAGCTTTTAATTTTAGATTGAGAAAAATGAGCAGAAAGAATGTGTGCAGAGTCTTGCTTCGTATCCTCTTTGGAGGAGATGGGCTTGGTTAATATCCTGACCTAAGCAGACAGATCCTTGGAAAACATGAATGACAGTCTGTATCGGTTCCACCCGGTGCAGCTGGGAATGCCCGTTTGCCCTGGCTATGGTTTGTCAGAGGACCAGGCGAGGCATCTCAGCCTGCTGCAGCCTTCTGCTGAGCTTTGTAGGCAGAAGTTTTAGGAAAGCACAGCCAAATTATGGACAGTGTCGCCACTCCTGGTGCAGGAATGTAAGGGCTGTCAGAACGGCAGAAAAGCAGGATTGAGGTGATGGCCTGGCTCTGACTCCTGCTTCCCGTTAGCCCAGAAGAGGGGTCAGGAAAAAGTTAAACTTTCCGGTCAAAGCTGAGTGGAGGGCTCACAGTGTCTGGGGTCATGTTAGGAATGTAAAGGCAGACTCCTGAATGAACTTCTCATGTCTGCTGATCCTCGCCTCTGCACATCCTGCTCCCATGGGCAGTGGGAATGACAGAATTCTGAGTTATACTTGTAATATTTTTAGCCCAGACTGCAAAAAAAGTACCGGACATCTTATGGGAGAGCACGTTTCCACAGGCCTTCGGGAACATTTGGCTGTCATCTGAGCCTCCAACACCAATGTGTCCATCAGCTAGCTGAAACCAGTATCCCCGTGCACATGGAAGGTACTTGTCCTAAATGAACACAATACCTATAATAAAAAAGCACCAAAAGGCACTTGAAACCTGTGAGCAGTGAAAACTTCAGTAAAGGTGAGCATTTCAGGGTGTAGAGGAGAACTGAAGCACAGGGGCTAAAATTTCAGCAGCATCTGTGCTGAGTGGGTTGGAAGCATTCTGAAGGGCTTTGGGAAGTGCTGGGATGTGCAGTGCTGCGAGGCCGCGGTGAGCCACGCTGGTGGCACTGGGGGCTCTGAAAGAGGCCAGCTCGCTATTAGCCTCCAGCTCTTCCTCTGTGGTCTCAAGTGAAACTGCCTGTAGGCAGAAACCTTCCTCACACCTGGAAGTAAATCCCCAGCTGAGTTCATCAGATAAACAGGAAGGAAGCAGAAGTGTCATGGCAGTGTTTTCAAAAGATTTCTCTTGTCTTCCCCAGAAGTTCATGTTCTCCCGTGGACTCAGCTGGCCTTTGCAGCTCTCTTGACCTTCCTTGTTTAACCTGGCACAGCCTGAAGTTTTCCATTAAACCCCCGGCAGGCGTTCATGGTAGCATCCACCCCCCCCGACATGAATGTCCAAGCTGTGGATTTCTTAAAATAATAGCAATGATAAATAAATAGTGCAATCCAGAACTCCTGTGAGAGAGGAGGATGAAGCTTTCATAGTAATTAGAGATCAAAACCTAAAGGGAAGACCAGACAGGAAATAATGGGAGGACGGGACGCAGTGGGATGAGATGTGACCTGTTGTGTTGTTGGCTGATGGCCAGAGGAACCAGTAGGCTCTGTTCTCGACTGGGCTGGGTAGTGATGCTCTCGGCTCACAGCGTCTGATCTCTGGGATCAGTGAGGGCTGTGACGATGGTGAGCAGTCGCTGCTGTGCTGCCTGGCTGGCCCGAAGAGGCACCCCAAAAGTGCAGCCATCAGCGTGGGCAGGCCTCTGTGGAGGCTGGGTGTCCTGCTGGTGTCCTGCCAGGGACTCGATCCAGCGCATCTGATGGGTGCTAAATTCACTACATTTTTTTAAGAGGGAAAAAATTAGATTTATTTTCAAGATGGCTCACGATGTCTTTAACTTCCTTTCTTCTGTGGAAATAAAGACCAGCGCGTGGAAGGAGGGACCTCTAGCACACAAAATCGATATCAATTACCATGCTGTAAAAGACCAGGCCGTGCATAGGCACTGCGAAACGACAAAGCTGCGTCCCCTTTGTGCAGGGAGTACTTAGCTCTTTCATGGCTGTAGTGGTAGTTGAGCTATTAAAGGAACAATTGATGAGGCTAGCTGACGTCAATACTCGAAAGGAACTTCACCTGTTTTAGAAGCAAAAATAAAAACGGATGTCTGTTAAAAAATATAATTTAAGGTAATCAGAATGCCATATAATAAGAGCTCTCCTGCACATAATTGGTGTTCCTCTCTTATTTAGCATAGCGGTTTGTCTGTATTCAATTTGCTCACATGGTTTGGTTATTGCTTTTGGTTATTACTATCTATATCTAATGGTGAGTAAACTTCTGTTCTTTTTTTTTCATTCCTTTCAAAATCGCCTCGTGTCATTTTGCATTTAGAGAGAAAATACACATGCATGTGGCTAGACCACAGTCCTAGTTAAGTTTAGCAGTTGCAGAACACTTTATTCAAAATTCAGAACTTGTCTGGCTCGCTCCAGATAGCAGCTGTGTGTGAGCGGGAGGAAAGGAGTGGGATTTCACTTCAGAGGTGAAGCTGTTAAGGTGCACCTGCACTCAGTGCTGCAGGATGAGCGGTTTTCTGCTGGGGGTCCAGTTACAGGTCAGCCTTATGGGGTGAGCACCAGGAAACCCACTGTGGTTTTCTAATCTGATCTGAGTCGCTCTGAAGTTCCCTGCATTTCCTGAACTTCTCTGCTATCTCCATGTCAGAATCTGGCAGGGCTGAGGCTGGGGGGGGCCTCTGGAGGTTGTCTGGCCCCATCTGGGACGGGACTCGAGACAAGCGTCATCATTTAACATGACAGTGCAATGAGAAATCACAGAAGCACAAGTGGAAGTAAAGGTGTTAGAAGCTTCTGATTAATGGGTGAAGAGCTTCCTTAAACCCTAAATTAATTGGCATCTTTTGCCCTCGTCACCTGCGCTACGCTTTTCAGCAGGAGAAGCTTGCTTTTATCACTTTCCTTTGCCACAGCTCCCTCCCTGCCCAGCCCTGCTGTCCCGTTTGCCTGCCTGTGTTATCAGAGTTGATCCCTTAGATGATAGGTCACCTGGTTCTCTATTGAGAATATATTAATTTGAAAAAGAAGATCATCAGCTTTAACAGCTTTCTTTTTCTGTGCCAGCTGCTGTAATTTTTCCTGTCACCTCTGGGGATTTTAGCTCAATAACGAGACAAAACCATGCAGAAAAGATAACAAAGTCCCTAGTATAAAATGGGCTTTTCACAAGGAATGTTCCCCCCCAAAATAAAGGCTGGTTTCTCTCCTCAGATGTGTAGGAAGACCAGCTGATGTGTGCATATCCGAGTACCATATTTTGCTGAATGTTTACTGTTATGAGATTTCTGATGAGATTAGTAGATGACCTCTTAAAGCCCTTTCCCACCCAATTATTTATGATTCTGGACTGCTCTAAGTTCTCATAATGGCTCCTTTATGACTCCTTCCATAGTTTACTTGCTATTGAAGTTAAATGAATTGGTTAGTAAATTCCTGGATGCCCCTTTTTATAACTCAGTTGAGTGCTGTATTTTGTTGCTCTGAAATCCTCTGGCACCTCATCTGTTCTCCATGAACTTTCAAAAATCACTGCTCAAGGTATCGCATTTGCTTCTATTAGCTCTGTTAGCAATCTCAGATGCTGTCATTCAGTCCTGTGGGTTTATAAATACTTCCCCAGGAATTCTTTTCATCTTCCCCTTTGATTTGCTTGTGGTTCAGTCAAGTCATTGGTAGAATCCAAGCCCCGCAATTCTTTTTTTTTCTTTTTCTTTCCATTTGATTACAAAAAGGCAGCAGTATTGGCCAAGAGACCTCAGTTTCCCAGCGCAGGAGTAGTGGTCTTGGTTCAGGCAATCAGCTGAGCCCAGGAAGACTGCTTCCTGCTGGACAGCTTCTCTGTGTGTGACTGCAACCAACACATTGGCCAGAGAGTAGGCAGATTATTCTTCTGTAAGGGGAAGTTGGCAAAATATGATCAAATACTTGATCTGCAGATCAAGACCAGTGTTGCTTGAGTAGCTTGCCATACAGCATTATATCCATTTTTTTTCAAATTCCAGTTCTGACATCTCAGCAACAGGTCAGAAGGGGTATAACAAAAATAAAAATGGGGTTAAACAAGTGAACATTGTAATGAGAAGAATACAAATTAAAAGCCCTCAATACTTGTAACAACCCATTGATTTTAAATGTCCTGATAGTGGCATAATTCTCGTTGAATCTTGACTGAGCTGGGCTTAGTGAGAAACACACAGGTAAATGCTCCCTTGAAAGTATGAACAATTTTTAGTAATTTGGACAGAAAAGTAATAAAATCAGTAATTATTCAGATTAGTTTTCAATGACTCCCATATGTTACAAACTAACCTGTAGTAAAATCTGGGTGAACTCTAATTCACCATTATATTAAGGTACATTTAAGCTTATAAGAAGCAGCTTTAGCAGCAATTGAAACATTAGAATAAAGAACCTACAAGTAGTTATCAGAGGCCCCTTCTGCTCAGTGAATCTCACAGCAGTGAGCCCACAGTCTCTGGACCAGCCACATCTCTGAGCAAGTGCTGCTCTCAGACCTGCAGGAGGGCAGTGTGGGAAACTGCCCCAAATCCCTCACCTGCACTACAGTCATAGCAGTTTCAATGCCATTGGGAAAAAAAAGTGCAAAGGTCCTGAATCTGCACACAGGTGGATATTTACACCTGTGAATTAGAGCAGGAATGCTCATGTGCAGCATCCTTAGTGTATGTGTTGGTCTCTGCGGGACTGATGTGCACATCCCAAGTGTGGATCCTTGGCACAGCCTGTTTTCCTGCCAGGTGTTCATCCTGGCATCTGAGCAGGCCAGCCCTCTTTCCCTGCAGGCTGTGAGTTGCCCCCACAGCAAGCTCTGCATGCGGAGAGGTTTGCTGCAGCAGCTTCAGGAATATGCCTGTTAGAGAATGCTTTTTCCCACCTTCTGCAGTCCTCAATCTACATGACATTAAACCTCTTCTCATACATTGTGTTCCTTCTTTATAGGAGAGAGCATCACGGGCTGCTTTTTGTCTTCTGGATTTCTCCAGAAGTGTACTCTTTTGGGTAGCTTCTCAGTATAGTGGCCTCCCTGCATGGATGCAGGGCACGGCAGAGATCAGTGTCGTCTGTCTGCACTCGCAGACCTTGAGTTCTGCTCTGAAAGAGACAAGAGTGGACAGAGGCTTTTATGGAAATAAACAGCGCTTATTTAACCAAATATTGTCGTGGCTTCTGAACTCCAGTTACAAATGACAAGAACTAAATTATTAGATTTCACCAAATGGAGACGTTATCTTGATGAGTGGGTGTCTGCTGAAATACAGAGCTTTGGAAGTGTGTTGCATGATATTTGCAAACAGCCCAAATCCACGTAATCTCTAAGATCCACTCCTGAAGATCACAGCACTGTGCACATCCTCCCTGATGCGTCCTTTCTGCATGAATTGTTTTGTTGAGAGAATCCTATCTAGTAATAGTATTTTCCTGACACCTTCAGTGAAGCACTCTTTGTCCTCCCTTCTTCTTCCTCCCCCTCAGTTTCATTTGCTTTCACACTTGCAAATGTCCCTTCTACAGCTGATGGCTCACTTCCTGTTAAAGGAAATATAGCAGAAAACTAGCCGGTAGATCTGCCTGAGAGAGGTTTCTGGTGCTCAGACATAGCCACTGGACACAGAGGCCACACTAAGTATGTGATGCACAACTGCACCCACTGATGCTTACAGCTGAAATATTTTCTGTGGATGTGAACAACAACAAACTGTCCTTTGCCTGCATAAATAAAATCCTGTAATCAGCAGCCGGGGTCTATCCATATTCATGAACATAATTGAAGATTTTTTCAGATAGCCATCTAAGTACTTATTGTGGAGATGGGCATTGCTGAAATACAGCGCAAGTAAATGACGCAGGGTGGAAACAGACTCCTCAACATGCTTAAACCCGTGTCATTTATATTCCTAGAAGTATCACATATTCAAAGCTTCTTATAAGTGTGAAGTGTATCTCTGTTTCCCACACACATTACTCCAGAGACATCAGTCATCTGTTAAAATAGGTTCTGCAACAGTCTGAGAAACGTTGTTGTATCTTGTGTGTTTGTTTTGGCGTTGGTGCTCCAGGCAGATGCATGGGAGCTGGGACAGAGGCATGAGGGGATGATGGCTGACCGAGGGGCCTGGGACAGCTGGGAACAAGGAAGGAAGGGCAGAGAATTTGTGAGAAGCCAGGCAGCTCTCCCAGTGCTATCACCTCTTAGAGGCCAAGTGAATCAGCAAATCTGGGGGATGGGAATTCACACTTCATGTGTGTGTGCACACATGCAGGCATGTTACAGACCTTTGCATTGGCACCTCCCCTAGTGTCCCTGCTCACTTCCTAACAAGCTGAACAGGAGGGTTACTTCCAAGGTGTCTGGTGGCAGGCCCAGCCCATGGGTTTACCTGAGCCAAACATGTATCCCTGTGCTGATAAGGAAGTAAAAGAGGCGTGTCCCTGACAGCTTCACTCAGCAACTGCTGAAACCAGGAGGGGATGCTGAGGGACATCCTCAGGCTTTCGATATGGTCCTGCACCACACTGTTGACTCTAAATTGGGGTGAGATGGATTTAAGGCTGTACTGTTTGGTGGATACAAAATTGGCTGTATGGTCTTAACCAGAGGGTTGTGGTCAGTGGCTCTATGTCCAGCTGGAGGCCAGTCACCAGGTGTCCCCCAGTGGCTCGTCTTGTGATCAGTGCTTTTCATTACCTTTATCAATGACACAGACAGTGGGATCAAGTGCACCCTCAGCAAGTTTGCTGATGGCACTAAGCTGAGTAGTGCAGTTAATACAACAGAAGGAAGAGATGCCATCCAGAGGGACCTGGACATGTTCTAGAAGTGTGCAACCGAATGTGGATCTCCGCGTAGATGAGCTGTGAGCTGAAGTCAGCAGCACCAGCTCCTGCTGCCAGGAGCACCACACGCAATTACGCTGGTGTGGTGAGCGCTGCTGCGGTTACTTGCAGGCACCTCACACTGCTGTGAGGCAGCTGGTGAACAGATCTGAGCGTGCTCTGCCAGTCATTGTAGTGAGCTTCTTAAGAAGTATGAAATCTGGCTTGATTCTCTTACAGCGCAGACCTATTGAATCTGTGTATGAAAGGGATGATGTTCCTGTGCAATGCAACGAATACAGAAAGGTTAAATTATGGGATGAACGTAACTTGTGTCTTTCCAAAAAATCTGATCCAAACAATGGTCCCGTGGGCTGTGAAGTAAGGCAGCAGCTGGGTTTTTCTCTTCCTGGGTGGCCCTCAGCTGACTGGTGCTTGCATGTGCACGGATGGCAAGGTGCGCTTCTTATGCCTTCTCCATGTTTCGTCTAAGGATGTGCTGTGGGATAGTGGGAGAAGCAGCAGGGAATGGCAGAGTTTGTTGTGCTTCTGATTCAAGAGAGTGCTGCTGAGTTACTGCTTAGCAATCCAGAAGCCTGCTGCATCACTAGTTTTTAACATGTCCTATTACTGCCGTCTTTGTATTTTATGATATGATTGTATTAACTGGTAATAAACCTGCAATCAGGGGGACAGCAAAGAAATCTCTGTAGCTCTCTTTTTTCCCCCAAAGAAATGGATTTTCTGTGCATGGCAGATTGTAGGCCTGGTAGAAACTGTAACAAACAACATCCAGGCCTGTGGCTTGCAGTCAGTCTTTGCAGATAATATATACACACCAGGGTACAGATCTCTGTAAAATGTCCTCAGTGTCAAGAAGCACTTCCCTCAGAAATGCCTGGCTTTGCCTTGTGACAGCCTCACAAGCTGAATTCTGCAGACATTCCAGACACAAAATAATCTGAAATTGGACGAATGTCTACACAAAATAAACAGCCAGAATGTACTGAAAGAGAAAAATTTGCGAGGCATTCTTCAGTCTGCAACAGTCAGCCTTGCAAAATAAAGTAGGAGGGTTTGGAAAACATACCTCAAGTTAATGGCTTCTCAATTGGAGGCTTCAGGAGCGCAGGCTCTTCTTTCTGAAAGGGCTAGAGAGGAGTTGGCTCTCCTCGGGCACCCTGCAGTCACTCCATTGCATAAGCGCTGCAAGCTGCTCTCCCTCTGCTCTCCTACAAGTGGCCTGTGTTAGCAGAGCATACTCACAGGAAAGCATCAGAGAGACAGCATTTCATTCAGATCATCCTCCTAATGCAATCTCATGCTTTGCTGTACAGTTCTGGCTTTTTTTTTTTTTTTTTTTAATGAACGTGGGGACCAAAATTAACCAGGGAAGGAAAGCAGACTGCTTGTTTTATTTACACTTTGCGTCCTTTTTACCTACTCTTCCTTCTGTGAGCTGTTTCCCTTTCCCACCCCTGCCTCCTCCTTCCCTCCTCTCTCGTGCTGCTGGAGGTGTGTGGCAGGCAGGCGGGCCCCTGCAGGACCTAGAGCAGCTCACCGTGGGTGGGGGGATCTGTAACTAGGGAAGATTTTTCTTTTAAGTTGCATGGCTTGCATTTTGTGTTACTGGGAGCGTGGGGCTTGAAATACATGTCCCAGTCAGCTTGGCTGGAGGCTCGCTGCGATGTATTTTGTGATTATGAAGAGTTTACAATGTTGTGCCATAAATGAAGGCAGTCAGATAATGTATCTTGGTGTCTGAGGAGAGGAGCCTTGCTGGGACGCTAACCTGCATCCGAAATCCCCAGGAATGTTATACACTTGCCAAATGGCAGTGCAGAAATTCAATACTTCGTGTGCTGCTGTGAAACGGAAGTGAGATCTGGGCACGGGCACAGAAACAAATCTACGTAATACCAAGCAGGTCAGAGCTCCACAGAGAAATGGCCCCTTTCACTGTTAGCCATGCAAACTACCTTTCAGTTCTTGCTGCACTGTTTTGCGCAGCACTGTGTAGCAATATTTGTGCCAAACCATCCAGAGTCCAGAGGGGTGGAAGTGTGGCCATCTGGCAGGCTTGTTTCAGGGGTAAGCACCATCCCCAGCATGCTCCAATCTGACGGAAAGCCTGTCAGCTGGACATGAGGCAAGAGGATGCTTGGATCTGAGGCTGGCACTGAGAGCTGAGGTGCTGTAGGGGACATGGGGTGGGGAACGTGGCTGGGAGCTGCGGACCCACGGAACAGAAGGATATGGCTCTGCTCTCAGCGCATGGTGCACGGTGGGAGAGAAACAGCTGCCTTTTGGTGGTCTTTTCTTCAGCCTTTTTTCCAGGTATGAGGTGTGTTACCACCTCAGGGCTTGCAGACGTGGGATCTGTGCTGGGTTACAGGTTTGGAAGTTGCCCGTACAGTTATTTCTGTACACACCAGGGCAGTGACTCAGCCCATTCACAGAAAAAAGCTCCAAGATGAAACCAAATATTTGTTTGTGAAACTCTGGAGGAAACAGAGCCTCGCGGCCCTCCCCCTCCCGCTTTCATCTATCACTGTTTTTAAACCATATAAATGAGTTGTAACGCCAGTCGTTTCAGCAACACAGATGTTTGCAATAAGCATGCAGTTGGGAAGTGTAAAGTAAAGATGAATGTATCATTATTATGCGTAAGTAAACTTTTGTGGCCCATTTGTCAGATCAGGCTGAATTGCATTCTGTCTTTCCAGATTACAAATGGCTTGCATTAAAACAACAGCTTTTTAAGAAGGCTGGGAAAATGTCCTGATCCGGTTGCTCATTGTGAATACTTTAGCGCAGAAACTTTGCCTGGTCTGTTCTCTCCCAGTCTTGGTAATAAAAGCTTAGGTGCAAGTGCTGTTGTTCCCAGACCGAGATCCTGTTGTGTGCAAGACTGCCAGATCCTTTCATATCAAGGAGAGGTTCTCATAGCTATCAACTATTGCATCTATGACAAGATGCTTCAGTGATATATAGATGCGTTCCTCCATTTATTTTTAAGTTGCTCTTAAACACATTTTCTTTGGAGCAATGTTTCAGCCAAACAAGACAGGAAGGTAGGTTTTTTTTTTTTTCTTTTTTTTTTTCCCTTTAAACTAGTGAACATTTTTAAAAGTGAGCTATGCTTCAGTGTTTTCTGGCACACAGAATCCATCTTAATGTGGAGTACATGACAAAAAGTGCCATGCTTTCTATAAAGATCTTAAGGAGAGTGACTGAGCCCCAGTACCACACTGTAAATTAACTATTGTCCTTTGTCAGCATCAAGTGTGCCCTGTCATGTCAAATAACCACAGTTGGCATTCTGTTTACGAGCACGGCCCATTCATTCCACCCAGCAGTGAATAATTCATATAGCAAGTTTTACCCTGGGCAAAATACACTGACATCAAGAGTCACTAAACTATAGTCATTCATTGAACAAAATAGTTATTCATGCTTTCAATGTGAACCATTAAATCTTGCCAATTAAATTTAAGAATGAATCAAATTAATTCATTTAACATCTTCTGAGCTCACAGTAACATTGTTGCACACTTGCTGCGCTTTGCTTTTCTTTTCTCCTTTTTTCTTCCAAACTGGTTATACCTGGAAAATGAAATGCTGTGCCAAGCAACTTTTAGGAAACCTTGAAAGGGAGACCTGGAAAAAGAAGATGATTGCTAAGCCCCAGTACAGTGCCCTCAGCTTGCAGAGTTTTTTGCAGCACATATCACAAGCTACTGCATGTCAAAGGGCTGCTGGTGGCAGAAGACACAGCTGAGCTGCTGTGGACCTCCTGGGCAGCTGGGAGCTGCAGAGCAGGGGGAGATTGAATCACAGAAACAAAAGGGTTGCAAAGACCACTAAGATCAGCTAGTCTAATCATCAACCCATCACACCATACCCTCTAAACAACGTCCCTAAACGCCACATCTACCCTTTTCTTCAGTTGTTCCCTCGGGGGCCTGCGATCTGGTCCTCTTAAGCTTTCTATCTTGTTCCTCCTACATGGACTTTAGGGTTGCTACTGGAAAAAATAGTAGCATAGTCGAGTGGAAACATAGAAATACATCTTCAGAGGGAGAATGGCTTTGGTGTGGCAGCTCTGTGTAGAGGTGAAGCATGACTGTGAGGGATGGAGCCCTCCTCCCCTCCTGCTTGTCCCTCCTATGCTGACAGGCACTGGTGAGAGGGCTTGCAGGGCTGTGGCAAGGAACTGGGAGAGGATTTGTGGGTGATTTTTTAAATTGCTGTTACAGGAGGGAAAAAAAAAAAAACAAACCCTCTATTGTTCTTTATTGAAAATTTATCACAGGACAGTAAACAGCGGAAGTGAATTTTTCACCTGCCACCACCGTGAGGGCCAAAGGGTGGGTAGTGTTGGTCTGGTCCCACCTTGTCCTGCGAAGCAGAGATTGCTTTGTTAAGGCTGCAGGCTGCCAGCTCGGCCCCTTCGGAACCCCAAACACAGAGGTGGAATGGGAGTGGCACCTAATTAGAGGGAGTTAATCATTGACTTTTTTGTGAATGAGGGACATGCTGGCAGTGTTTGCACTGCGGGCTCTCCCTGCTGTAACCCATTGGCTGCTGGTCATCTCAGAGCTCACTGGTAGTCTAACGAACACCACATCTCCTTGTGAATGGATTGACGCGGGTTTGCCTGCTCCTTGGCACACATTTCTCCCAGCCTGCAACACCTCTGTGCCCACATGCATCCCTGGGCCATTTCAGCTGGTGATCAGCAGCTATTTATACTGCACAAAGTCCAGAACATTTTCTTCTTATTTGCTTAATTTTCATCCCATTTCATCCCATTCCCATTTGGAAAACAGCAAGGGAAAGACAAACATAGGTGGCCACATGTTGCCTATGCGTGAGACTGCAGCTCTGGTGGGGAGTCACCTGGTGCAGGATGGCTGCCTTGCTGCCATCACCCATCCTGCCCTAGGGTCATCGCTGAGCCTAAAATTTGGGATGAAATCCTCCTTGGAGACTATTTGCCATAAAGCAGGACAATTTGGCACAAAATAATTAGCTCAAAAGTATTTATCACATCCTCCTGAAAAAATAGATCATATTCCAAAACACCTGCTTCCCTCTAAGAAATCACAGCTTCTGATCAGTGTAACTTAACACCAACAAACCCTGGCTGCTGCTTTTATTGTGATTAAGGACGGGTGTACCCGGCAGCTCTGCTGCTGCTGCTCAGTGCTGTGAGAAGAGGCAGGGGCAGCCTGGCCCGGGGGGCACAGCTGGGGTATGGTTGTGCTGGGCTGTAGGGCTTCACTGCTGCAGTGCTGTAAAGCAAAGCTGTACCAAGCTAGCCCCAAAATTCTCCTGTCAGCATCTGACCCCATGGTGAGGTTGTCTCACACTGGTAGATGCGTGCTTACAGTTGAGGCCTTGTGCCTTGGTGTGGAACAGCTACAATTGCTGCCCCAACATAATCATAGAATCATAGAATAGTTTGGGTTGGAAAGGACTTTTAAGATCATCTAGTTCTAACAACCCCCCCCCCCAGCTATAGGCAGGGACACCTCCCTCTAGACCAGGTTGCTTGAAGTCCCATCTACCTGCCTTTGAATGCTTCCAGGGAGGGGGCATCCACAATCTCACCTGTTCCACTGTCTCACCACCCTCACAGTAAAGAGTTTCTTCCTAATATCTAGTCTAAATCTACCCTCTTCCAGTTTGAAGCCATTTCCCCTTGTTCTGTTGCTACATGCCCTTCTAAAATATCCCTCCCTAGCCTTCCTGTAGGCCCTCTTTAGGTACTGGAAGGCCACTATAAGGTCTCCCCAGAGCCTTCTCTTCTCCAGGCTGAAGAGCCCCATCTCCCTCAGTGTGTCCTCATAGGAGAGGTGCTCCAGCCCTCTGATCATCTTTGTGGCCCTCCTCTGGAACCATTCCAACAGCTTCATGTCCTTCTTGTGTTGGGGGCCCCAGGACTTGACGCAGTACTCCAGGTGGCATCTCACAAGAGCAGAGTAGAGGGGTAGAATCACTTCCCTCGACCTGCTGGTCACAATTCTCTTGACGCAACCCAGGATACGGTTGGCCTTCTGGGCTGCAGGTGCACATAGCTGGCTCATTTTGAATCTTTCATCAGCTGACACTCCCAAATCTTTCTTCTCAGGGCTGCTCTCAAGCCGTTCTCTGCCCAACCCCTGTATCTGTGCTTGGGATTGCCTGATCCAGATGCAGGACCTTGCACTTGGCCTTGTTGAGCTTCATGAGGTTGGCATGGGCCCACCTCTCAAGTCTGTTCAGGTCCCTTTGGATGGCATCCCTTCCCTTTAGTATGTCAGCTGCACCACTCAGCTTGGTGTTGTCTGCAAACTTGCCAAGGGTTTACTTGATCCCACTGTCCATGTCACCTACAAAGATGTTAAATAGCACTGGTCCCAGCACCGATACCTGAGCAACGCCACTCGTCACCAGTCTCCACTTGGACACTGAACTGTTGACTGCAATATTCTGAGTGCAACTATCCAGCCAATTTCTTATCCAGCAAGTGGTCCATCCATCTAATCTATTTTTCTCCAACTTGGCGACCAGGATGTCATGCAGGACAGCATCAAATACTTTGCACAAGTCCAGGTAGATGACATCAGTTGCTC
>JAOWBP010003659.1:7681101-7696262 GCA_028571105.1 Tragopan temminckii | reverse complement strand
TTTGGATGGCATCCCTTCCCTTTAGTATGTCAGCTGCACCACTCAGCTTGGTGTTGTCTGCAAACTTGCCAAGGGTTCACTTGATCCCACTGTCCATGTCACCTACAAAGATGTTAAATAGCACTGGTCCCAGCACCAATACCTGAGCAACGCCACTCATCACCACTCTCCACTTGGACACTGAGCTGCTGACTACAACATTCTGAGTGCAACTATCCAGCCACTCCTTATCCAGCAAGTGGTCCATCCATCTAATCTGTTTTTCTGCAACTTGGCGACCAGGATGTCATGCAGGACAGCATCAAATACTTTGCACAAGTCCAGGTAGATGACATCAGTTGCTCTTCCTTTATCCACTGATGCTGTAACTCCATCATAAAATGCCACCAAGTTTGGCAGGCATGACTTGCCCTTGGTGAAGCCATGTTGTTTACCATAATGGTAGGGGTTATAGAAGGTATGGATTTTTTGAACAGAGGAGGGAAATTTCTACTGGAGGCAGACTCATGCTTTAGTAAACCAGCTTTCTGACCTCATTTCCTTGAAATTGCTGCAGTGTCCCTCCAAAAACAATTCCAGTAGAGAGGAGCGGAGTCCTTGTCCTCTCCCACAGCAGCAGCCAGGGTTGGGGCTGTCGAGCGCTGCTGGGCTGCCTTCTAGGCAGTTGTCTGCACATAGACAAATGGCTTTGGTCTGCTCTCAATTTGTTTATACCTTAATCCTCTGGTAGTTTCAGGACCAAATAATTTATTTCTGATTGCTGGCGATTTTTTAACCTGGCACAAAAAGGCATAGGAACGGGCTGTGAATAAACATTAAAGCCAGACAAATTTGGGCTCAGGAAAAGGTGCACATTTTTCATGGTGGGCTTAGTTAACCATCAGAGCGACTTGTGGAGGGATTCAGTGGAACTTCCATCACTTAAAGTCTTTAAATCAAGACTGCCTGTAATATGATATGCTGTAAGCAGAAGTTTCGGGCTCAGTTCCAAGTTGCTTGGGTGAAATTTTTTGGTCTGTTTTATGCAGCTGGACAGAGCAGATGGTCAGAAAAGCTATGAAAATAACTCCCTATAAGAGATCTGTGTTTAAATAAGCAAACAAACAAACCCTTGAAAATGATACCCACACGTACAAATGGACTAAAAATCACACATCCTTAGCCATACTGGAAAAGGAAATGTTTGTATCTGCTGTAGCAGGCTGTTCCTGCTCCTCCAGCCCAGGGTGATTTGCAGGGCAGCACCGCCCGCTGTGCTGGGGCATGGGAGAGCAGTGCCAGCAAGGTGGATGTGTGCCCTGCTCCTGGTGCCCTGGCTGGGATGGGGAGCCCCAGGTTCCTGAGCAGGGATGGAGAGGTAGCGTGAGGCCGGGCCAGTGAGATGTCACGCAGGGACCAGGGTCCCTTGGGAGGCACCTGCTGGTTTTTGTCAGTCAGCGTAACGCTCAGCGCCAGCATCTATCTCCCATAACGATGTCAGGAGGCGGTGGTCCTCCCAGAGAGCGAACAGTTGGAGCTCTTCATTAAGAGAGAACCTAATTAGACGTTTATTATTTATGTGGTTTTGCATTAATGGCCTGGCAGCAAGATTTATTTCTCAACGTATTTGTTTCACAATGTGGTTTCTTCAACGATCAATTGATATTTGGTTAGCTTAATAACTATCTTGTTAAGATTAAATTAAATGCTACTCTGATTTAACTCTATTAAAATAAATGTTGTCATTGTTAATGAAATGCAAATCACTATTTAAATTGTGGCAGCGCTTCACTGAGTTGCCACCATTGGTTGGCAGGGTGCTGAGGAATGTGCCAGGGGAGCAGGGGGTGCCAAGTGCCAAGGCCTTGGTGAGTGGGGGCTTCCCTCTGCCACAAGCAGGTCACTGCACTGCGGGGTGCAGCTCGACAGAGAGTTTGTCCCCAGCCTTACTTGGTTTTCAGCACTGTGAGTCATACAGGCCCAAGCAGTCTGCATCAGCAGGGGAGGACAGGGATGGGCATTGGTTTGCCTCTGCCCCTACTTCCCCATCACACCCCATTTCTCTGACAGGCTGTGAGTATGTACCTGGAGAAAGTCTTCAGTGAGTTTAGGCTGGAAATAGCAGCCAGCAGCAGGCAAGCAGCTTGTTGGCTGTGACATCTGCTACTCCTCGTGCCTGGGGAAGTCGCTGGGGCAGGCGGTGGGACCCAAATACTAGCAAACTCGGCTTCTCCAGCACGTTGGACCATGGGAAGGGGTGGACGTGAATCACTCCAAAGCATTGAAGGAAAGAGCCATGTGCATACAGAAGTCAAAATGTGTCACCAAAACTTTTCGTTTGCGTGAGTGCTAAGTAAAACAGGAGAAATAGCAGCTGGAGTCTTCAGGAAAGTCTTGACGCGTTGCCAAAGTGCTATGCTAAAACTAGTGATGTTAAATGTGTGGTGTGTCAGGTCGATCCAGCTCTGCTTCTAGCACTGATAGCACATGTGGCTGTTATGGGAGCTGGGCCAGGGCTGGCCTGGGAGGAAAAAAGGGAACGCAGAGTCCGACCTTCCTATGCCTGCGTTCTGAGGGGCCTGTGCTGCTCCCAAAGCAGAGGGAAAAATGAAGACACGGTGCTGTGTGAGCAGCTGTATTTCAGTCTGTGTGTGAGTACAGATACCTTGTTTGCATATTTTCTAAGTAGCCAAATTTGTATGCACAGAGTCCTTGTTACTGAGCTGCAAGTACTGCAAGTGCAAAGCTGGAGCAAAGCCGACAAAGAAATCCTTTTAGTAGCTCACACTGCAGCAAGCAGCTGTGAGAGGGGAGTTCCCAGCCCTCCTCTCCTGCACATCCCAGCATTTAATGCCCTCAAACTGTTAATCACCGTGCTGAAGCAAAGAGCAAACCCCTAACAGAAGCATGCAGCCTTTTGTAACATTTAGGCTTTTGCCCATGTGTATTGTCAGGCTTGATGAAAGCACAAGGAGTACGTGTGTGATACAGAGGAAAGTTATACAAAGTTAAATGCAGGATTGTGTCTCTGTTCCCTGTGCTGTTCAGACACAGTCATTTCTTCTCGTGTGTGCGATTTTTCCTTTGCATTTCAGGCTATAGTGATGCGGTAGCTCTAAGCCTTGATGGGGTTTTTACTGTAGTTGGAAGAACAACACATGATGCCTTGTGCCATATTCATCTTCCAGTACTTGATGCTTCGTGGGATTTTCCAGAAGCTTTCATTTATTGGATTTCCTGCTTAGATTTTTGGCGAAAAGTGGGGAAGATAATGAAACATCCCCTTTTAATTCTAACTTAATTGCATACAATTAGCTAAATACATCACTTGCTACAACTACAGCTAATGCGTTGTTAAATATTATTTTTGCAATAGTGTGCCAAATGAGATATTAATAATATTTGGTATCATTAGTGCTAGATTACAAAAAATATTTGCATACTGCATATTAGGGTGTGATATGATGCGTTTCCGCATTGGGTGACTATGTAGGTGACTAAGGATTATGAAATGGTTCTTAACACATATCCTGAATTTTAAAGCTTCCGGATTTGTTTGTTTTCAAAAAAGAGTTGAAGTTGATTTTCTGATACTGTTTTTGTGGCTCAATTTTTTAGAGTAAGTATGCTGAGTCCAATTCCTGAGCAGAGTGCTTTCACAGTTACACTTTGCCTACCTCAGTTCCCCACAGTTTGGTTTCTCGGTTCCTTTCTATTCCTGCCAAGAATGATGGGGGGAAAACTGATCCTGCCTTGGGGATGAGGGCTGGACTCAATGACCTCTGCGGGGCCTTCTCGTCTCCATTTTT
This sequence comes from Tragopan temminckii, assembly GCA_028571105.1. Classification (NCBI taxonomy): domain Eukaryota; kingdom Metazoa; phylum Chordata; class Aves; order Galliformes; family Phasianidae; genus Tragopan; species Tragopan temminckii. The sequence continues at coordinate 7,692,474 of JAOWBP010003659.1, read as the reverse complement.
TCTCCATTCTGCATGGTCTGGAGCAGTCAAGCAACCAGCCAGCTCGCAGAGGACTCCATGAGATCAGGTGTCTGCATTTTGCACTGCTTCTGTGCTGAGGAAGGCTGCATGGCACAGCTCCAGCTGTCACCCGCACGTTTTGGTTGTGCTGAGGGGATGGACAGTGGGTCTTCTCTGGGGCTGAACATTCCCTCGGTGCTCCAGTGCCTGGATAGTGCGGTGCTGGGTGGGTCCTGGATGCCACGGTGCAGGACTGTGCCCAGCACCCTTCGTCAAGGCCCTGGGGCCTGCTGGCAAACAGTGTGCAAACACAGCGTGCTGTGCAGTGCCAGAGGGGTCAGTGGGGCACGAGAGTGATTTGAGGCACTGGGGTGTGAACTTCATCTCTCCTAACCCCAGGCACAGCTTGCTCCGGGCTTTTGATGTGGCCCAAGAGTGATGACAGGAAGCTTTCTCAAACTTGAAATGACATTTGGCTTTTTAGGGCCACACAGTATCAGCGCTTCCCTCTTCAGGGCTCCAAGTGCTTCCCAGGGTTTTGGCAGAGCCATGTGTGGAAACATGCTTTGGGGACCAACAGCTTTCTGCCGCTCACAGTCTGTAATGTGGGATCAACAACAAACAGGACACACTTAGGGTGGGTGATGGACAGAAATACAACTTCTGGAGACTGACTGGAAGTGTCAAAAGATGATGACTAATTGAGGAGAGTAGAAATGAGAGGCTCCTTTAGTGGTGGTGAAGCTCTGGACAGGGAGCTGCAGGCTGGAGCTGCTGGGTGTGCTGTGCAGACTGGCCGCTGCCATGCAGCAGTCACACACAGTGTTTATGCAGAGCTCCGACAGTTGTGATTTGTTTTGAAAGTAAATAGAAACACACTCCCCCAGAGCTGCCTCAGCTCTCCTCGAGGATCACCTCTGGCAGCAGAGGAGCTCTATCTGTGTTTCTCCTGTGGGCCTCGCGCTGGGCAGATGTGCCCCTGGGAACACCAAGCGTGCAGTGAGGCTGGGGAGGCTGCTTGGTGGTGAGCACAACTGCTTCAGCTTTTATTGCACCCTTCTGCCTTTTTTGTTCAGAAGTAGAACTCAAAGACACTTAGTAGAGGGTTTCTGTATTTCCTCCCTTCTTCTCCCCTTCTGTGCCTCGAGACAGAAGTGTTTGACAACAGAGGGGGAAGTAAGGAAGAGTATAGAGCGACCAGAGAGAGGTGAAGTGCACATGAACTCGCTTCCGCAGCCTTTGACAGCTCATCTGGTGGGAATAATGAGTAATTTATGTAGCATTCCCCGCTTCAGATTATCGAGTGGCTAGACCAAAGCTGGGAAACACTCCAGGTCCAAATCAGATACAACAAAGAGGACATTTGTAGTCCTTTGTGTATTCCTGTATTGTATTCATTTTTATTAATTTCCTGATAGTGGAAGCAATCGGGGCAGGGAACAGAAGGTCTCACGTCCCGCTCGGTCCTCGTGGTGGTCTCTCTGGGTGTCGGGGCCAGCACAGCTGTGGTGGGATGGCCCCACTGCCTTCAGCCGAGGTCCCCTCTCGAGGCCCGCAGCAAGGCTCTGGGGAGAGGAGCAAGTGCATGAAGTGCTTCCTCCAGCCACCACCACCAGCTGCTCCGTGTGCTGTGTGTGCACCCAGAGCAGGCTTTTGGGGTGGCCTCACAGTGTAATGTTGTAACTGTGCAGCTAACTGGGAACGTCCTTCGGTGCATTTGCCTGAAGAGAAATACCTCCCTTCTGTAAAAATAAACCAACAGAGAGAACCAACACAACGCAAATAAACACCTGAGAGGCATTTTCCTGTGGCAGCGACTCCAGTGTAAGTGCTTGGGAGAGCTCTGCTTAGAGAGAAAAAAGGGAATTTCAGCTTGCAATATATTTTGCTTGTTCTGCTGCTAGAGCAGTCGTGTGCTACCCATAACACTTAGGGGCATATTGCTTTACAGACTGCAAACAGCCTTTTTGGGTGACTATTAAGCAGACTTAACTGTATCCTCATTGCATTTATTCACAGCAGCTAAGATTATTGAAAGCAATGCTATTGTTCCACTGGAAATCTTTGTAGCCACTTTGGCATTCCCAACAGTTTCCAAACACGTATGTCCTTGAAAGAAATAGACCATCAGATCCTCTGAGCCAGGTTCTCTCCCACTGCAATCCCTTTACACCATTGCATTTGTCTTTTGCAGAGAGCATTGCTCCGGTTTTATACCAGCGCAGCCAGAAATAGAATTAGGTCTCCCACCTCCAGCCAACGTTATTCAGAGTAAATCCTCTTCGGCAAAGGAAGCAGCCAGCTAGCTGCCAGCTCTTGGCAGGCCTGCAGAGTCCTGGCATCGATGTCAGTTTTAGAAGTTGAAAATTCATATGGGGTTTAACGGAGAGGTATTAGAAATTTCTTAAAATGAGTTTGCATATTTCAAATCTAAAGCAGCCACTAGGATGGGCCCTCCGTACTCCCATGTGCGTTTGGTATCTGCTAAGGAAGGAAACTGAAAACAACTCGCCCATTTTTTCCATTCTGATGCTAATTTACTATGTTAGCTTCTTGGTGTCTCAGTTTATCTGTAATAATGGACAAGCCACTTACCTGGACACTCCACCACAGGTCAGTAAGGCTTATTGGATGTCCATCAATGGTAACTGCAATTGTAGCAACCTCTATCAAGAGGGCTTGATGTTCAAAGGAGCAGTGGTTGTTCTGCTTCTTTGAGTGTGGAAAACGAAGCTGAGACTGGAGATGCCCCATCACGGCAGGCTTGTGGTGGCAGCCGAGCTCCCTGAAGCTCTATCAGGGCATGGGGCACAAAGTCAGGGCAGCTGCTGAGTCATTTCCATACACGTCATGAAGCTTGCGAAGTCTATGGGAGCATCCCACTGTCAGGAACCACCTTGTTCCCTGCAGAGCTATGCAGAGCACAGGGACGGACTGTGGTCTGCTGGCAGGATCAGGACTGGTTGCCTCTGTTGTTGGAAGCGGAGATATAATCCGTAGCTCTCCCCTGAAGTATTTCACTTCTATACAGTTGCTGATGTACTCTTCTTCACCCTGTTTGCCTTGTATCAATATGAGTCGAAATTCTCCCTCCTTTTAAGCAGAAGGCTACTATTTCTTTCCATTCTACACAATGGAATACCTGCTGTCTGCTTAAATGCCGCTAACAAAACCTCTATGTTTGCAGTGAGGTGGAGGCAAGATGATGTCAAGTGACTCATGGTTAACATACAAATGTATGAAAGCCAAACTAGCCCTTGGATAGCTGTGGATAATTCTTTCCATCCCATAAAAGACTGGTAGTTCATACTGTTTTTCATATTTTATTTGCTGGATTTTCATACCAATTATGGTATTTACTTAAAATAACAAGTTATGTGAGTCCGTCCAATTCCCAAGAACCCCGCTGCCGTTTTCATTAGGAGCTACAATTAGTGACACAATTATGTTGCTCATGTTCACAGGCATCCTGAGCATTAGACCCGTATCTTGTGTGTAGTTTTCTCTTGTGTTACCTGGCAGTTGTCTGCTTGTATTCCCTCGCTTCAGTTCGCTACCAACCAGAAATTACACACTTGTAAAAGAGGCGTGCTGTTCTGCTACAGTGACTCTATGGCTTTGCTCCCAGCTTTCTTTTTTGTGTGTTACTAGAAATCAAAGTTTCTTTACATACAGCGTGAGCGCTGTTGCTGATTACAACTTTGAGGTAGATTCTGAATTGAATCCTCAGTGCAAGGGTGAAGGTTAAGTGTGCTGGCAACTTGTGGTCTTGCGGTACATTTCTTTGGAGCTGGAGGTGAGAGGGGTAATGGATGGCTCCGTTTGCAAATGCTGCACGGAGCACGTCTCGGTAGCAAGCAGCCATGTTTGCTGCAGCTCCTTGCACAAGTGGGACAACCCACACTGATGTGCACACTCGCTGGGTAGCACGGTTTTACTTGCAGCCCAGAGATACTGTGGGTTGGTTGGATAAGAAATACTTTGGGGTTTTAGTTACAAGATGCGTTTATGCTAGCATGGTATGCCTGCCTTTCTCCATGCCATTTTCAGGAGCTGCACACTACCCCATATATATCCGCACAGGTGGGAAGGGCTCGCAGCAGAGCTCTGCGATGCTGGTTTTGGTGTACCACCAGAAGGAAGTGGCACCATACTCATAGCACAGTGCTCAGAAGCTAGGTTTGAGCTGCGTCTGTCAACAGCATGTACTTCCGTGGCAAACCGAATTGCAGATAATCTAAACAGGATGCTTGCAGAAGATTGCAGTCACTGTATCGCTGTCAGAACCAAGGCAGACTGACCTGAGGGTAAATCTGGAAGAAACCTTTGCTGTAAGCCCCATTTGAACGTGTTCTTCATTTCCAAGTTGACCAACTGGAACCAACCTGCCTCAAATTTCATAGTCAAGATTTTGTACCGAGATTATGTACAAAGTGGGTCAGCTATTCAGAGCTGGTGTTTGTTTGAATACTGGATTTGTACTGATTTCTTGTTATCTGAACTGACCATTGCTTCCTAGAAACAAAGTTCTGCCTGCAGATTGCTCTGCGAGTGGCAGATCTGTGGGTGTGCTCTCACGTTACGGTGGGGCACTCCTCCCATGCTGCCAGCTCCTGAGTGCTGCTTGTTGGGGTGGGGAACCACCCGGGAGAGGGGGAGTTACTGCCAGCATGGAAGTGGGGCTCTGTCAGCTGGACTGAATCATAGTTAGGACATCTAGTATGATCTGGGAGAAAAACCGCCACCTTTTAAATACGTATTTGCAACCTTAAAAGCTTCCCAAAGCTTTCTTGGGGCTGCAAGAGCTGTTCATCAGGACCATATGTGTATTGCACTGGTAAATGTGACAGTGATGGATACAACATGTCCACAGATTCCTGTGTCTCTTGCTTGGGTGCAAGTCACCACAGCTTGAATTGTTCTGCCTCGAGATGGGCAGTGCAGCAGCCCCCAGGCAGGGGCCACAAGGAGGTCCCCTCCTGCAGCTGCCATCCTTTTGCCCATGCCTTTCTTCCCTGTGGCAGAGCCTGGCACCCCGGGCACATCCCTACAGCTCTGTACCAGAGGCGTCTCCTTGCCAGCCAGCACGCTCCTCGGCACAGATCTGCACGCTGGGCCGTGAAGGAGCAGGCGGGTGCGTGCTAAAAGCAAAGAGCCATTTGGCATGTAGTCGTTAGATGTCGCCGAGTGCATTAGTCCTCTTATGTCTTTCAGAAAGTCATCGTTTTATAACAGAAAATTGCCATTTTATTCCAAGCAGACTTAATTTCTATAATAAGAATAAAGTCTCTTAATTGGGGTCAGGAAGAAGCAGACTGAGGCGCTCAGCAGGGGGGCAGCAGCTGCAGGCACACAAGGGAGCAGGGAGGGGGTGCAGGGCAGCGTGTGGGTACCCACAGCCCAAGGGCCTCGTCCCAGCGTCTGGTGCTGCCGAGGCGGCGTGCCCGGGGGAGAGAAAAACCAGTGTTTTTGCCTTAAAACCCTGGTGTGTCACCAACACGCCCTGCCTCAGCCTTTGGCTGTCCGAGTGCAAAATGCTGCTTTTTGCCAGCCCTGTACGCAGCCAGGTAGCGTACAGGGCTGGCTCTCCCTTCAGAAGAAATTTGTTCTGTGTGGTGGTGAGACTGGCACAGCTGATGCTTTCACTGCATGTGACCACTAGTAACACTTCGCTCATTGGTCTCCTCTTCAATAAGCGTCTCTAGCTTTCTTAATTAAACGACACCCGCATCTCTTTGGTGAGGCCCTCGGTTACCCGATACCCAGCCTGAGCGGAGCGAGCGAACCCAGCGCGGGGCAGAGCCCGGCACGGCGTGCGGCGCCGATTCGCTGTCAGCCATCACCACCTAGCGGCCGGGGGGCTCCCCCTCCGTTCGCCTGCCAACTTTGCTGACCTGTTCAAGTTTTTTTCCCCCGAAAAGGGAATTTTCAGCCTAACCTCACGTGCTCACGTGTGCTGGGCTCACTCTGAACTCACACCGGCTTGTACGGCAATGGGACGGTCCCTCCTGGCACCTGAACCCCACGGGTGCCTCTCAGGCACCTCAATTGCTCACACAGATAAATGGGAAGGTGTCAGCTTTTGCCCAGGAGGTGGATGGGCTTTCTACACCTGGTTCACATGCAAAACAGTCCCAGACATGAGATCCAGGAATATGTGTATCCATACTGTAGGTTTTCATTTACTTGCAACAAAAGGAACATTTTAGGTCTGTAAAATAAAAAACAACCCCATTCTTATAAGTGCTTTCATGATGCACCCTGGAAAACCAGGGGTGGGAATGCCATGTGTATAGGGCAGGACAGACACCTCGAATTCCTTGTTAACAAAGCAGCGAAGCTGCTGAAGCCCAGTGAAAGAACAGAAGGGAGCAGAGCCTGCTGGGCTCCCTGCTCCCTCCTTCTTTAGCACGTGCCACATTAATCTGTTTTGACTGCACCAGTTGTGTCTTCCTCTTCATTGTCCCCACCTACGGTTCTGGAAACATGAACTTCTGCCTGTCCTTCAGCCATTGCTCTGCCCACCTCGCTGGGACCTGGCTTTGCCCTCTGCCTGCTGCCCTCAGCTGCCCTCCGCAGAGAGGTGGTTCTGCTGAAACGCAGGTGATGGCTTCCAACAAATTTTTCTTTAAGTAGGGCAAGGCTGTGATAAAACCTGTTCTTAGTGGTTGTGTGGTCACCATGGCAATTAAAGGAACTGACAAAGGAGTTACAGCTCCTTCATTATAACTGGGATGGCGATTCTAATTATTTGCCAACATGTGAAGCCTGTAGGAGTGCGTCGGCACAGTGCTTTGCGGATGGACCTGGCTGCCCCTGCCCCTCTCGTGGGTCCCTTGGCTCCCAGCACGGCTGAAACATTTCCTTGGCCACGGGATGGGTGAGGGACAGGGGTACCACCCCCAACACTGCCCTTTGAGGAAGATCCTCAATGCCTTTAAAACCTGTTTTCAGAACATGCTGCATACAGCAGAGTTTTTCAGCATTCCCCTGCACCTCTCGTTGTCCCAGACCATTTGCAGTGCTGGTAGGAGCCTGAGCAGCCTTGGGAAGTGAGGAGCTATGGGGGCAGACATGGATGTACTGAGGAATTGCTTTGTGCAGAAGTGGGTTCAGGTCCTTTAAGCTGTGGGTTATTCGGGTTCCTTATGCCCCAGGCTGGTCCCTGCACAGGGCCCCTGGCCGGGGGTGGCCCCGCATGGCTTGGCTCGGATGCCACTGGGCAGCCTGGCTGCAGGCAGCACTGAGGCTGGCGCGTGCTTCTGCCCAACAGGTGCCTGCACAGCACTTCTCACAAGGGAGAAGGGCAGACCCTGGGCTGCTTGTGTCTCCTCGGACAGACACTCAGCTGGTACGAAACGTGGCTGGCTAGAGGGTGGCATTAGCAGAAAATGGGAAAGGACATTTTGTTCATGTCACAACAGGATCTATTTTTAAGAGTTTGTTGCATGTTTCATGTCATAAAATCATTTCTGGGATTATTTTTTCTTAAAAAAAAAAAAAAAAAAAAAAAAGATGCCCATGCCTGCTGCAGAAAGCACTAAAATAGTCCACTCCAACCACTTCAGACAGGATGTATGGAAATAATCAGCATTAGCCTGATGTAAGAACAAATAGAAGCAACTATTTGGTGACGCAGAATAGAGAGAGAGAATAGTGGGACTTCACTCAAGGAGACTGAAAGAGCTGGTGGCATTGGAAGAGATTATTAGAGATAATACAAGTGCTAATTTGTTTGACTTGGTAACTGCTCTAATTGGTGGCCATCCCACTGAGAACAAATATCTAGCTGAATATTTCCAGTAACTCTTGAAAACAAAACAAATGTCTTTAGATCTGCTGTGGCAGGAGAAGGTTGTTTTTACTACTGAGACAGGGGGAGAGGGGACAGATACCATCAAGTGCTTCAAAAACGCGCTCTCTTTGGCTGGCAGGAGCATCTCAGAATCACTGTGGTTTGTGCGTGAAGAGCTCTCATTAGGGGTCTGGTTTTCAATTAGTCTCTTGTTTTCCTGGCTGATAATGTTATGTGTGTTAGAACATTTTGTTTTAAGCAAAGGTCACCTGTAAGGGCCCAGCCTGAACACATACTGCTCTGAGGTGGCTTTAGTTATTGACAAGGTGTTCTAAAAATGTCTGGGAACTGGGCATCAAGCTCCTACTGAATTTCCCTTCGTGCAAGGAGTAGGCCCAAGTCCAAAGGGGACTATTCTTTGCTGCCTTTTTTCTCTGCTATTGGACAGGCTTTTGAAAAACACTGTATTTTCACAAAGTTAAACAACACCATAACTGAGAAATATAACTTTATTATTAGAATGTTTATATTCTAAAAACTTTTATCTGGGGTTACAGTGCAATCCAATTTCTCTCCAATTAACTAACCCAGCATCTGTTCAGCAAGTAACTATAAATTAGGATTTGAAAAGTTTAAGAACATGCAACTTCTTTTACTCTTTTTTTTTCCTCTTCCTCCCAAAAAAAGGACAACTTACAGTCAAGATTTTGGCGCAATAAATAATAAAATAAATATCTTATTAGTGAACTAGTAGTTGCACTTAACTTTGGTGACAAACAGAGTAGATAGGCATGTAAAAATAATACTTTCAGTGTCAAGTGAATTAAGGAATGAAATAACATATTTACTTTCCAAAGATCACTTTCATTATCCTCAAAAAAGGGTTGTTTTCATGTCTGTAGAAAGTGGGAGCAGAAGAAATCAAAGGTAGTTTCTCTGATGTGGTTTGCCTAAGAATGTTCTCATTACACATGACCTGACCAAAACCCATGCAACACAACTGACAAATCCTTTCCACCACAATGGTTAGCATAAGGCCAAGTGTGGCCTTGTGACAGAGTTAAATATTAAAATGTCAATGCAAACAAAATACCTGAATTTGTTTCACACTGTGACTTTCTATCAAAACAGTGTTGAGAATCATTAAACATATATCTGATTGTTCCACAAACACCATTTAAAACAGAAGTGAGGAATAATACTCTTTCTTCACTCTGCTACTTTCTGGGAGCTCTGTGCACTGACAGATGTATGACATCTGTAGTTACCTGATCTGAGCTAACAGATTGGTCATCTGCTCTAAAAATATTGCAGCTCAGGTGCTTATTGCAGCAGTAATCATAGCGACACGCTGTCTTTTAAAACTCATTTCTGCTTACAGTCAGTTATAAAAATGAAAAACATTTTTCACAAATCTCTGGACACATACTGTAAAAATCACCTTCCACAAAAACAATTTACATCTGTTATATGAGCATTTAAAAATAAATTACGCAGACTTGTCCCACCTATTCTTTTTCTTGAGAAAACAAATCCCATCAGTAACATGGACAGGATGTTCCTATTTGTAAACATGGTATGAGGATTCATGTTACCAAAAAACTGTACACATGGAAAAATCATCTTGATATATACTCTGATAAATAAGGATCCTTTTAATTGGCACAAACCACTGTAAACACAGGTATTCCCATCCTGCAGTCTCCCTCCCTCTTGGGTTTGCAGTTGAAATTCCAGAATCTATTATCCTTGGAAGGATTCTTCATAAAGATCTCAAGGGTTTCAGTTATGATCACAGCTGCTCCAGCCCTCTCGTGCCCCACACCAGGCGCAGCCTCACGCAGGGTGCCATGCAATGCAGTGTGCTGCTCTGGTCAGCCACTCGCTGCCCTCCAGCTGCTGCTGCTTGCTGCCAGCTGCCGCCTGGGCCCAGCGCGCTCCATGTGGGTGAGGGCTGCACTGCCAGGTCTAGAGAAGCGCCCAACAGGCAGGGTAGCAATCTGCTGCTATTAACAGCCTCCAAGCAACTCAGGTAAGCTTTTTGCATCTAAGTATGCCTGCACAGGTAGCAGTTAATCATTGATCTTATACCCGTCTAAGCTGGAAGAGTGATTATTTGGGTGCCGATTAAATGGATTCTTCTGAACTTCAGCAACAGCATAGATGGAAAATATATTACCAAGCCACATGCTGGCACTAAAATAATTAAACATACAGCCACAGTGTTGCCCCGCAAGATAACTGCAGTCATTTAAAATAAGCTCTATAAATAAATAAATAGATAGATAGAAAACCCTCCGTGTAAACTGAATAAAATGTCCCTTCTCTTTTAGTGCCCAAAGAAGGAATGGCGTTACTAAATAATATAAATATGCCATATTGTATATATTCCCTTATATTTTATTTGATATGTTTGGTGTGGCCAGACAGATAGGAAAAAGTGGGATGATTAACTTCATTCCGTATTTGTTCTGCCGAAGCCAAGCTCCTGTGTTACTGTGTATCTTTAGCTGCTTCTATAGCTGTTTGGTCTTTTTACCCATCTTGGACTTAGCGCTCAATTTCCGGGCAGAGCAGACTGGTTCACCCTTCTTTTGTGCTCTCCATATTTCTCTTGGGCAATCAACAGGTTCGTAGAAGCATCTGACTGGCTGCAAGCTGGTTTTCTCTTCCTTTGCTTTTTTCAGCAAGCCTCTTCCTTTTTGAAAGGAATGAGGCTTTGTGTCAGGGATGTTATATGAAGTGTGCTGACTTCCTCGGCTCCTGAAATTAATAATAACGATTAACAATAATTATTACTCAATCTTCCAATGTGAAAGGTGTCCAGCATGTCCCAAATCCATGTAATTTTGAAGGCAGAAAACAGCCTTGTTTTACAGGGCCAGACTGAAAGTTAAAAACTGCAATATGAACTACATTTCTCAATACTCAAAAGCATCTCTCACTACAAGAGCTCCTACACGTTACCAGAGGACCCTTCATGTAGACTAGCATTCAGGATATGATTCTGCTGATAGTGGAGCACTGTCACCTTGCTCAGGTCCACAACCTCTTTAACTAAAGGGATGTTAACATTCAAAGCAACCCTCTGCAAAGAAAAGATGTCCTTGCAGTCTTTGGAAGACCACGCTGGCTCCAATGACAGCAGAAAGTGGGTGCAAGAACTGTGGGGTCTGCCAGTGGGATCTGAGCAGTGCCTGGGCCAAGCCCCAGGATACCTCTGTAGCTCAGGAAACTCAACAGCCTCTTTGCTGGCCACCCAGCTCCGAACTTTTTAGATTTGCTTTAGGCTGCAATACGAAAGGGGAGAAGAGGAAAGGAGAATAAAGAAATTGGCATGAAGATAGGTACAAAATTTTAAAGGCCAAAGTAAGTTGAATTCTTTATTCTCTCTGTGATGGTTCAGGCCCAATAGGAGATGATGAAATTGATGAGCTCAGGCCATTAAATGTGTGGTGCTGTGCAAGCTAAGCCATGTCCTCTGCTCTGTGATTTTATCTTTAAACCACAGTTCAGCTAAGAACATTACAGTCCCTTTTAACATCATCTCAAAATGTTTTACAACAGGTACATGTAGT
>JAOWBP010003659.1:7668731-7681091 GCA_028571105.1 Tragopan temminckii | reverse complement strand
TGGATGTAGGCACCAGCTGCTACAATCAACGAGAAGAGCAGATGTGCTGCCTCTTAAGATTCCCACAGGGCTATTTTCGTTAGTTTGCCGTGTCTGGAAACCACCTATCTGGTATTAATTGTCCTGGGAGTTAAACAGTGTTGCACACTGACAAAGCCAGTTTTGGAAAAAGCTGCAGCTTGCGAGTGCCACAGCGACAGCCTCTCCCTTAAGGATGTACGACCTCACTCTTTGTTCTCTCTGTGCCATTCTCCTGGTGTACCTGATTTACAGTAACAGATACCAGTAATGTACTGTCCAACCTAACATTTTTCTGGTTGTGCCCCTTCCCCTCCTCCTCACCTAACTGCACATAATTGCACCCTCTGTTTCAAATACAAATGTGATACCAACAGAATTTGTTCCTCTCCATGTGTCTTTTTCCTTCAAATCTGGCCTCCTTTCAAGGCTGCTCTTTGAAAAATCAGAATTTGCCTTCATCCACAGAACGGGCAGAGCAAAATAAAACTCCCTTACCCCTCTGAGCATCTTCTCCTCTATGCTTCATGGGACAAGTTAAGATATTTTTAATCTGATCATTCAAAATAAAGGGGCTACCAATGAATGCTGGTTTTGCCAGTGCCTTTTGAAAGGAGAACTTTATGAGTAGTTAAACAGAAACCTCTGAACAGTTTCACACGTGCCTTTGAACTCCTACTATTTGTCAGCAATTAATGGATTTTAGTAAAATGCATTACATTTAGACCAAAGACTTCTCAAGTGGAAGTCTATCTTCCTTTCTATCTTCCTTGATTACAATAGCATCTACAGGCCTGAAAAGAAAATACAAAGTCACCCATACCTTAGGAAAACAGCCCAGATTAGTTCTGCTGCTCCCGGAACAGATGCTTGAGTAACTTGAGATGTTGTTAGCATCCATATTTTCTGAGGACACTTGCCTGTTTACACGTGATCTTTAGGTTGACAGTGTTACTGTCAGTTAGGAAATGACAACTGTCTCTCTCCTACCTACAGAATGTTAAAGATATTTTCAGCTGAAGCTTGGTCTGTGTTTACCAAACAGATTCCAGAACTGCAGTGTTGCAATAGGCTAGCAGAGTCCAATGGGAAAGTCATTTACTTTACATAAAATTATTCTTTTTTCCTTTAAAAATATTTCATTTTATTTTGATTTAGCAGTGATTTGTTATTTTTCTATTACATCACATAATGATGGACCACCTTCAGGTACAGAATCTGATCAAACCCAACCTGATTCAGGCTTTTGGTCCAATTTGAAATGCAAAAGCAACAATGTAAGCACACCAAGTTACATCTTTAGGTAAGAAAAGAATAAGAAGACATACGTACAGGCATCTGGGTTTCTTGTTTAATGAAATGTCTGTAAACTGCAAGGAAAACAGAAACAGAAAATTTATTAATATCAAATTATCAAGTAGCTAAGATGTGGGGGTAAAATACACGTAACGTAGTCTTCAAAATCCCATTTCTATTCCCACCTCCTTTTAGTTCTAGAAGAATATTCAAGAAAGAAACTTTAGAAAAAAACCTTTTTACAGACTATTATTGCTCCAATTTCTTTTGTTTTTAAAACTTTGTGATTGGAATTTCTCCCTGCTATTTTTATCATAGTGATAAACACAGTAAACTGCTAAGCAAGTGGGCTGAACAGAGATGTTTCACATTAGATTAAACAGCATGGAACAGTAAGAAGTAATTATTGTGTTGAAGATGATTAACAAGGGACAGTACTTGAATAAGCTGTATTAAATTAATTTTCTCTCAGAGCCCTTAATTTTGCAGCGGTAACATTTCCTTTACATGAACAGCTAGGAAACTTCAGCTACCAAGCAAGAGAGCCCTTGGCTCTCTTGCAGCTGCACTCAAGGCTGGAGGGCAAGAACACAAGTGTTTCTCACCCTTCCCAACCCAAATCTCACTATTAAGTAGGGACAGTATAGCTGCAGTGCCGGCAGAACTTTGCAGGTCTTTGTTTCTTACAGGAGTTTGGTTGAGAGCTTGGTATCACTTTACCTAGCCCCTCTTTCACTGAGGGTCAGGAAAGGAAGCATTTAATGCCCGCTCAGCCTAAAGCAGTCCGGGTACTGCCTGGCTTCTTTGTGTTCATCTCTCGTCAGTGTCACTACACTGAGCCTTTGAGTATCATTTAATGAAGTCACTGAGCCAAGCAAATGTTCCCTATGTCCCTGGTATTGTCCACACTTTGCAGATGGACTTGTGCCCAGCCTGACTTTGCTGTCATCTGTCTTGGATAGGAGTCTGGAGCCATCCCATGGTGTGCTTTTCTGTAATTACTTCGTGAAGGTCAGGCTGGTCAATATTTGGATGGGTGACCTTAAAGGAATGCTGAAGTCACTCAGAAAGCAGGTCAGCTGCCTTAAAAATCACTGCCTTCCCCAGGGAACGCTGCTGAGCCAGGCATCCCGGTAAACACATCAAGAATATGGGAGAAGATTTAATACCGAGGACCACCTTTGCAGCCCCCCTCAACATTTGCACAGATACTGGCTGAGATGTCTTATGCAACGTTTCAGCACATCTACGTTTATTTGGTTCTTGCCTATAGGTCTTTGTCTTCCAGGTGGCTAGGGGAACCTTTGCTTTCCACCACTACGTGCCTGTTTACTGCAGTGCGTGATCAAATGCCTCTCATCTCACCTCCATGGGACAGTGACTATTTAACACAGATAATACGGGGTATTCACTGGATTTGAAATTCACTGTAGAAGCCACGTGGATAAAACTTGCTACACAAATATGATGCATTGTAGGGAAAATACTGAGTTTTAGTAGTAATAATGAGAGCTTTTCCAGAAATAGTTATTCTTCAAAGCAATGTTCAGACAGCAGTGGTTTCTCGTCTGTGAAGTCTGACAGGGAATCTGCTCACTCTTCTTACAAGTCTTCTGACAGGAAGGCAAGCTTAATTGCCAGCAAGCTTACATGTCTGCTATGGGGATCCACCTCTTTCCTGAAAACATTCAGGGATCTCCAAAAAACTGTCAGTATGTGATGCAAGGGAAAGTGTTTCCAGCAAAGCCAAATAGCCCAAGTTGGAAAAAAATAACAATCTGGCAAATATTTCATTACTATCTTCTCTCTCTTTCCCATCTCTGGATGCTCTCATCCTCTCTGCTCCTTTCTTTGTTCAAAAGGAAATAAAGTCTGGCTTCAGTGGAGTCAAGATGGGATGAACTATGGGATGAACTTCTATATGTTGTTCCCTCAACCTTTTCCACACTGCTGCAGATCTGGGAAGAGTTCAAAAAGTGTTCCCTGGCCAGTAAGTCTACCCATGTGGCCAACCTAAGCCAGTGCAAGACCTACCCTGCTTTTCATTCCCAGTTCATTGCTTCCAGTCTTACCCCGTTAGTCAAAGACCCACAGCTGGTTCTGCAGGAAACCACAGCAAGGGCAAGGAATGGGATATGTTTGATAACCAACAGCACTGTGGTTTTCACGTGGCACAGTGCCTTGCCACCACTTTTACCTTTCCCACCCTTTGCCAGGTTAGTTGTTCTGCCAGGTTAATTTTTCTGCTGTATGGCCACCAGGACCCACAAACAGTCAGTTGCAGCATCAGTATCAGTAAGGAGGAAGAAAGCACCAGCCTTGTTTTGTGTGGCTTTGGGTAGCAGCAGCATTTACAGTTATCGCTGTTCTTTCCATCCCTCATGTACCAGTACCTGACTGCAGCTGCAAGGGCACAAAGCTGGAGTTCTCATTTGTCTGTTGCCTTTGTCCTATGATCTGGTTACATTAGGTTACAAATCGAGATTGTGTTCTACCACCCATCAGATCATCAGAGCTCTAACCAGCAAACAAAATTCACGCAAGTGAGACTTTTCAGGTTTCAATAATGAGGTACAGAATTGTTTGAAACTCACCTTTTACTGCTTAACACACGCTCCACGTGTGGCATGACAAATACGTGAAGTGGCAGTTAAAACATAAATAAACATAAGTTTAAGGAAATGTTGTACAAATCCAAACCTGTCTGGAGTAGCAATTAGCTTGTCCCGCTGAGCCTACTCACAGTCAAAGCTGAGCACTTTCCCCTGAGTGGTGGGTGACAATTAATGAAAGAACTCTGCTGGCTTACCACGTGCTCACTGCCACCCGTGTGGTTGCACGCAATCTGCTGATTTTGGTAATACTCTAGCTGCCTTTCTGCCAGATCCACACGCTGCAACAGGTTCTCAATGAAGTGCTGGAGTCTGGCTTTGCCCCTCAGTTCTTTTTCTGCTGCTTCTTCGAGGAAGTGGTTGAAAGTAACAACTTCTCTGTAAGACAAAAATATTGCATAGAGGCAAGATTTAAATAATGGGAGGGGCGACGGTCTTGCTGCTGTCAAAGAATTACTGATACTTCCCAACTTTCTTCATGATGATTTCCCATGATGACTAACTACTGTCCTTCTCCTTTATTAAGGGATTTCAGTATTTTTTTCAAACACTGAGTGAAGTTTTGGAACCCTGAATGCTGAATTCAAGTTTATAGGCAGTGGGTTTGGGTGTTTTTGTCCCGTTATTAGATCTCTTGAAAACAGTCTTGTTGGTCTGCAGGCCACTGGACAGAAATGTTGTTATCGTTAAGCATCACCACTAACCTCTTGTATTCTCTGGACACAGCCATCTATCTGAAAAACAGATCCACCTTCTCCTTTCATATTTAGAAATGTGCCTGTCTGACCTGAAACATGAAGCGAAGTGTATCAAATCTTCCTGGTTCATCATAATCTTACAATGGAAGTTTAATGTAGCTGCTGTGGTAGTTCCTAACTTAAAAGAGCTACTGTGACCATTGAGCTCCATTTTGACTGCAATCCTGCAAGTACTTCCAAGTCCCATGTTGGGATTCGGAGCTAGTGGGAGCACAGGATATTAAGAGAGAATCTAGTGATGATCAGGCAAGGAGTATGTGTGTGGGAAGACCAAGTTTTAGGTCAGGAGTTTAGAAATATTTCTTGTCTGGTAACACAACTGGAAGCAACAGATTGCACTGCTGACTCGGAAAGATTTCAGCTGTGTGCAGAAACAGAGCTCATTTTGAAGTGCTCTGCATACTGGTAATACATGGGCTGCCATTTGGGCCTCTTCTTTCAGGAATTCAGAGTGGGAGACATTTGGTTACAGTGAGCCATGTATTACAAAAAATGGCAAATTTGGACATGCAGGATTTCCCCAGTCATTAAGCCTAGATAAACAGCTCCAATGAAGCCATGTTCATTTTTGCTTTGTACAGAACTTAGGGTGTGGGAGTTGGGAGAACCAAAGCTTGCCAAATGAAAAAGAGCGTGATTAGTTCACGTTCATTTGAATTGCAGCGCCTGAGATAAAAAGCATTTTAAGCTCAAACTAGGAAATGTTTTATAGCAGTTATAGCCTTTCAGAGCTTTGTTTATAACAAATCCAAAGCTTCTCTGCATTTCATCAAAGATTAACTCAGCATTGTTGTAGGCAAGTATTTTAACAGTGTGCTGTTTTTGCCTTATGAAGTTAGGCATAAGCAGTCAGCTATGCAAATCTACCATTTAGACTTCAAGCTGCATCAGTTTGCAGCACAGCAGAGAGCATCCACGAGTTGTATACATGGATGATCTAGTGGTAGGAATGAGCTATAAACCAGCACATATTTTTTGGATGAGAATATTTGTGAATGTTAGTTTATATTATTTATATTATTTATACTATTATCCACAAAATCTGGCCTAAGAAACTGAGAGGTGCCTGTTCATTAAACTCTGCCAACACTTTCTAGTTTTAGGGCGGTGATTGTGCTTGTTCAGAGTGACCTGGTAATAAAAAGCCATCAAAGAATGCTTAGGAAGAAGCTCATCTAAACTCAAAGAGGCCATGTTTAAGGCTTTATTATCACCTCACTTACAGCATTGCAATTCCTTTCATTTCACAATTCCACTCTGGATTTATGAAGCTGATGGCACTCCAACAGGGTCCTCTCTGCAGCTGACGGGAAGCTCAAAGGAGAGAAATTTATTAGGGTAGAGACCTGTGCGTGGTCTGCAAGGCCACTGGCCTCTAATTGGGGCTGAGCAGGGATCTGCCAGCCTGGGACACCTCTGGGACGTCCCCACCAGGCCACGCAGCCAGCCTCTGCCACAAACACTGAGGACCTGGCGCTTGCTTTTAAAAGGCTGATAGTTTCATGAATGCTAATATTTGTAATTGTGTCAGTAAAAGTAATTAAAAAGCACTCATTAGTCTCCTGCTCCATGGCATGAGTAGATCACTCACAAATTTTCCTTTCCTATAAATATGTAGTTAATGAGCTGTGCCATAAGGGAATAGGGGAAAGATTCAGATCACGATCAGGAGAGCAGGCATACAGACTTGATAAATTCCTGATTATCTGCCTTACTTTCTAGACTATTCAAGGTAACTCGGCATCCTACAAGTCATTATTTGTAGGAACTGTTATTAGCAGCAATAGTACCATTTTCATCATTGTTCTCTGTTCAGCTTCCCCAATACAATCTATGAATCGTAGTAAGAACTTTTATCTAAAGATTTTCCTTTGTGCTGAAATGGTACAACCACTCCGTAAATTCTTTCTATAAAGACAGGAGCCAGAAAATGCCCACCCACTAGAGCTCAGTCTCATGCCTCGTCCTTGTAAGCAGCACCTTTCTTCAGCTACTTTCTTTGTTTCCATTCCAACCTCTCAGAATCCCCTGGGAGTGACTGCTGGTAGGTCTACTTGCTCCAAGACCTCTTCCTCAGAGAGCTCACTTTGCGTCACTGCTGTGCCTTGGTTACTTGAAGGAAGAATTTTTACCCTCCTCCCATCATGACCAATTTGGAAATACTCCAAAGAACTCACAGTTTCTCTGCAGCCACTGTTTATCAGCTTAATTACCTTTATTGTCTCTTGTAGTTTGTGCAGACCTTTTCTTAGCTTGTTTTATTTCTAGTATCTATTTCTTAATAACTGTGATGATTTTGAGCTTTTACTATTTAATTTGCTTTCAATTTATTTTTCCAGGCCTCTGCCAAATTTGGGGGGAAACGTCACATAATGATATCCATCTTTTACTCTTTCATAGAATCAAATAAAGGTTTAAGTTGAAGAGATCTTAAATATCATGAAGTTCCAATGCCCTTCCATGGGCATGGTTGCTGACCATTAGACCAACTGCTAGATCAGATTGTCCAGGGCCCCTTCCAACCTGGCTTTGAGGCCTTCAGGAATGGGGCATCCACAGCTTCTCTGAGCAACCTGTTCCACTGCCTCACCACCCTCTGAGTAAACATCTAACACCTAACCTAAACTTCCTCTTTTTTAGTTTAAAGTCATTCCTCCTTGTCCCATCACTATCAGACTGTGTAGGATGACAGTCTCCCTTCTGTTTATAAGCTCCCCTGAAGTACTGGAAGGCTGCAATAAGGTTCTGAGCTCAACAAATCCAACTCTCTCAACCCTTCTTGCTCAGCGAGATGCTCCAGTCCTCTGATCATCTTCAGACCTGAAGCACTGCCCTTTCTGTTTGGAAGTCTCTGCTACCCTAGGCTGACTGTTGTACATCTGCAGCACTGCTGCTGTATTAAGGAAAGGTTATGCAGAGCTATTAGCTCTCCTGGAACCCTTCTGTTCTCACTGACACCTCTTTCCCATTCTCCTCTGCTCCTTCACTTTCCTCCACTGTCAGCCTCCAACCTCTTTTCATCCCACTGCATCCCAGTCCTTGTTTTAAGAGCTCTGTAAGGTCTAGATCCTGCCACAACATTTTCCAAGTGGAGTAGATGATGCTGCAGTTTGAACATATGTAAATTTCTGTAACAGGCAGCAGAGTGATTTAGTCTGTTTGCCTATAGTTTGCAAGACTTACATTAGCATACGTTGTATAGCATAATGGTTTGTTGAAAGGCTATAACCAGGCAGCAGGAAGAAGGGGCAGTCTCCTCCTTTGTCTCAGGAGCTGCAACCTCCCTCAGACAAAATCTTTTAGGAGGGATGAGTGCTCCTTCCCAGGGTGAGTAAAGTAAGAGAGAACAACAAACTCTTGAGTTTGGGGTTTGTGTTACCAGGGCAGTTGTTGGCACGTGGACTCTGCTGCTACCCTTAGTGTTTGCAGACAAACATGTGATACCCAAAGTAGATGCAGAGCCTGGGGCACCTCCAGCTCCTTAACAACTGACAGTAAGGGATAATGGTTTCACACATTGCAACCAAACCCTCCTACAGATAGATAACACTGGTCCTGGGACTATTTACAGCAACTTTGACACCTGCAACTGCTCTGTGGGCGGACAAGCACAAGGCTCTATGCCAACTCCATGCCCAAGTATCAAATCCCTTTACAGAATTTGAATACTTTGAATACCTCTGCCTAAAGTGGACAGAGAAACAAATCCTTTCGTTATTGTACCTGAGGACAGCAGAGTTCCTACCAAAGCAAGTTTTCATTGCGAAAATATTTAAAGCACATACATTCATGAAGTATCAATGCTGCTGACCTGATCCATCATCCCATTGGCATTACTGCCCGAAGGCTGGCATCTGTTACTCATTAGGCTGTGGTTTCACATTCCTGCACCAATATCAGCACATCTGATTTAAGAGGTTCACACCTCCTCCTCTCAGAGTTATTGTCCTATCAGTTGCACCCATTCACTGGGTTGTGGTCTAGATCTGAGCCCTGAACTTATTGGGGTGACGCTGTGAAGATTAAAATGCTTTAATTCACAGACCCATTTTGTGGGACACTTGAGCCATCACAAGCAAGGGAGGGAGGGGTAATCTCCTGAGTGGGAAGATGAAAGGAGGTGGGGAAGAGGGAGCAGGATGCCTTGAAACCAAGGGTTGAAGAACGACATCTAGCTGTGGTCATATTCTTAGAGCAAAAAGCTAAACTTTTATTGTACAACTGAAGCTTGTACTTAAAGGAAAGCTGATATTTTAGAGAAAGCATCAGTTGCAGCGGTCTTTAAGAGCTAACTCTAAATCTCACTCTCAAGCTGTTATTTACACAAAGTTTCATTAATCACAAATTTTAGGTGAAGGCAGTGGCAAAAGTAATCACTCACCACAACAGCTATTCTGAAACAGCCCTTTTATTTCAGGCTGTACCAGAGCAGAGGCATGACCAGACAGTCTTAAAACAAAGGTATTAGACCAGTTAAAGAAAGTACTGTCAGAGATGACAACTTACTGCACGTATGCCCTTGTTAAGAGACAAAGTGAAATTAAGTCACCACTGAATGTTTCACTGTTTTTACACGACTTCTAGAAACAAGCCTCTAGCTGTCCTCTACAGGAGGACTTTGTAGCTGCTTTTAGTTTGAATTGTTTGGGTTTTTTGTTTGTTTGTTTTTTGGTGTCTTATTCAACACAGCCTAATCTCTTTTGGGAAAACTTCTGTGTTTCAGCATTAAGATCACTCATGCTGATTTGTACACTCATTTGTCAGACACTGAATATTCCCTCTTGAGGCGCCTTTTTAAATTAAATTATTTGTTTGCTTGTTTCTAAAGGTTTGACCCTGTAGCCATTTCACCAGAACTGCCCAGGGTTCAACTGAGGCAGACTGGTGTACTGGAACTCTGGTAGCCGTGCCTGCTTCTCTAAAATATCTAGTTTTCATTTTCACTCCCTCCCAGATAAGAACAACTAAAAAAAGGGGGGAAAAAAGCAGCTTTGGTCTTTCAACGTTCTAAATTTGATGAGACTACAGCACCCGCTGCAAGACTTTTCTGTGCTTAGAGTAATACTGCTTTAACAATGTATTAGTTTACTTAGTGTGGTACCCACACCTGCCCTACCCCTTACCAGTTGTCAACTTTTTCCTCTAGAAAAGCCTCCAAAGAAGTTGTTTCGTGATCTTCTCTCAGATTTGAGTTAAAATCTCTCTCCCCTTGTGGATAAGTGTATTTTCTTTTACCCCCAGACTGATTTAGAGTAGCCACAGTTCAGTCTCTGAGATCTAAAAGTGCATAATAATAACTGATTTATGGTTTTTGCATCCAGCCTATTCCATGACATCTGGTAACTAGGACAATCATTGAAACCAAAGACTGGTTTTCTTCCTTACGAAAAGCATGATACAGAGATGTTTTTGGAGAAAGCTGTTTTCTTTCTCCTTCTACAAAGAGGAATAAATTCTCAGTTATAGTGGTTCAACATCAGTGCTACTTCTGAGAAAAAAGTTATCCATATTTACAAGGCTGCTTATAGGAAAAAAAAAAAAAAAGTCCAAAGAAACTGCTGAAAGCATTTATTTTTGAAGGTCAGCAAGTATCAGAGCAGTCCCTAAGGGGTGCCTTTGACTTTTCACAATCTGCAGCAAGAACTCCTGCTTCTGCAATTTCCATTAAGCTGTCCTGTTTGGCTTTCTAATCATCTGGACTTCTTCCAGAAATCACAGTTCAGTTCCTCCTTTTTGAAGGAGAAGGTCTTTTTGGTACACTGAATAATTAAACTTTTGAAAACAGAAAGGAATGAATCTATAGACAGGTCTCAGAAATTACTTTGTCATTCCCCTCATATCACGCTCATTGTACCTCCATTTCTCCACTTGCTTTTTTTCCAGGAGGTCTTGTCTTCTGCAGCACCACTGAATGCTTCTTGCTTTGTCTCAAGCAGCATGTTTTTCTTGGAGAGCACAAGTCATGCATTTTTCAGCACACCTTGTGTTTAGTTTGGGGAATGGTTCATATCATTTAACTTTGGGTATGTGAAGTTCAGCATTCCAGCCTAATATGGCTGCTTACCTGAGGTCCCTCTCTAGTCTGCAGAAGGACCTCCATGGAGCAATTTCACACTGGGATACTTCTCTAGAAGAAGTAAAGTGAATCATGCTTAGAGCCCATAAGGAGAATTTGGCTAGATGGGAATATCAAAACTACTTAAGACCGTAAGTCATCTTCACAGCCTCTTTCTGCATACTTTGAAATCCCTCTCTCAATACCACTATTATCTTTAGCTTCATCTTGAGTTCCTGAGACGTACTGTCTATGAAGATCACTTGATATTTCAGATCGTGAAAATCAGTGGTACTGTTGAATATCCCCTCAAGGAGGATGGGTTTGAATCCCACCATCTTTGCTGTCCACTCTCCTAGGTGATCTACGGCATGGACTCTCTGTTATGACTCCTACAGATACAGGAGCCACCAGCACCTTTCCTTTCTAGTCCTTAGATTAAGCTGCAGGAAGGAGGGATGAAAGCCATCCAAACTTCCTACACCGAACTCCTACACCACCTTCCTTATTTCTCCCAAGATCAGCATCATGGCAACTAGCATCTCTCTTTGTAAGCTGGTAAACTGGTCTAGAGGCATTCCATTACCAAGAGTCTTAATTTGCATTCCTCTAAAATAAGCCGTGCCGCTCCAAAAGGCCTTAAAGGCTTCATCAAGCACTGCATAAACTAAGTAGATCATGTATAAATAATGTATCGGCTATCACTACGCTTTTAATGGCTGCACCCTAGCGTTTTTTAGACGGACCAGGTTAGTCAGAATGACTGGCAGCTGCTTCCCGGCCCTGCCACCGACTCCGGTTTTGTAGTTTGCCGTCCAGTTCAGCACTGCCTCCAGCACGGCTTTGCTGCTGCACAGGCCAGCTCCCTGCACGGCACCCCTCACTGCGGTGCAACAGCTTCAGGGAAGAGGTGCTACTTGGTTTTGCTCCATATTTCCTACAGCACTTATCCAAGCATCTCTCCCATAAAACATAATGGATTAGAGGCGTCAGCGTAAATCAGGCTGCGTGCCGATGACAGCTCGCGCGCTTCAGCCCCACCGCAGCAGGGTCGCATGGCAGGCACTAGCCAGTGTCAAAGTCGGTGGCCGTGCCTCCCAGGCGCGGAAGCCACCCGCTCCGGCCGCGCCTACCTGCCCTACAGGCACCGGGACCGCGGCTCTAGAAACACCGCCTTCGGCCGCCGCTGACCGCCAGGCCCTTCTACGGCCGGCGAGAGACCGAAGCTTCCCTCGCCGCTCCCCAGGGCGGCCGGGCCCGCTCGCAGGGCTCCCCACTTACTCCTCCTTGCGGTGCAGCTCCTCCTCGGACTCGGTGAGCCGCTGCTTCAAGGCCGCGATCATCTCCACCGCCACGTCCACCTGCCGGCTCAGGGCGCGCTCCCGCCGCTGCACCTCCTGCTTCTTCTGGGAGAGCTGCACGAAGGCCGCCCGCACCTCCAGCAGCTCCGCCGTTTTCTGGGCCAGCTCTTTGGTAAGCTTGTCGATCCGCTTCTCGATCGTTTTGTCCACGGCCTCCACCATCCTGCTGAACTTCTCCCTGACGTGCGCCTCGAACGAGGCCTTGGAGTCGGCGGCGGGCAGGACGGGCGAGGGGAGCCGCGAGCCGGGCGAGCCGGCGG
>JAOWBP010003659.1:7630883-7659311 GCA_028571105.1 Tragopan temminckii | reverse complement strand
CCGGCCCCGGGCCCGCCGGGAGCTCCGTGCGCCGCGGCTCCCGGCAGCGCGAGGGCGGCCGGTCTGAGCGGTTTCAAACTCAGAAAACCGCGCTCTGATCGCGGCAGCGTGCGGACTCGTGCCTCCTCGAGTCCGATTCTTCGAGCAGGTGTCGGGCGCCCGGGTGCCGCCGTGCCGGGGCGCGGCCCGTAACGGTGCTGGCGAGCAGCTGGGCAGGGCTCCGGGGGCTGCAGCCACCGAGCTCAGTAACTTCGTTTAAAAGCGGTACGAACAGGTGCGTTTTCCCGATTACAGTCAAGCCGAGTTCTTCAGACGTGCGTTGCACTTAAGAAGGGTGTGCGTGGCCTTGCGGTGTCACACACCGCATTCACGCGTATGAATCAGAAGTGCAGATGTGGCAGGCTGGAATGCAGGCACTGCCGACGAGGGTTAGCGATTTGGAGCCCTCTTCCCAAACCTATTTCCCACTTTTTAGACATAAGCGGTGCACAGAACGCAAATTTAGGTCGCGGTGTAGTTGATTCTCCTCCTCAGAGTGCTCGGTCGAGTTCCTAGTTTTAAGTTCCACCCGAATCCATTGTCAATGTGGCTCTCAGCCTGTTCTGACACAGGTACTTCAAAAGCATTTCTCTCTCCAGTGCCGGTGTTGGAGGGTGTTTCTGCACCTGACAGACACCTGGGACGAGGGGGCAGAGAGCTGTGCTTTGGGGTGAGCAGCAGAGGCAGCCTTTAGTAGCCCATGGCCCTGGGTGTTGGAGGGAACTGCTGGGGATGGTCACAGCCTCCCCGCTGCCGTGCTGGCTGACACCCAGAGGTTTGCCAAGTCTCAGTGTTTAGTCTCCTTTTCTGTACAGCTCCCTGTGCATGGTCTGTCAGTTTAATCATGGAGGTACGGGCTGGAGTTTTTGGCAGTTATTGTTATCAGTGATAATCGTATATCATCTCAGCACTGGCTTAGGTATCTATTTGTGTTCTCACTCGGCAATTGCGTTTTATGCTTGAAAGTGATTGCTAAAATGTTTACTTTCCAACACTGATTCTTTTCCCATGCAGCACAAAAATAAACTGTTTTGTGGAAGCAGAAATGCTTGGTAGTGGTAGGACTTTGTGCGCTTGCCTAACATGCTGTTGCAAGGACAATCAGCGTGGAAAACCAGGACTTCGAGCTCTGCATCTCTGCTTGATCTTGACTTGCCGGGTGATACGGTGGAGGTGAGTTACTGGACCCTTTGTGCTTATCACTCTGTAAACCATGAATCACCTCTGTGCAAGGATGTTTATTAAGATTTTAAAAGATCTTAAGAATATCTTCATGCGAATGTTCCTGGTGCCGTATTACACTGGTGACAAGCTTTATGTTTTGCATAACCTACAATCCACAATGTCTTTAACTACTGCATTGGTTTGATGTGGACAAAAATATGTCTTTGGCACTTAACGTTCCAGCTAAATGTTACATCACACCCACATTTTTCAGTTCAGTGATATATAAGAAAAAAAAAAAACGTGCAAAACAACCAACACAGAAAAGCAAGTTGTCCAGCCAACTAACAAATGTACTGACGTTATTATTATTCAAAAGATAATGTTCTTACCTAACATCTACCATCTTGAATGCATGGGAAGGAAAAAACCAACCACAGTGTAGTTGCTTGGCTGGGCTTTGAGACTACTTTGTATCGGTGATGCAATGACCAAAGTTCAGCATAGTGGTTTTATGATAAAACCAGCGAGAGTGAGGTCAGGCTCAGGTTACAGTTTTGGCCTCCTGCTGTGTTTGTTGGTTTTTTTCCTCACATGGAGAATGTATTCAGAACTGTTACATCTATTTTCTTTCCACCCCCTCTCCACCACTTCTAAGCTCCTCTCCCTGCTACCTCAACTCTCCTGTGAAACTAGCAGTTTTTTAGCTTTTCGTTTCTCAGTTACTGTTATGTATTATAATTTTCCCCCTAATTTGTGAAGTATCCCCTACTCATTTTCACTTTCTTCTAGGAGCTGCTTCCCAGATCCTCTTGATTTTGTTTGAGAAGCTAGAATTACCTGTAATCACTGGTAAACCAAGAGTCTTGAATGGAGAATAATGACAAGCACCTACCTGGAAGGTCAGTGGTTGGCTGTTAGCACGTTCTGTCATGGTGCTGGAGTATTTCACAAGGTGTAGAACTCGGTGAGGCAGTACAGAAACCATCCTCTGTCATAATGCTGCCAGTGACTGCAGAGGTGTATTCACATAGGACAAAAAATAAGACCGTGTCTAAGAAATTTTCGCACTGTTCGTGCCACTCGTTATGCAAGGGTATAGTTGTTTGTTTGTTTTATAAAGCTACCACCAATCAGAGAGAGAAATACAAA
This sequence comes from Tragopan temminckii, assembly GCA_028571105.1. Classification (NCBI taxonomy): domain Eukaryota; kingdom Metazoa; phylum Chordata; class Aves; order Galliformes; family Phasianidae; genus Tragopan; species Tragopan temminckii. Next base: position 7,656,956 of record JAOWBP010003659.1, on the reverse strand, counting down.
TATCAGGCAGATATGATTATGATGAGAACAAGACTGGAAAGAGTGAAGACAAACATGTCTGTAATATTTGCTGTTTCTCCAGTAATAACGGCTTACGTAAAAGAAAGTTGGTTATCAGTTATTCATCAGAGAATTTGTAAATCAGTAGAAGCACAAAAGAGTGCTCGATGTAACTGTACTGAAATCAGGAGGGGAATTAGGTTCATGTAGATACCAAACTTTAAGCAGATCTATGTAACATTAGAATCTCACTCACTTTTACCACTTCTTTACTGACACCTATCCTGTATTTCATTTATTCTATTAAACACGCAATTCACACCTTGCTGTAACGCTTCTTTTGTTGTAGCCTGTCAGTTAAACATGCTATTTCTGTATAAAATACATCATTAATGGATTTTATTGACAAGTTGCTACTGAACGTCTTGGAGCTGCTGGAGTGACTCAGAGTAGGAAAGGCTGTGCGGCATGCTACTCCCTGTGTATGAATCTGCAGAAATAATGAGACTTATTCTAATCTTCTGAGCAGAGCTCCTCTGATTTCATGGTTTCTGTTGGTGCCAATCAGATCTGTGCCGATGTCCCTGACTACATTTAGCATAAATTGTGATGACTGGAAGTGTGAAGTTGTGTCCTCATTTCTTCTGAACTCTCTGACTGTCTAGGACCAATCCTGCCTAGGAGGAAGGAGACGTTTACAGGTGTGGTTAGAAACTGCTTTCCCTTCATGTGCTCCCTTGCTGATGTGTCATTTGCAGGAAGATGTTTCTGCCCAGAGCCACCTGTGTAGTGGTACTCTGCCCTCCTGCAGCACTGAAGCTGCGGGGTACTTCCACTGGTTGTATGCACTCCTGGCAATTCAAAGAGGCAGGGGAAGAGGGAGAGATCTGCTAGTGGCTGTGGGGAGTTATCTCTGTTTGTCACGTATCTTTAGTATTTTCAAAGGCTTATCTGACTATATGACTTGGGACAAATCTGACCTATAAATCTAAAACTTAGAATAAGTGCAAAGAATTTTGTTGAAGTGTCCATAACACTGAGTGTGCAGATAGGGGCAGGAAGGTAGAAGATTCCTTTGATGGTTATTTGGATTAAAGAAGCCCACAGCTCAATTTGCAAGTGTAATTCTGAGTCCAGAATTGTCATTTTTATTACTGGCATAACTTTCAAAACAAAGTATCAACAGAAGATGCACGGGTACTGTTTTCAGAAGAATGTAATTAGAAGCAAATGGGAGTCACTAATTATATTGGTTAAACGTTAAATGCACAGAATGCTGTGATTTGGACTATTGCTTTTCATCTTTCAACTGACAGAAACAGGCAGAAGAGACACAGTTAAAAATGTTGCATTACTTACTTAAAGCGACTTGTGATTTCTTCATTGCATATCTTTGATTGTATTAAAATAATTTCAGTATTATTTTTACACAAAAGCATTACAAAGCAGCAAAATGCATGAGTTATATATCATCTTCTTGATACAATTTACTGTTAATTTAAGTGCTGTTCAAAACCTGTTGGGAAAGTTGAAATCTATGGTATTTGATACAGAATGAAAGCCATACTTGGCTGTGGTCCTGATACTTTCCTAGCCCGCAGGGCTTATCTCCTGTGTGGAAGATCCTGCTTTCGAGCTGGGGCCGTGCAGCGTGGGTGAAACACTGCAGCAAAGTGGGGCATCAGCACCCGCTCTGTTGTGGCAGATGGGGCACAGAGTGACACCCGCCTGCTGGAGCAGGGCCCTCTCTGCTGTTTTTGAAACCACATCCCTGTCCACTCAGTTCTTTCACCATCACTGGCTGCCAGATCCTTGAGGCCCCCTCAGCTGCTGTTACATCAGTACTCTGCTTAGTTTTTCTCTCTCCCTGTGACTTTTTAGGAGAATCCCAAGGGTCCTGTTTCGGTTACACAGTGAGAGAGCGGAGGGTGGGAGAGAGCTTGCAAGGTCATCTCTGTTTGGAAGCAGTTCTCTTGGCCTTTAGCCCTCCCCTCAGCAGCTGACTTTCAAATGGTAAGAGAAGGCTGTGTTCATGTGACCCAGGGGAAAGGCCCGCTCTGCGTGCAGAGACTGCAGAGGCCTCCTCATCTGGCACTGATGGGGAAAGTTGCTTTGCAAGGAAAGCCTTGTGTTTCAGTAAGTCTGTTCCTCCCAGTATCACTACAGCACCATGTTTACTTTTGCCTGCGTTGAGATAATATGCATTATTTGAGTGCTTTAGTATTAGTGTAGGGTGTGATTCTGTGCTGTTTTAGCCTATGAGCTGGAAGTAGATAATTTACCAACTCTGGGGTCCCAGAGGGTGTTAAGTGTGGGTCTGCCACCGCTTGTGCTACACAAGATAGTGGTCACAGATCAGCTTTCCCCAGGGTTACTAGCAAGGCCTTAAGTAATCCTACATCTGTGGCTTAAAGAGTTACTGCTCTGCAGCTGAGTCCCTGTAACCTGTTTGGTGCTCACCCACAGCCTTCCCTCACCACCACAAAGCTTTAGCATAGACTATCTTTAAGCTAAGCCCTTCTGTTTCACAATCATGAGTGAGGACTGTACGGTCGTCATGCAGGTGATAAGCAGTAAGGTATGAAGCCGCAGTAACTTGATCACCCTTGGGTATACATCTGGGCTGTAACACATTGTTTTAAGAGTCTCTTTTCAGTGAGAGATTTTTTGTTGTTTCTTATTAAATTTTGAGATCGAATCTATCCTTGTGAAGATCTCTGCAGGGTTAATCAATAGTGTTTAATTTAAGAAGGAAAGAAAAAGTTGTATTTGAGGAATAGCCAAGGAATATTTTTTCTATTTTAAATAACTAATAGATATTTTTTCATGGAAAGCTTTAGTGGAAGGAAAAGAGGTGAGCGGTAAAGTTTAGTGGGTAAATATTTAGCGGGGTGGGGAAATTTCTTTCAGTATTTTCAGATGTTTGTAGCATTTAGGTTAATCAGTCAGTTTTCCAGTGAAACCTGCCTTTGTCCTGTAGATAAAGAGTCCATATTTAATTCCTCGAGACCCTGGGATGGAGGAAGGAAGTTCTGTGCAAGTGTTTGAACAAGGGAGAGGTGGACTGAGGCAGCCAGAGGCGAAAGGCCGGGCCCCACGCGGCTCTTAAAGCCACCCACACAGCTGTACTGATCTCTCTCGGACTTGTGGTCCTCAGCCAGGACTTGACTACTTGGAAGACAAAAGTAGTACCTGGGGCACATATGTGCCATGTGCTCTTTTCCAGCTGCAGTAATACACTTGTCAGTAACACACCGCTTCTGCACCGTGCTACCCTACGCACATTTATATCTATCTTGTATGACTGAGGAAAAAACAAATGTTGACAGTGTGTAAAGGGAAATTAGTTCAGATATTTAGTATCTAGATTTTACTTTAGTATTTCACAGCATGCTTGCAAGTGTGCGTCAGATTTTTCCTAGGAAATTAGGATGCCTTCCAGCAGAAACTGATACATAGACTCAGCTTTTCCTGAGAAATAGCTTCCACTATTCCCCGAAGCTAAGGATTTGGAGTTTGCAGGATCAGGGCCTATCAACTTCACATCTTTCTTACTATTCTTTTTTCTCTTTCTTTCTTCTCCAGGAAAACAATACTCTGTCATGTCTCCATGTTAAAATGACTGGAAATTGAACGTAGGGGGATTTAGCATGTGATTACTTTTTTTAGACAGGATTTTCTTCACAGCTGAATTAGAGTGAGTCCTTTTTCTCCCAAACCAGATGGTAGGTGATTCAGTACTTCTAGCAGCAGAGAAATGATTTGTTTTCATTCCCCAGTAGCTGGTGTGAATGTACTTTTCTTTATCTATTTACAGATTATGTAAACACATTTTACCAGCATTGAGATACGTTCTTTACAGGCCTAATCCTGCAAAGAGTCCTGTATATGCAATGCCCAGCTTAGGAGGGGCTGCCTTGCTTACAGAGAGCTGTTTGCATGAAACTTGAGGCATTGTTGTATCTGTATTTGTATTTTTATGTGTACGCTAAAATGTATGATGCTTTATGAAGATGCAAACAGAACCGTAAGCCCACAGAACAGTTGAGTGACTTTGTGCACTTCTTTCACCTATCAAAATCTATGAGGATGCCCTTGATCTCTTTTGCTGTCTTTCTGCAACAAGCTATATTTCTTGGGGCTTCTGAGTTAAAGCTGAAAGCTTTAGCCCTATTGTAGAGTGTTAAGGTGAGTCCTTCCTGGTGCACAGGGGGAATAAGGGCCACATTCATGTGACTTTTTGGATTTGCCTTCTCCTGATGCAACAGGGGGGCTCAGCACAGAGAATGTCTTCTACCCTGCTGCTCTTGAATGGGGGCAGAAAAGCAACACTGGGAAGGGATTCTGTTAATAGTGAGAAATATTTGAGAATTTATTAAAAATCTCCGTTTATGTGTGTAAAAAGTCACCTGCATCTGTTTGTATGTGTGTATGTAAATATATAATGTGAATACTGAATGCTAAATGAAGCACAGTTTCTTATTTTATGTATATGTGCTAGATAAAACATGTAGAGCGTGTGTACGTCATGTCAGTGTATGGGTGTCTGAGGCAGAACAGAAAGATCTAAAGCTACCCACTTACTACATTACAGGGAAATAGTGTGTAACAGTGTGAAGCCACTGATTCATTACACAAGCAGGCACAAGTGAGGCTCCCCAAGCAGCCTGATGGCTATCTTTTCCAAGCTGTTAGGAGCCATTTTTGTAAGTTTGATGTACTTGTGCCCTAGCTTTGTTGGAGAATTGCAATGTTGAGCATACTCAACATATATACATACTTTACTGAGACACTAATTTTCCATTTATACAGCCAGTTGCTTTGTGTACCGGTCTGGCTGTACACACAATTATCTGAGTCTCTTGGTTCTCACCTTGTCTCCTCTTACTTCAGCTGAGCCTCTTCAGGTTCCTGCATAGAGAAGCTGGCCCTTTACTTTCTTTTCCAGGCTTATCAGATAGTTAAAACTCAGTTCAACATCTCCTACTTGGAAACGATGACAATCTTCCATTTCCATGAATTCTGGAAAATAAGACAAACTAATTTCTATCAAAATTATGTGCTGTGACTTGTCAAGTTTCTCTCATCAATTAAATTATCATTCAGTGGAGGGGTGGCATAAGAGGGCTCTTGGTTGTTGTTTTTTTACATGGGTAGCCATGTCAAGTAGTCAAGATGGGGTGATTTACTGTGCAGTAAATTACTTTTCCTTTTATACAAGGGAAAGCATTTGGGGAAGTTTGCTTCTTGGGCTATGTGGTTGTTGATGTTATGCAGGGTGACAGAAAACATGCATCTGCAGAAGGACACGCAGTCCTGCCGGGTGCTTCTGCATGGGGTGCTGTGTGAATCCCGGCTGAGGTTAGGCTGCGTGCTGGGAGGAATGTCAGCTTGTTTGGCCAGAACCGCTTAGGCACTGAGAGCTGCACCTCTTGACATATCTCTCGACGTATCTCATCCCAGTCTTGCTCAGTCTCGTTTTTTATACCTGGGAATTGCTTTACTATGGTACCAAAAAGAAATAAAAGCACGAAGTAATGGGTATGAAGCTGTAAACATTATACCTGTAAAGGAGCAGAACAACAGCTCCTAGCCCAGCTGTTGTGAGCACACAAGGGCAGTGCTATTAGGACTTCTGTTGTCAGACTGTTACTGTGCATGCCCTTGTGCACGCTGTAGTTGCCCCCTCACTGACAGCAGAGTGCTGCTTGGTGTGGTGTTCCGGTGTGCTCTGGCACCGAGATGCCTGTCCTTTACTGCTGGGCCTTGCGCAGCACCATGCCTGGCAGTGTGGCAGTGACCGTGGTGTGTAGTAGGTGAAGGGAGCTGAGGAGAATTAAGCAGAGCAATCTGGTGATGGAGGAAAGCCTGGCTTCAGCACTGAGGGCTCGGAAGGAGCAGGGCTGGGGACCAATTATACGTGACCTTCTGTGAGCCCCTGTGAGTGCACGGAGTGGAGAAAACATGGCTCGGAGCTTTGAGGGCTAAGTAATTGCTGGAAGCTCTGGGTTACTCAGGACAGAAGCGTATGTTTATAAGCACTGGAAGTACTGAAGAGTATTTCTTCTGGTTTCATTTAATAATAGGGCACGTTGTGTACAGTTTGTTTGCTGTATTGGTTCATTTTATTGTGTGTAAATACACTGCAGAAACAATTTTGTCTTTTGTTCAGTGTTACTCAGCATGATTTAATTCTTGTAAATCAAATGAATTGAGGGGGATAAGCAGCCTGCTCTAGTCTGTCTTGAAACAAGACCTTGGAGGGACACGTGCAGCTCCCCGGGAGTCAGAGGGCAGTGAGAAAGGAGCAGTGTGTGCTGCAGAACAGAAACCCTGCAGTCCACCCATGCTGCAGACAGGACAAGTCACTGCTAATGGCAGTTAGCTCAGTGAAAAGGTATCCTGACTGAGTCTGCTGTCCTGCGTGTGCTACAGAGATCAGCACCTTGTTGTTCTTTGTGGAAGTGATATGATGTAGCACTAGGGCAAATGGGAGCAGATCTGATCAACTCTAAGACATTTTTGTATTTGGGAATGAAAGCAGGAGTCCAGAGATGAAGTGGCTGTACGTGCAAGTAATTGTGTGACTCCTAAGTGACTTCTAAAAGGCAAACCATTATTTAATTGTTGGAAATACAAACTGTTAGCACGGATCTTCTGGTTTGACTGAGCTGTATCTGACTGTGACAGAGAGAGCAAAGGTGATGATAAGTCCTGGGATCCAAGAGGCCAATCTGTAACGTAACTGAAGGCAGAAACAGTTCACTAGCTGATTTGTAATGACAGATTTTTATTTTGTGTACAAAAACAGTTGATTAATTATCTTTTACTTTGATTAGGTCATTGCAGTCTTTCCATGTGAATCTATTTTACTTCAGTGGTGACATATGATTACAGTGAAAAAAAGGGCTTGATAACAAGAATTTGGTTGTTTTAGTATAAAGATATTGTAATGTAACCAAAAAGATAAAATTGGCTGAGTCTGTGTGCAGAATTTGAAAGCTTCATGAGAAGCACAAGTTGAAAATTGCCGTTCTTCTGTTCTGCTGTATGTTGTGCTTTTCTTGCAGTATTGCACCTTTGGAACAAGGGCAGTCTAGATCCAAGAGCTTAAAAGGCAATTGTGCAATTGTGGTCAATCACATTTTAGTAGCTTAGCACTCTGTCCCTCCTCAGCTGAGCTTCAGAAGCCGACTGGAGGAACTCTGCTTTCATGTCCTGTGGTGAAATGATACCTGTTAGCCTAAGCCACCTTCATGTTCTTGAGTTCTTCAACTCTGTTAACCTTACCACAACTTATCAGCTGTCCTTAAGCCTAGAAATATGTTCATCCTATTCAAGCTCGTGTGAGCAGAAAACATATTTCCTAAGGCCAGCATTTAAAAATGCTTTCACCTTTCAAAGAACCTGCAGAATTTGATGAAGTAAATTTTATTTATGCTTTTTTTTCTCTTTTTTCTTCTTCTTTTTTTCTGTCTGTAAAACTGATGTTTGGTTCTGCAGGTGATCTGGAGAGACACCAAATTTTGTTGGGAGGTAAATATAAGCCCAGAGTCAATGGAGCATTTACGAAAATACTTTCTGGAAAAAGTTGTATTGGCTGAAAAGGAGAAGCTTGCATTCAGCTGACATCACTGGAAGATGCACACACAAAGTGAAAGTACTTTGTGGCCTTTAGGCTTCTGTTCCTGTGGTACATGAGGTTTTATACTACACAGAAGATTGAACCCTTCACTTTTCTTGGTAATAGAGATTAAGTGGGTACCTCTGATCGATTCCTGTCTGCTCTCTGTGGAGTATCCCTCCATGACTTAAAGGAAGTGCTGTGCCAAGAAGACTACTTGGATTGAAACACTGTAATACAGGAGTGATTAACTGATGGTAATTTTTAAAGAGATGACTCCAGTAGTTCCTGCTTATGTAGATCATAGAAATAACTTGAAGGAATATGTTCACCAAAGTGAAATTCTCTCTACCAGCATTCGGTAATAGGTTACTTACGCTTGTTTACTTCAAACATGGTGTATTTTTCTCTAAGCCAAACTGGAAATCAGATTTTCTTCTTATTTAAGTGTATCAGAAGTAACTGTTAATGTTGGTAGGGTTACAGAGATCTTAAGTGAATGTTGCCAGTGGAAAATCAGGCCCAATGCTTTTTGTGTGTTTGGCCAGAGGAAGGGACATTTTCCATTTTCCATTGCTGATTGAGTTCCCCTAAAATCTTATCTAGTATACAGGAACACTGAAGCTGTTTCAAGAATATATTCAACCTAGTTCCCTACCACACAGGAAAATCATGCAATCAAGTTCCCCATTTGAGTGGGTTAGGAGAAGCGTATTTCCTGTCTCCTCCCTTTGACTGCTTTGTCCTAGATTTGGAGTCTCTGGGATTCAAGCTGTCTGTGTGTGAGGCTGCGGGCACCCCTGTGCTGGAGAGAGCCACCTCTCCCTGCAGTCTGTTCTTTGGGTGCTACTTTGAGGGCTGAGTTAGAAGGCTGGTGTATGGCTTGCTTAGTTGTCTAGGTGAAACCAATAACGTGAATGGGCTGCATGAGGAGTTCTTCTTCATCCTGCCCAGACTAAGCATGACTGGATATATCAGAAATCCTGCAGGTACTCAGTTCTGGGTCCTGTCTGCACGCATCCACAGCACTGGTCTCCAGGAAGCTGGATTTGGCTGACTGGAGGATATGGGTTGCATTAAAAGGCCATTCCCTGCTGGGATATTAGAAGCAACTGCAGAACAAATACTCGCAACTTGCTTTCACGTTGTATTGCACAGGGCTTGTTCTCCTTTTGGTGCCTTTGGACTTGATGATCCTTGTGAGTCCATTCTGTCTCAGGATATTCTGTGATTTCTTTGCAGATGACTTCTCTGATGCTGCTTTGTTTTGATCCCAAAGCCTTGATTTCTCAGTAGCCTCTACTGTCTATGTAGCAGTGGGTTCACCAACTTTCCTACTGGGAATTCAAGGAGTTTGGGAGAAATGAGTGATTCCCAAAATTGACAGCTCACTTCTCTGGCAGTACCATGGATTTGATCTGGCCCTGGTCTCAGGGACAGCTTGGCAGAAGGTTAGGGAGGAAAGCAGTACTGCTTTTATTGTGTTTCATGTGCTGTAGGCTGCTGATGTTAGGTGCTGAAAGGAAAAGTGTTATGAGAAGAAGGTTGTGGGTGAGGGAGAATCATTGCTATCAAGTGAACTAGGGGGTAGGACGCTGACATCTTGGCACACAGGACAGGCTGAAGAGAAGGAATGACTGACAGAAATAAAATCTTCTTAGTCCAGGCAATGTCAACCTGTCATCGTGAGTTCAGTAGTTATAGAACTGCAAGCCTACTGCTGCCTGCTTTGCAAAGGGCAGATCATGAATTACAAGGCATAGCAGAGTACTTAGGGCTTTGAGGTGCTGACAAGCTGATACCACCCAGAATAACTATGGAGAGCATGGTTATGGCCCACATGAGATAGAGTTTTAAAAGCTGAAAAAAACAGTTAGCAAGCATGCAGCATACATACTCAAAATTAAGGCCTTGCTTTCTGCCTCCACAGCAGCTGCATACATGTGTGCAGCCCTGGCACACCTGGGAATGGGGTAACCATGCTGGGTAGAGCAAAGGGCTGGAGAGTGATGCCACCAAGGCATATAGAACCCTCACAAGAGAGCCCATTTTGGGATGTGGAGGCAATATTGTGGGTCTGAGAGAATGCAGGACTAAGGTAAGAGAATGCAGGAGCACACTGGTAAGGGACACTAAGTGAGGAGCCAGAAAGGATTTTACTGTTTGTGGCTTGAGGAATGGGGCAACGAGTGATAGAAGGTATGGGGAAGGTAATGGAGTATCTAGTTGGGCTGGAGTAATTTTAAAGTATATTCAGACTTTGTGGTTGATCCTTGGCCATTTGGAAATGTTCTGGTATTCTTCAGCTGCATCTGGCAGTCTTGGTGTCAGGCAATTGAGTCAGTACCTAGAGCAGTGACAATATGTCCCTCTTGTTTGCCATACACACCTGCAGATTTAATATTTTTCTTCTGGAGAATATGGCACTTTCCTGTCCTGTGGAACAATGCCTCTCTTCTGCCATTCTCATGGAGATGTGTGGGGATGATATCACTTCCTAGCAAAGCACTGGTGAATCACTTTGTTGGTGTTCATGAATCACTTCTTTGCTACCATTTTCTGCACTGGTCTTAATATAATTTCCAAAAGCAAAAATCATCATTTCAGAGTCCTCTTACTCTTTGTTAAAGAGAGAGTACTGAACTTATCTCATTGCCTGACTTACCAAACCAAGTTCCCATTGTGCTGCAGCTGGAGTTATTGACACCCATCCAGTTCATTTTCTCCACCGCAGAGGCAGGCTTGCTTATCGCAGAGTGAAGAGAGGGAACATATATGTTTGTCTCAGAGGCTCAAGTGGCAAGTCTGGTAACGTGGATTAAAGTTGTCTTCCCTGTCCATTTCAATTGCTGGACATTTCACTGGACCGCTTGAATCCAAGGTACTTCTACTCACTTTTGTTGTTCTGCTATAGATCTGATAACCTCTGCACAGGAGCAGAAGCACTCTGAATTGCCATGGATTGGTGTGTAAATGTTCTTCTGCTAGACGCTTAGTCAAAAGCCTCCTATATTTTTTTAGCTACTAGGAAGTGTAACTGGTTGCTCAGATTCTCCATGAACTTTGTGGTGTAAAGTAGGCAGGAAGCTGGAGTAAGCAGCCTTGGTTTAAGGGATAATCAGGTGACAGGCTGTGTAATTGCTAGTTGTGTTGAGGTAACATCAAGAGTCTTTGATACCCATCTTATGCATTGGCACAGGGCTTTTTTTTTTTTCTGGGGGAAAAGGAGTGTGAATGGTGTGAACATGATTTCGCAAGGGTGCAGGCACTTGTGGTTTATTTTTGGCAAAGCCTGAGGCTGCTTTAAGTAGTTGTTATGACACCACTAATCCTTTGGCAACCACAAGTTCAGGGAGCTGCACAGGCAGCTTGGAGGTGCCTTTGCCCATTACCTTGTTGGATGAGGCAAGCACACCTCAGTCACAAAGATCCAACCTGTTTCTCTGATCCAGCACAGCATATGGTCTGGCAACTCTGCTGCTGTCTTTGGAGGCTGTTTCCTATTGTTTTGTCTTGACCATTGTGCTTCACCATTTCTCTGTAATACATTACACGTTGTAAGCTGGTATATGTAACATTTCCCAGTAGAAATTTAAAGTGAAAATTCTTCCTTGGAGGTCAACATGCCACGTGGGACATGGCCCATGTGTGGGCAGCATCTGACAGATTCCTGCCACTGCCACCCAACAGGCTTGTCAGAAATGACAGCACCTGCCTGTGGATTACAGTAACACAGCATTACCAGCCAAAATGAGAAGCATTAGCAGCGTTGTTTGCTCTGTGTGTTCATATTCCCGATTCTTCTTTGCTATGATAAACGCATTATAAATGTCTGCCTGGATGTGTTAGGAAAATGGTGTTGGATACTGTTCACTTCTGAGCAGCCTACATGTAATTAATGTATCATAAAAGCAGCTTGGAATATTGCTTGAGAGTTTTTCAGTTATCCATGATTCTATATACGTAGACAGATAAGGAGGTAACCTGTCTGAAAGATTTCTCATTACAGAATTAGTGCCAAGGGTCAGATCTTTCTGACCCCATTGCTAGAGAGCTCTGTTCTCATATTTGCAGTGTGCCTATGTGCTGGAGAATTTTCAGTTTTCTTTATCATTTGTGATGGATGAAATCACTTGAAATCTTTTCTTTTTTTTTCCCACAAAAGGTTCTTTGGCTTTTTCTGCCCATCTTGCAGCTGTTAGTGTGCTTCATGTGTTTTATTTGCACTCAGTAGCAAAATGCTATTTTGCGTCCAATAGGAATTGGCAAAATAGCTGTTCATTTACCCTCTCTCCAAGTTTGCCTTCAGTCCAAGCTGCTTAATTTTCCATGTGGTCTGGTGTCAGCCTCCCATTGTAAATTATCTGCCCTCATGACCCACAACCTGATTTTTCTTACTCTGCTCAACGGAGCTACTGATGACTGAGTTTAAGAAGTCAAGCTAGTGCTGAGAGAATACCTGTGAGTATTTTGTAGCGGTGTGATTTGTTCTTACTTGGCGCGTTTTGTAAGGCTGTTTGACTCCCTCCTGCCCTGCTTTCAAATACATGACCTTGGAAATTGATTGGTTTGAATATAATTTTTTTTTCTCATCTGCAGTCCCTGGAGAATTCCGATCGCAGTGTTGGCTTGAGGCTGTGCCGAACTAAGAAACAGCTGAGCTGAAGTTTCCAGACTAAAAGATATGACTGCTTCCAGTAACCTTGGTACCCGTCTTTTGCTTTTTTTCCAGACAATATCCAGCAATGTCTAAGTCTTACTGCATTGTATATGTTTAGTGTTTTTGAAAAATAAGAAATTTCTTGAGTACCTATTAGAATTTATGAAAATAATGGGTCCTCTTTCACTGTAAGTGCACACGTTTTTCTTCTTCTATATGTTTAGTATTGTAAACTGATCATTTCTTTCCATCGGTATGGGGATACTTTTGAATAATGTACCGTGTTATAGAAAAGGGAAGGAAAAACTCAACAACCATGTACTCTGCCTGAAGGAGCTTTCAAAGTACGGCAAAATTAGCAAATATGAATTGTAGATCAAGAAATAAGGAGAAAAAGGGAGCAAAGATACAGAAGCTAAATTGAGATTGTTCAAAGAGGCAGGAAGAAGGATTTGGAGCAGCAGAGGATGAAGGATGCTTTGTAATAAAGACTCCATAATAAGGGTCAGCATTGCTGTCTGAACCTTTCCTGGTGCAACTTGAAGCCATTCGCTCTCATCCTATTGCTGTTATCTGGGAGAAAAGGCTGACCCCCACCTCACCGCAGCCTCCATTCAGGTAGTTGTAGAGAGCCATAAGGTCACCTCTGAGCCTCCTCTTGGCCAGACTGAACAATCCCAGCTCCCTCAGCTGCTCCTCATAAGGCCTGTGCTCCAGACCCCTCACAGCTTTGTTACATTTCTTTGGACACACTCCAGGGCCTTGATGTCTTTCTTACAGTGAGGGACCCAAAACTGAACATGGTACTCGAGGTGTGGCCTCACCAGAGCTGAGTACAGAGGGACAATCATTTCCCTGCTCCTGCTGGCTGCTTTATTTCTGATACAAGCCTTGATGCCATTGGCCTTCTGGGCCACCTGCTCACACTGCTGACTCATGTTCAGCCGAGCATTGACCAATACTGCCAGGTCCATTTCTTCTACACAGTCTTCCAGCCCCAAGCCTGTAGCATTGCTTAGGGTTGCTGTGGCCAAAGTGCAGGACCAAATAGATGTGTTCTCTTCCAAACCTGTCAGGAATGGCCGTGCAAACTGAATTTTGGTGGCCTTTGGGAAAGCAATGCTGCATGTGCCATAGATATGACCAGTTAGTATTTTTCTCCAGCCAAGTGCTGGGACTGTATCTGCAGCTCTCTATTTGATAAAATCTGGGGCATCTGAAGGGCAGACAGACTATGCTGGTGCTTGTGTATCTGCTGGAGAAGGTGGAGGTGTGCCTCTGCTACATGGGGAAATACTGGTACATGCTGAAACTTCTATTACAAAAAACGCCGAATTGCCTTTAAAAGGTAATTCACAAAAGAGGAAAAACTAACAATGAACTGAGCAATTAGCTTGTCTTTTACTTTTCTAGGTACTCTTAACAGCTACACATTCCTCTACAATTTAAAATTAGTCTTGAAGATGTTGAAGCATTAATTTGATATCTTTACATACTTCCTGGCTGATTTAAGATGTCCTCCTGGAAGAAGGGCATTTTTCTTCAAGTTAGCTGCCCTTTATTACTGTTGCTGATCAAATTAAGTTGTTATCTGTCAGAGATCGCAAACTGTCCACAAATCTGATCATATTTACGTATGTGTTTTCATTAATTGAAAGATGAAGATACCTTGAAAACTAAATGAACTTTGATAGCAGTTTGAGTGAGAAATCAAACCCAGGTTTTCAACACATCAGTATTCTGTTAGATTTTAGTGATATGCATCAGTCTATGGGTCATATCTGCAATTCTGCATGTACTTCAGTGTTTGTTCTTGTTCCGTGTGTGCCTTTTCCTCTCTCTTTCTGGTCATCGTTTCAAAAACATCAGCGGAACCATGGCTGAGCATTTCTCCTGCTCCCACCTGTGCTTTGGGATGCATTGGCAGATAGAGGCCTCAAGTTCCTCTTGGATGCATCTGGATCATTTTATTAGGGAATCCACTGAGCCTGTGATCAGTCTGAGTGCAGCTGATGATGAGCAGCGCCGAGGTATGGTACTGAACTGCTGATCAAATAGGTGTATTTCAGAAGACTTGAAAGATTAGATGATTGAAGAATCACTCATAAGCCACAGCTTCAACATGAGGACTTTAAGGCAGCCACAGCTGTGCGGAGTACCTTCACCAACAATCTTTCAGCTTCTGACAAAACTAGGATCTTGATGGTAACTGTGGGTGGTCTTCCTTGGCCTGATTTTTAGAAATTCGGTACATCGCTTTCTAGTTATGCAGCTGATACTCGTGTTTGTATGAATGACTATTTAAGGAAGGAAAGATCAGATGTTTGTTGTTTCGTTTCAACATAAATCAAACTTTGTATTCACATAGCAATTCTAGTCTAGCCCCAGGAATAGCTTTAGTATTGCTAAGTGTCTGGAGAGTATTGACTACAGAGACATGGTTATAAGCAGGCTATAATAGTTTCTACTGCTGTTAACAGTTCGTAGAAGAAAGGCAGCATTATTCATCAGTGTTTAAAATGTGCATGACTTGCATTGCACAGAAGTCAGATTGGGAGAATGTCAGATTTTTTTTCTGAGATTCTGCCAGGAAAGTCTTCAATAACTGGAGAAATTCTTTTCACTGGTGAAATCAACATGCAGCACATTGTGTTATTATAATTGCTTATAGCTCACCATGAAAGTTGTCTTTGTATGTGTGGATGTACGGCTTGTACTGTTTTGTTTTTATTTATTCTGCATTCTCTATTATAATGTTCTTTCCTTTTTTCCAGACCAGAAAGATTGTTATTGAGCTTTCCACAAAGCTGAAATAATGCTGTGTGTTAAAAAAATGTTAACAATTTGAAGAAGTTATAAAAATTTATAAGTTGACTGAATACTTTGGAAATTTCTGCATATTTTAATATAAATAGGTAATGCAAATGTTTGTTCTTTGCATTTAAAGGTGGGTCTCTGTTTTCTAAAGGTCTTGTATATAAATTTGATTCTTACAATTACATTAGAACAAAACCAGTATTTTTTCAGATTATGTAATAGGAAAAGTGTATTTGCCAAAGACACAGAACATACGTGGTTATCTCTGAATGTCACACAGTCATGAAATTTAACATAAAATAGTATCAGTTGTTTAAATGACTTAATTAAATGAAGTTAGGGGACTGCCTGTTGCAGTCAGCTGAGGTTCTTCCATTCAGTTTTTTAGGTCCTGGGTTGGCACAAGAAAGGAAAAACCATGCTGCATCTGGCTGAAAACTAGAGGAAGTGAAATTTGTATAGATATCCTGACGTTCCAGATCGCGCTGGTATAACTTGCATAAAAATTCACTTTCAGAAAATCAAAGAAATCGTGGAAGATGGAGGAGTTACGTCAGATGGATTTGGTGTAACGATGAGCTCAAGCTTTATTCGAAACTGTAAAATAGAACAGGAGGATACAAAAGAGGGAGAGGAGGAGTAGAAAGTGCTGAAAGGGAAGAGGTGAGTTTCAGATTACAGTGAGGTGAGCAAGGACCTAAATGATAACAATTTTAACAAAGATTAGTCCAAAATGTTAACAGTTCAAAAGTTGTGGTTCACTGGAGATGCTATCTGAGAGGAAAGATATCAGACTGCTTGTTGGGTTTTTTTTCATTGGTTGGTTGGTTATTTTGTTTTTCAATTTCTTGAGTTGGTTTTTTTTTTTTTTTTTGGTGGGTGGATGGTGAGGAGTTAGGTAGTGGTGTGAGTCTTGGGTGGTGTGCAAAGTAGAAAGGGTTTCTTAATTTTCCCTGAACAAGGATGAATGTTTGATACTCTACTGCAGCTTCTCCAGAAACACCACGGCCGTTAGGAGTAGACCTAGAGAGCAGTAGTTTCAGTGGGGTGCCCTGGACTGCGTGCTGTGTGCAGCTGGTGTGCTTCCCCTGTGTTGCTGGGAAACTTGGGGGCTGCTCTTTGATGCAAACGCAGCACTGCATGTGGAGAGACTGAGGGGCTGTCATAAAAAGCACACTCCTGCTTCAACTAATATAGAGGCACCCTGTGAAACCTGAGGACAGCACTGGTGGCAAGGCAGGAAATGCTCAGAATCCACTAGTCTGTGTTGCAGATGCTGGCAGAACATACAGCCCTAAGGAATACCTGGGTGAAGTGGTCACAGTGGTCTGTACTGCACAGTAATCACTCTCAGAAAGAGAAAAGGGAGATGATTGGCTGGATGGATGTGTATGAAAAAAATAAAAAGATGCTGGCCCCTTAGAAGAAGAGTTGTGGGGCGATTTTGTCCGATGAAACAGTGCTGTCCAGTAAGTTCACATGAGAAGGGACATAGGTAAGGTAACAGAAAGTTCTGTGGAGTCTGCCTTCTCCTCAGGCTGAAGAAGTTCCCAGGGAAGTTGGCACCTTACTGAGGTTACTGCAGTCTGGTATTTCAGAATGGATTCTGTCTTGACATTTTTGAAGGAACTAGCGACGCTGTGTAACATCAGCACCATTAAAAAGTGTGCAAAACTAATACAGAAGAGTCCCAGGTTTGGGATATGCTGTTTTTGTAGGTCTTTCTCTCAAGACATCCCGGTATGTTCTTTGTGACTTGAAAGGCTTCCTTGGTCACTGTGACCAGTGCCATGAAATAACATTGCTGCTAGATGGTGATTTGCTGTGCTTGTAATTTTGAAAGACTGCTTTCCAAATGATATCATCGTGGTAAATGAATCCTTTTAAGCTTATACTCATGAAACTGAATTCAGTTCAGGAATCTGTTGATTCTTCAGTCTCTTGTGAGTAGTTTCCATTGTAATATTCTCTGGGATCATTCATTCTGAGTGCTAAAAATGACTGATTGGTAACGGGGAGTTATCAGAGACTCAGAGACTCATTTCCATGTTCCTTGTCAGTATGCCACTTCATACTGTGTTTATTCTCAGAGCCTGTCATATGAAAGTACAATTTTACAGAACAGAGACACAGAGAGAATTAATGATGTAAGTTTGTGTAAGGAAATATGTTGCAGAACTGATCTTGGGTTTTCTCGGCTTATGGTGTTTAGCCACAGGACTGGTTCTCCTGCTCTGCAGCAGTTACTTGCCTTTCTCATTGAGGCTCTTGGTCTTCCCATCTACCACAGTCAAGAAGACTGCCACAGATACAGTGATCAGGTGAGCCTGAATGTGACAGATTTTTAACAAATGGCTGATGTACCGAAGTATAACATGTTTATGTATGTCAGTACTTTGAAAACACTGTCAACAAGAGCTATTATCTTTGCTACAAGCAATAAGCATGCACAACAGTTTGGCTTTTGAACTTTGGAAAAAATTATTTGCTAATAAGATCTTGGCTTTTGAAAGACAATGAAATGCATGAGCACAACGCAAACTTTTTACTAGATCTTGTCAGCAGTTATGAAGATAAATTTTAGCAGTGTTAGGATTTTCCAAGCATCTTTCAAAATGACTGTGCAGCCTTGCTAAATTTGCTGGTTCTCGTATGCCTTCCTCCAAGAACAGTTGGCCTTCATTGCTTCTGAGCAATATTTCCTTGGAAGCTCTAAGAAAACAAAAGGCAACCCGGGGAAATCTGAACAGATCTCTACTTAGAGATCTCTACTTAGAAACCAGCCACGTTCAATCTGTAGAGTATGTAGAATTCTGTAGAATTTTTTTATTTTCTTTCTTCCTGGGGAAAGGCAGAAGAGGGCAATAGGTGCAGGCTGGGGAGGGAAGAAGCAGTGCCATGACCCTGCAGCATTTCTACACATTGAGTCACGGAGTGACATTTAAACAATTCTCACTGCACCCAGTATGAAAAACTTTGATGCTGATCATACTGCTGGCCGTTCTCGAAGAAAGGTTAGGAGAAAAACAGTCAAGGCACCAAATCCATAGGTAGCCTTTCACGTGTTTCAAATGTCAAGGAGTCTTACCAGAAAAACCTCAAGCCAAGTGATTCTTTAATGCCTTTTTCTTGGCTCCAAACTTTCCATCTTTAGAGCTGGTGGTTTCCAAAACCACAGTTATTCAGCCAGCGTGTTCTCTTGACCAAATATCAGTTTGTTTCCTGATTTTGTTCTTCTGAAATATTTTACATTCAGCAGGGCAGAAAGGCCTCCCTAGTATGTGGTGGAGCAAGGAGAGCTGTGCTCTTTTTACGGGTTAGTTCTCTCAAAGAACAGTTCTCCATGCTTCTGAAGACATTGCTACTGAAATAATTAAAAAGAATAATTGAATTTTGAGTAAAACTAAGACAGAATCTTTAGGTGCTCTTGTTTTTTTTGATGCTATGTGTTCATGTGTAATTCCCTTTGAGGTTTAATGAGAGAGCTGTTTTTTTGTTTTGTTTTGTTTCATTTTTTTAGAAATATGCTCTGCTTGAAATGTTGTAAGGTTTAATCAGTGTCTTATTACATAGGAAGCTCATGCACATTTGTTTAGTTGCTGGATAAATGGATTGGTACTGACAGTGATTTCAGAGGATAATAGGTTGTTAAATTAATGTGAAGGGCCTTGTTCTTTTGCTTTGCTGAATGTTTTCTGATGACTGAGTTTCCTGGGGTGCCCTTTTTAGGGCCTATGCCGGTGGTTATCCCTGTTACTGTGTAGGTATTAGGTTCAGTAAGGATCTGGAGTAGCTTGCTCTGGGATTTTAAATATCAAGAGAGAGATGCCAGGCAGAAAATCCATTGCCTTGGAAAGCTACAAACTAATGAAATTGCACACTGAAAATTAAAAGCATAAAATGTTCTTTCAAAAGTTAATACATTTATCTAGATGCATTATCCCAAGTGGTACATCATATGGGTAAATAAAATACTTCTATAATAGATTTGAGACCTGTGGAAACAGCATTATACCGTTGGTCCCTGCATCCTTTTGCTGTTCAACAGACAGGAAGATAGGTGTGTGCAGGTTTATTTCAGAAGCTCCTTTGCACTTTGACTCCTGTTGTCTGCTTTGTTTTCACACGCTGCTCTCTCTTATCTCTGTAATTTTTTCCCTGTACTCCAGTAATTCACTGTGTACCTCTGATTCTGCATGAGTTGCCTTAGGCTGTGGTCTGATGTAAGCTACTTGTGCGAGAGTATCCCTTTCAAGTATCTGTACTTTTAAAATGATACAGGTCATTCAAAATGCAGAACATAGATGCGTGAGTATGCTAACAACATTGCTGCCGATTAACAGATGTTCAGATCACAAGGTGACAGAACTGCAAAGTGTCTGAACTAAGGCTGTCTTTTCAGTGGAACTTCAGCCTTGTTTTGCAGATGTGCTGAGACAAGGTTTCATTACATAATCATGTAGGATTTTTTTTAACCTTCTAGTACTGTTTGTGAGTGGAGAGCTGGATAGGGAGCTGTGCAGCCATTGCTGCTTGCATTGTGACTTGATGTGTGGCTTTGTATCCAGTTGCACATGGCACTGCACACTGTGTCAACTTGGCCTTGGATTAAGTTTAGTCATAGTGCACATATTGCGTGTGGTGCCTGTAGGGAAGCAGGAAAACATCCTTGCTGCTGTGGTTTTGAAATCATTGATGATAGATTGCATTGCTGAAGTCAGTGATATAAGATCAAATTAACATCCATAATTACCTGTGAAACCTCAGAATTTCATGTTTCAGAATGTGAAATGTAGCTAGTTAGCTTTCCACACTTTGTTTTCCGATATGTCTGGTCCAGTTTGAATGCCTTGTCCCGGAGTGGGAAGCAAGTGCTGTACCGTATGTGGGTGAAGTTAATCAGTTTGCAAGTATGTAGTATCCCATAAATTTCCCATAAAATCCTTTGAGTCCTCATAATATTTGCATGATGCTATAAAATGTTTTGTTGCAAAGTGAGTATCTGTTTATTCTCAATAAGAAACACGTATGTTTTTTTGTTCGTGCTTTGTTATTTGCAAGTTATATGGTATCATATGCTTTGTTCTTCTGAAGAAAAAAACAGAAACAAAAAGAAACTGTTTAGCAGCAAGGTATTGTTCTTAGAACTTTGACAGTTTGCATGGAAACTACTTGCTTCTTGTAGACAGCTCCTGAGAGACTTGCAGTTATGTTAGACAAAATGAATGATTTAATTATTTTCATGAAACTTGAACCTTTACATATTCCTCCTCCCTCTGAATGTCAGGCCTTATGTAGTCTTGATTTTCTTCCTGCACAGGGTGCGATGAAAAAGAAATTATTTCAGTTAAGTGAATAATTCACACACAGTAATTTGTTTAAACTTTCTTGTTTGCATCACACTGATGATACAATTGCTGGTATTTATATACCTTTGATAATTTCTGTAACTTTTTTTTTTTTTTTTTTAAACTCTGTGTATCAATGCATAACAGCGTTTTATGAGCCATTGTTAATCACACTGGTGGCTTGATGGGGTTTGGCTGCTCTTGGTGGTAAACACTTGGTGCCAAAGCACAAATGCTTCCAAATAAATGCTCCTGGAATAATGTAAGCTTCACTTTCCTTGAAGGCTGCTCTGTGAAGCTCAGATGCTGCCTTTAAGTATTTTCGCTTGTAGAATTTAGTTACACAAATATTTGTGAGTTGTACAGCAAAAAGGGGCACACAGAATGCTTGAGGTAATGGAATGCAGGAAGCGGTCTGCAGCGTAGACTTTAGCTCTCATGCTGTGTTGAGCTCTTTCTGTTCTTAGAGATGCGTATGATGCAGAATGTTCATATACATCTGAGATGAAACTTATACAAGTGCTGGAAGAGTCACTGGTTTGCAGTCTGCATCTCTCAGATCCCTTTCCGGTCTTGCACCTGCTAGCAAGTGCTTCCTGCTCTTCAGACTGCTGTTACCAGCTGGAGCAGATAAGGGACAGTGTAGAGTACTGTAGTGTGTGTGATAGCTGTTCAGTGGACTGGTTCCTTCTGCTCACACCAAAAGATGGTTTATACCTTTTTGCTTCCTTCATCAATCTTATGGCTCAGACTAGTAAGCATTAATTGAATTTCTTCTTCATGCTTTGCAAAGTCAGAGATTGCATTGAAGAGGAAGTGTTCCATGCTGTTCTTGAGAAATCTGGCATTTGTATTAGGTGACAGAGCGTGTTACTAAGTAGACTTCTTAAAAAGGATCTGTGAGGACATTGTACTATCATTGTGTGTTAGAGTGCTGCAGCCACAGGTGGGGACTTAGTTGATAGTGGTGACTGATACAGTGAGTACCTGAGCCAGCACATCAGAACAGTACAGACAGCTTTATGGGGTCCTAGAGGCAGTAAAGATTAGCCAAGGCATAAATGCTTTGCTGTATTACACCCTCACCGCAAGTCCTGGGGAAATGGCACAGGCTTCATGTGGTGCAACCTGCTCTCTCTAGATTGTGCCAATGGCCACATCACCCAGCCTCAGGACTATGATGAAGTCGTGGCCCTACTAAATGCATCCTCTTCCTCCTTCTGAAGGCCTCAGGCCTCCCATTCAGCAGCATGTAGAAACATCTTTCAGCCAATACAGTGTGAGCAATCTTGCACAGCTTCATGGCATTTGCCTGCATAGCTTTAACCTTGTGTTTCTGAAGGAGGCTTCAAAGGGCATCTGGTAGCCCAAGGGTTCAACCCAAGGTTTGGAAACAGATATGGTGTAAATGGGCAGGACATGGTTAGGTTTGTTCAGGGGCAAAGAACTGATAGGAGACACCTTTGTACTGGAACCATTTTACCATCCCTTGTGAAGGTCAGGGCAAAGTAGGTAAGGAGGATGTGGACTTCTAGATATAAAATGGGGAAGAGCCAGGCACCAAGACGTGGAAATCTGGCATGAAGCTGGGATAGCGGCGCAGGGTTTGCAGGTAGTGTCTTGAAGTGGAGAGATGCTGAGAGAGATGGTGGAAGTGTGATTTGGGAGAGAAGGAAGAAGGGTACCATGTACTTTCAGGACTATGGTATATGTTATCTGGCACTCACTTGCACCTGCATTTGAGAGATTCCTGTGTCGGTTTGGAATTTTGGAAATGTCTGTTTATTCTGTCTCTCTCCATGATTAGAAGGCCAGTTTAAGGCTTTTATCTACTTGGGGAAATCCCTGCAAAGTAGGCTAGGTTTTGAATTTACAGCCTACTTAAAGACCCAACAGTATACACAGTGTAAATTCACACTTCAGCTTACTTCACAGGAACTCCCCCGCAGAAACAAACCCTCAGAGTCACCTCTGTACCTCAGTCTGATGCTAAAAGTGAGCGGAATCTTCTCAAAATGTGGGCCTCCAATTCCATTTTTATAGCTGGGTTTTTCTGTCTTTTTTTTTTTCTTTCTTTCTTTCTTTCTTTTTTTTTTTTTCAACTGCTGTAAATCTCTGTAGCTTTGCTGAGGTTGGAGGAGCTGGGCCATTTCACATTGCCTAGAAGCCAACCCTTTGCCTCAAGTAACCTTTTATTATCAATTGGCTGGAGGATATTTTCCTTTTTACTGGCTTCATTATTAAGCTGTTCATTCACTCCTACCCCTGCTGATGTCTTTTTTTCTTTTTTTTTTCTTTCCTGTGAATTTTGTGTTGTGTTTTTCCTCCCATGTAATTTCCTAATAGTGAACTAGTGACAGAGTGGGCTGCTGGTATTTCGTCTTGTGGCTGGAGAGGTCAGACTGCTTCTGATAGAGACAAACACTCCATTACAGTAAACTCACAGAAAATTTTCCTTTTCAGCCTGAAAGGAGAAAGAAACAAAAAGTCTACCAGTATCTTTTCAAGAAATTACTTCTGTGAGCTGGACTGTATATTGGCCTGTTTGATAATATTCTGTGTAAAGAATTTAAAAAAAAAAAAAAAAAAAGATGTATTTCTTCTCCTTTTTCTCCTTCTCTAAGGAGGTTTGGCTCAAGTCATGGCTTAGTTCAGATTATAGACTTGCACTGAAAACGCCAATTGTTTATGCTGTGCATGAGTGAAGAAATGGTCAGTGCTGATGTCCAGCTAAAAGAGCACAGGGACTTGAACCTTCGAAGTTACCTATCTGCTTCTAGTATTTAGGAAAACTTGATTGTTGGCAGGAAGAACTTAGTGATAAAGCGGATACATAACACAGAGAGAAAGTACCTTGCCCGTGAAGGACAGCATCAAAACAAACATTCCCTGCTTCGCCTCTTCAAAGCACTTATCAAAACCTGTACGTAGTAAGGGTGAGACATGAAAAGCCCATGAGACACTTTCATTCCCTCCTCTTCTGCTCATCGTTCTCCAGTGTTTGCAAAAGCATGTATGGTTGCCCAATTTTACTGTAGCAGAAGCCCTTGGCACTGATACCCTCCTGGCAGATTGCTGCCCTATGATGTGGTGCCCTCTGGGGAAATTCAGTCCTGCACACAGCAGCCGTGCAGCTGGAAATCTCTTTGTATTCGGCCTGCTTTGTTCACTGGATGAGTTCAGTACAAGTGATTTTTGTTTATTTTTTGTTCAAATGCATGCCTGGTGAAAACCGTTTTCACCAATGAACTGAAGTAATGATTTCTCTAACAGTGCCATGCTGAATTAGTGCTGTGCTGTGACTGTATTAAGATTTATGATTTTTTTCGTGTTTCTTAGAGTTCAATTTCTTGGAGTATTGCAAATATATTTCAAAAAATAGAATTTCACACTATGTAGTATTCTAATACCCACAACAACCACAAAGTCCTATGGGTTCACACTGTCTATTATTCACCCTTCTTTTGGATGATGTGTTTGTATTCACTGGAGAGAACAATGATTTATGTAAGTAACACATATGCAAGCACCACTATCCTAGTATTAATGCAAGTCACATGTTTAATGTGCCTTTGTTCTTTTAAGCATCTGTCTTGTTTTTTATAAGTCGGTTGTCCTGATCATTCAGTGTAATTAGATATTGAAGGTTGGTAGCAGTAGTACTGGGTTTCGAGCTACGTGTGGATAGTTGTCATGCTTGCTGCCAACTACGTGAAAGCTATGGCCTACTATCTGGTAAAAAAAGAACTAAAATTGACTGACCATCTCTGCAAGATAAGGAAACATTCTCTTCAGCAGACCTGAGCAAATGTAGAAACACTGCCCCCATCTACTTTTTGGCTGTTTCATTTAGATTTATTAGACAACTCCAGGAGTTTAATCTAGTAGTCTGTGGTGCAGTTGTATGTACGCAGTGTTGCAGTGTCAACTGTGTATGGAATAATTTACAAAATTATAAATATAACATAACATAATATGTGTTCCCTGCTTCTCAGTGGGGGAGATAAAGCTAACAGGGCACTGTCTCACTGTTAGCTGCGTGGACTTAGCTGAATACCCTGTTAGAAAGACATGGATAAAATTAATCTAAGTGTTGAAGGAATAGAACTGCAAGATAATAAATATTTATGTCCCAAACTTGACATGGTATCATAAATCAATAAATTCTGAAGAGATTTAATTCTTCTTTGTGCCTAACTACTTAATCTATGGCACTACTTTTAGTAAATTTATTTTTGTGGTAACTTGAGTAATCTTATGCATTGCCTTTCTAGAGAAAAATGTAGTTGATTTCCTCTTCAAATGCAGCCCAAACTTCCCGTTTGCTAAATTAATAAACCAATATCATGGAATGAAAGCACACACCGCATTTCATTGCCTGAGCTCTGTGATTTTTTGACTTTGGCATTTGCTGTCCATTATTAAAATCGATGTTTATGTTAAATAAATAATGTTTTCTTTTCCTTACCATTCTATTACTATACTCATATAGTTTTACATATTAAAAAGCTAGGTTGTAGAGTAGTTAAAGTTTAGTTAATTTAATTGTGGGCGTATATTATCAATTGAAAAATTTCATTGGAAAGATAACTTTGTATTTGAAGCCAGTCTGTTATTTGAATGAACATCACAAGGCCAATTGCAGACCAAGAAAAGAAAGTCAGTTGATGTGTGTGCAAACATAGGCCACAAACATTGCATGTACTTAATATTCTCAAAACTTCTGTGCACTGATGTTTATTATTTACGTAATACTTATAGGGAAGAGACTGTCCTCCTGCTGCTCTTGCTCTATCTGTAGCACACACAGAACTTGTTCCAGACAGCCTGGGTAATTTATGAGTCTTGGAAATAGGATCCTATAAGGAGTTGTACAGGACAAACTGCTTGAAGTATTCTCTTAAAATGTTCACTTTATGTTGTATAACAAGCCAATTTCAGTTAGTGGCTTCTACTTGAATGTGGCTGATCTTCTTTTACAAGTTGTTTGGTGAGGGATATTGTCCTCAGCATGAAGTGCCTAGTGGAGCAGTCAGTGCCTGGCACTGGCACAGTGATTTGACTCAAATGGAAATGCTTCGTCTTTCCAACTGTAGCTGACAGGCATTTGTTGTTCTCCCTCAGCCACAGGGTAGGTACAAGCTTAGCCAGACTGGTATCTCACTACTTCTGCAGTCTCTGTGCCAAGTCTAAAGATATCCCAATAACTCTCATCAAAGTTTCTGTTTAAAAAAAGATATTTAGAAATCTTTTTCAGAGGGGAACAATCAATGAATTAGTGATCAAAAGTGTTAAATGGAGAGTGACGTGTGTCTCTTGCAGTCTTCACACCTACCACCTACCATAAGGTTTTTCAGAGGCTGACTGTACCATATTTCATCTAGCTACCTGCTTTATGTGCTCAGAATGAAAATGCAGAAAATCCCATTCCCCCCAAGGAGATAAAGGGCTATGTCACACCACACAGCTGAATGTTTCAGAGCCAGTCAAACTTGATTCAGTCCCTGAACCTGTTCCGCTGGTGCTTGAACTGCCCTCTTACAGAGGTGGCAGAAACCCACAGTACAAAATGGGAAAGATCACTGTAGCACAAGGTCCCTATGTGCAAATGTTGTACCTCTGCG
>JAOWBP010003659.1:7611055-7627241 GCA_028571105.1 Tragopan temminckii | reverse complement strand
TTTAATACATATATAATTATTTACAAGTCCTTTTTTGCACATGTACTACTTTCCTAATATGAAACAAAATCGATAACTAAACTAGTAAGCAGAGGATTGATTCCTCTTGACATTATTCACATTTTGCTTCTTGTTTTGTCTGGTGCAAAACTAACACCAGGCTGAGCCAAACAACCCTTATTTGTTCAGTTGAAAGCACCTTTCAAATCAAGTGATCAGCAAAGTTTTCAAAGGCAATAAGGTGTTTAATGTCCATGTATGTCTAAGCAGGTGGAGATACTTGATTATTCTGCATTGGTGTAGGTTGCTGCCCAAACCACAATGCACGGTGAATTTATCTCTAGGGCTTACTCTTACACCACTTGCATTTCAACTCTGGGAAGAGCATGATGTAAATAAGGGGAGAAACGGTGCTCCAGATGGACACTGCAACTCAGTTTTGGTCTGAGCACTGGATGTGCAGAGTTCGGCTAATAGCAGTTAAAGTTTCCTCATTGCACTGATATTCAGTGAAACAGCTAAAGTAACCCTGAACTGACAGAATTAGAAGTGGAATTAGCAGAATGCTGCAAGACAATATTTCATTTCCTGCAAATGTTTTCCCTGTTAATAAATGTCTGCCAGAAAGGACTCTGTGGGGCAAGAATATCTGAAGATATGGAAAACTTGAAGAAGCGCTCTTCCGTGTTGCTAATGACTTGGTCAACTGAGAGCATGAAGTACAGCTCATTTTTGTTTGTTGTTAGGCAAAACATGCTTGATTCCTAAGTGTAGAAAATATGAGCTTTTGATATCACTACTTAGTCTAATTGACTCATCTGAGTCCTGTTTGAACCCTATGATTCATCATTTTTCAAATTAGTAGGGACATAGGTAGGATAATCTGTGGATATAATCAGTAGAACATTCTCAATGCTTTCCACTGTAATGGATTATCCTGTCATTTACAGTATCTCTTATTTCTGTTATTATCTCAGCTTCACATCCCAATTAAAAGCCTCATTAGTTCATTCCTGAGGAAGCTGCCCCTCTGCGTTGCTGCTGACAGCTGAAGGAAGTGTGTCAGCTTGCTGTGTAGAGCATTATTTGCTTGAAGCTGGCAGTTCGCTTTAGCATAGCCGTCCTCCTGCTACACAGGAGATACTTAAGTGTCAAGCCTTTTCGGGCCATCCATCTTCTTTGGTTGTTCCACCCACCCATGCTTGAGCCACATCCACCAGTGCCGGTGCCCCTCTCTGCCTTCCCTTTGTCATTATGTCATTGTCAGTTGTTCAGTTTACTCAGTGATTAATCATCATTTGGAAGGTTCTGCTGGGAGAAAACAGAAAAGGGGGTATTACTGCAGGTGGTTTCTCTCTGATTAGTTAAAGCCACAATGGCCAGCTGCTGAGTCTTTGTTTGGGCTTCTTCTGAAGACTGCATGGGCTTTCTCCTTACCAGAATTAAACTGCGCTGCTAACTGCGGGACTGCCTTGGGTATCCCACTGCTGTATGCTGAAAATTAGACCTGTTAAGCTCAGCAGATTTGGTCTGGTGTAATGGAGGAATTAGCTCTTCTGCAAAGATTGATAGAGGGTTTTTTTAAGGAGTTCCTTGTTCTGTGTTCACACTGACCCTGTTATGGGTTTAGCAGCAGAGCTTTACACCGCTTGTCCAGAAGCACCTGCCTGGATGTTTTGTGCATGAAAGACATAACGTTAGCCATAAGTTCAGTATCACATTTCTCCTTTCTATTTATTTGTACCAACTTTTTGATGAAGTAATAATTATGTAGAATAACCTCTAAGAAGGAGGAACGGTAACATTCAAAACTGTGGTAAACAAGAGAACTCTGAAATTTTGCTTTTGTCTTCTGCACAATGACTTGAATGCAACTTTTTCAATATCTAAAGAGTTAAATATTCCACATATTGTCTCTTCTTCTGTACTTCTTGACAAGCATTACTTACCAAAACTTATGTTCAGCTAGAAACCTGGTTGATGACAGTAACAGCTATTCCATGCTTTCAGATCTGTTAGCTTGCCTGAGTATTAAATTGCTCTTCATATTTCTCTTGCAGATTAGTATTTCTTTTTATGCTACAGCAGCTTTTAATGTCATCAAAAGGAGATGAGATGAATAAGATATGTGTGGGAGGATGAAGCAGTGGTCACTCAAAGTATCCTGCTGTTTACTCTGGCCACAGAGTTTATAGTCCCTCCCACAGGACAGCTGGCACTGGGCTATGATTTTAGTACTTGCATTATTTGCAATGCACAGCCTCCAGTCATGAAATGACAAACTCTGAGCATTCAGGTAAACTTGTAGCAGTTGTATTCTGGTGGACAGGTTCGTTAATATGATGGGGTAACTCTGAGCAACACAGTGAAAGGCTACTTTTTTTGCATGCTTACTGCTTGTTTTATTATATGCTTAAGAAAGGGTGGCTGGGTGATTAACTGTGGGTGGAAAGAGCTTGAAGCACAGCTAGATATACTGCAACCCGAAGAAGATGCAGACAGGGGATTAGGTGCTCGCACATTTAGCTAAAAGCATTTCTCAGTTTTTGTGCAAAAGGCCCTTCTATTTGGTATTTTTCACCCCACCTGGTAAGGGCGCTCCTCCACATCTTGTCTACATGCAGGAAGTGAAAGGCAAGAAACCCAAGGCAAGCAAATAGTGGTGGTGAATGAGATAGCTTTAAGCAGTTTTGTCATGCAGACCTGCTATTTGAGCGCAACTGGGTATGGCCATAGTGAGCATTCCTCTGCCTGGGAATGATTTTCCGGGGGTGTTTCAAAGAATAAAAAAGTAGCCTGCATGCCCTTTATTGTCCCAAGGCCTAAGCTAGGACATTTCGGGGGAGGGAGAGAGAGAAGACAAGCCAGTAGTTGCATGTATGAGACTGTACACGGGCCTGTGTCCTCACCAAGAATGCAAGCATGGGTGGTAGGTAATGTGCTAACAACTGCTGTTGTAAGCTGCACTACTAGTATGTCTTCAATTCTGGGGAAATCAGGAGTCAGATGGAGGGGAAGGAAAAACAGGAGATTTGCCTAAGAATCAGAAGATTTTGAAACAAGTTGTTTGAGGGTTTAATTGCTCATGCTCTGAGGTTTTGGAAAGTGTCCATCTAACGTTTCTCATGAGGCCAAATTTGCTGTCTAGCAGCACTTAAAATAAAGAACACAGGGAGTTTTCCTCAACAACACATCTCTAAGAGAGATGAGCACTTTGAGGGAAAGCACCAAAATGCAAATGGCTTTCAGTAACATCTCAAGGTCTAGTAATACCTCTAGCTGTCAGTGCAGGAGGGCTCACCTGCCCAAACGCACAGGCAGAGCCCTCTTACAGTTTGTGTTAGCACAGCAGTACACATTCTGGTATCACAGTGTACCTACACAGATGGAGGTGTCCCTATGCAAACAGGAGATGTTTGGTTTTTGCAGCTCTAGGTCATTTTACAGTCCAAAATGGGAGACTGCGGAGGAAAGAGTGGCAAGAGAAAGCACTGAGAGAGGTCTTACCCATCAGGATGGCTTTTCTTTCAGAAATTGCCTGGGACGCACCAAGAAAGGAGTCTCCCAGAACCAGGTAGTTCTGGTCTTGGCCCTTCTTTGCACTTACTCAGCATTACAAGAAAAATCTGGCTGTGAAACACTTGTCACTCACAGTATTCATGTTTTGCCAATTGATATGTGACTCATGCTATTTCGCAGCTGTTTCAGAACCTTTTGCAATTACTTGTTTATTGATGGATGTAAAAAAAAGTTGATGAAAAGGCCTAGAGAGTAACTGAGCTGTTTAGAGACTTACTCAGAAGAAAGTGCTATGGGAAAGAATTGGATCATGTTTTTAGGGCTCATGTGAGTGCTTCAGATAAAGTTCACAATGTTGGCTGCAATTTGTTTGTCATGAAATATAAGAAAATGGCAAAGATGGAGGCACTGAGGAGCTATCTCAAAGCCCCTTGTCCTTATGGTTCTTCCCCTTCCTTGTCATCCCACAGCCAGTGTGGAGGAGCAGTACTCAGCTAACAGCAGGGGCTGGGGCTCCTAGGACACAAGGAACCTTTCCCCTTTGGAGGAGTGGGTGTCCTCTTTCTCCCAACAAAGCAGAAGGCTCCAGGGGGTGTACCCAAATGACATCCTAGCTGTTGGGGTCAGCATCAGTTTGTCATCAAGAGGTCAGTTTGCTTCTTCTGTCTGTCTTCTGTGTTTGCCAGCAGCTCCTGCAGGGTCTCTAACACAGAGCCAGGCAGTCCCTGCAGCCTTAGGAGCTGGGAGAACCACAGAATCTGATTACTGCTTTTGTGTTGGGTGCTCAGAACTTTGCAACATCAAAATTTTCCCATTCTGATTATTTTTGTTCACTCAAGCTTTATTTAGTGCATCATAAAACTAGGTTAATATGTCCTCACCACTATGGTTATTGTTTTTTAACCAAGTTACAGAATTCAGTGGACTTTGAATGCAAGCACAGGCTAAACCTGAGAGTAGGTTAATTTTTAAAGCATGAAAATCAAGTTGATGTATTGTCCCTAAAAAGCACCTAAATTGCCAAGAATATGTTTAAAAGTGACATTATTCTTTTAATTATTTTATTATGAATAATTTTTTAAAAATAGATTTAAAAGAAAAAATGCTTGAAAAAAACAAGGGAGAATAGAGAGATCAATGAAGCAAGCTGACTGCAGGCAGCAGATGCTGATTTAAAAAATGTCAAAATAATGTAACATTAAATACACTAAAGAAACTAGTTCTATTCTAACTTATACTAAAAAATCTGTACATGAGATTTCAGAAGGTGATTGCTTTTGTTACTTGATTAATGCTGATAATATGTCTGGTGTTGCACCACGAGCTCTATCTACCCTGTTGTTAACAGCGCAGCTGCATCAGTTCAAAGATTATACTAAATTAATGTACAGCTGTATTTGACACGGTGTCCAGTTTTTATATAAATGTGCACTCCAGTCCAGCTCCTTTCAAACTCTTCAATGCTTCCCTCAAACCTCCTGTTCACTGGAGCCATTCTGGGAATGGGGTGTGATGCTGTGATTAACTCTAGAGCAAGCAGCTATTTTTAGCATTTACATATTTGCTATAGAGCAGGGCCCAAGATTTCATTCCGTTGGATGAAATCTGAACTGATTTGGTCACATGTAATCCATGTCTGAAGAACAGTAGAATATTAAAGAAGTATCATGCTTCAAAATGGCAGAAAAGCCAATGATCCTACTGTCCTCTCTTTTTAAATATGATTAAACCAAATATGTGTACATAATGGAAAGGTAAATTTTTGTGTTCATTATTTCTTACTGTTCCTTTACTGTGCTCTTTGGAAACAGTATCTTTCTGGAAATAGTATTTAATTGTTTTTGTCCACTTCATGAGGTATGACTTCATGAGGTATTAAGCTGACTTTATGCTGACTTGTGGGTCAGCATTGCTTGTATGTTACTGTAGAGCTGAGTCTTCCTCTTTGTACCTCGCGAGCCAGTTCTCTCACCACTTCCTCTGTGCCAAATTGCACAGTGTTAATGGCACTGAATTTTTCATAGGTGGGAGCATTTTAATAAATTGAAGAATTTATCTATTCATATTTTACTAACTGAAAATATTTCTTTTTTTGCAGTTATTTTTATGCTTTCTAACAGTGTCTTTTAGGATTGTATAACAGCACTGCATAAATCCTCAAGTGAACTTGTCAATGCATATCAGGTTCATCAGCGCATAAATAGCTTTCGCTGTTTGTAGTAGACCCACCATGTTTTGAGTGCTGGAGCAGAAAAGTAAAGTCATTTGTTTTTGTTCATTTCCACACTCTCTCTATTTACAGCTCAAAAAGTTCTGCTTCTGTGTTCTCCCTTGTTGATGCAATTTTGATTCTTGGATGATGAGTCAAAGAGCAACTTTTGGTTTCTCACATAATGAAGAAAAACAATTGGTTCACTGAGCATCATTATCTTTATGATACTTTAATTATTAATGAAAAGATTCATATGGACCAAAAGTACAAAGTCTTCTTAATTAAGGGTAACTAAGAGGACAATTTTCTGGGAACAAAAGAACAATGAAACATAAATGTTTTTACAAAAATATGCACCAGAAAAATATTTGCAGATGCAGTCATTGTGAAAACCAAGAATTATACAAAGCTGAGAACTTGAAAGACTTTGAACTGCATGTAGACAATTTCTATATAAACACTTCTTCCTATAATGATGTAAAGGGAAACAAGACACTGAGTGGCATCCCTTTTCTGTGCTAGTAAATCCAGTGAAAGCTTCTCAGCCAAAACAATATCCAACTGGAAAGTGGAATTCTGTTCAAAATTTTCTCCTTAGGAAAAGGATGTACTTCTTGATGGAAAAAATTCAATTTCTTCTTAAATGTAAGAATTGGGTCATATAAACAAAACAATTACATTTTTAAGTCTCAATTTCACTTCTGTCTTTTTGTCGTTATATGCTTTTTTGTTTTTTCCTCTGTGGTGAATTTTCAAGGCACCTGTGTTCTCAAACTGAAAAAAAAAGCAGTGACAGGGCAGCAGGAGGGGGAAAATGAAATTATTTCTCATTCAGCAAATTGTAGCATTTGATGGGAAAATATTTTTACTTCCATATGTTTAAATGCTCAGCTGCCAGACCAGATCCCTTCACAAACCCAACGCGCGCAGTGATCTGCTTGCATACATAGAAGCTAGAATAAATAAAAGCTCACAAAATTAAGAGAATTACCTAGTTAACTGAGGCTCGTTCGGGTGAATATACATTGCAGTTTGGGGTTCTGTCCTTCAGCTGATAAAATATTTTATAGCAGTGATCATAAAACCACATGTCATTTCCTTTGTTTATATTCTTTTTGAGCTTCAAGAATATGTTCAAGAGATCTTGAATCGTGTCTCCTGAAATGACAAACCTACACAATTCAAGTGTTGTCATACGATAGGTGTATAGAAGAGCGGAAATCTTGCAAATCCCGCTGGCACCATTGATGCCAATAGCGTTGGCTGGAGGTGCAAATGTTCCTGCCGGAGCTGTTGCAGTGGAAATGTGCACCAGATGAACAGCTGCCCTCCTCACTCAGCAGGCAGATTCAGCATGCCGAAATAGCTGCTACATAAAGCACGGAGAGAAAAGAGCAGATTAACGCTATTTCAGCTGTAAAGTACAGGAAGATGTCTTTCCCATTGTAACTATAAAAAGTATTTTAATATTTATGTTATATTCATTTCCATCTCTATAAGGGGGGCATTTATATAGATTGTTGTACATAACTATAGGAAAATGGCCTGAATATTCTATTGTGTTATTTGTTCCTTCACAAGCATCCATTACACAGTTTATTTTCCAATTAATCCTAACTATCAAACAAATGTTATTCTCCTTCTCTATCCCCAACAGTAACTTCCTTCTCGTGAAACAGTTTTTTCTTAGTGAGAATTAATTAGATGGTTCTTGGTGATTTTCTTGTGGTTATAAGAATAACCATATAGCAACAACTGGCAACAGTGCTCTTTCAGAAAGGCCACTTACAAGAAGACAAAGTTCAGTAGTCTTCAGAAAGATTTTTTTCATGGCAAACTGTACTTGTAATGTGTGTTTCTGAACAAGGAAAAGTGGGAGATAAAGAAACAGAAGTGATTTCTTCTTTCTTCTCTTCACCAGTTTTGGACTATGTGGCCCCTTCCCAAAGTTTCCTAAAAAAGAAAGAACAATGAAAGATGATGAAAAAACTGAAAGATTATGAAAGAACCGAAAAGAAGGAAGTTCTTCACATGCATCAATGAGCTATTAAAAGGTAAGAAACAAGGAACGAGAATAAGTGATTGAGCTGCTCAATGTAGAGATGTCAAGGGAGAGTTCCTTGGGAACCAGTACTGGTCCTGAGCTATTTTCCTTTTTTATAGATATTTGCTTGTGAAGTGGGTGGTGGCAAAATGAATGTGCTGACTGATGTGACATTATTTGGGGCAGGTAAATTATAACACCAAAACAATAAGGACTTAAAAAATTTACAGAAGACTTTCTTGCTATAGAGTGTATAGGAAATAAAAAGGCAGATGAAATTCAGTACAGATTAAAGCAGATTAGCATACATGAAGGGGAAAACACAATTGACGCTGTGTTCACAGTAACAAGCTCAGAACTGATTACCATCATGATGGCACAATCATAGATCCTGAAAATATTTAGTAAGTGCTTAGAAGTGGGGGAAAAGAGTACACATGAACAGAATTAGGAAAAGAGGAAGGAACAGAAAACAGGAAAAAGAGTTTGGTCATTGCAGTAAACCATGAGTGCAGCTGAAAGGTTAGCACTTCGCGTGGAAAAGAAATAATGGATGAAGAATTTATGGAAAGCTGTGAGAAACTGTCAGTCATGAAAAAAGTGCCAAAGGAATTCCTCGTCTCCTTCTATGCAACAACCAGAAGCCATTGAAAGAAATTTATCATTTATTCACTGCAGACTGAAAACAAGCCAAAGCTGTTACTTCTCCTTGCAGTATGTAATAAAACTCTGGAAGACACCACCACAGGATGCTGCAGATTGTAACTGGCTTGTATGGGTTGAAAGTAAATTAGAAAAATCAATGGAAAAAAAAAGCCCTGTTAAATATGACGACTTCCTTGCTCAGGAAGCTCCTGAGCTCCAAATTACTTCAGAGTGAGGAAGTGTACTATGGACAGAGCACTATTCCTCTATCTTGTTTTACTCTCTTTTTGATAACCTGACACTGGCTGCAGCTGGTGGCTTGGTGTCCTGACTTGTGGTTGTTACTTTCAGCCAGCAGGAATGTAGAAGTAGTAGCTTGCCTTTCCTCAGAGCTAAAATGAGTAACAAATGGGTAACTTGTAATACAGCTGCTTGATGCACTTTCAGAGAGGAAGCACGTAGTGATTTTTGGAAGAAAAGATGCAGCAATAAATAGATAAAGCAACATATATATTGAGATGGGAAAAGGCAAGTTATTTGAGTATCTCAAGAATTGCCTTGGCTGTTAGTGTTGTCTTTTCCAGGGAAGAGGTGGGTAAAATGCCGTCTCATTGCTGTTTCACAGAAAATAATATTTGAGACATGAGCAATGTTGCTGCAGAGAGCTGATATAGGTTATTACCTGCCACAGTGACCATGGTATGACTTGAGAGCAAGAAGTTCACCTCCTGTCCTTTGAGGGTGAACTTCAGCAAGAAACTGACTTGTCAGAGCTTTCCACAGAGACAAGACTGATAGATCAAGGCCTACTTCCACATGTACAGTCAGAGTGTGCAGTCTCAACTAGCTATGAAATCCCATTTGAGTGGAGGTTTGCAAGGTCAGATCGTCAGCCAACCAATGTCCTTTTATGTTCTTAACTGTGCACAAATAAGTAATTTCAATTCATGATTCAGTTTTATATTTGCCTTAGGAGAAATGAGAGATTTGATTTACTCCCCTGAGAAGAATTAAAATAGATGGGGAATATGTTTTTCACATGTTCTCGAGTATACAGTGGCTTAAAGGTTGAGTTCAGTTGCATAATCCAAGGGCTACATGTCTTGCTGTACTGAAAACATACAAAGAAGTCTTTGTTTTCTGAAAATTCCTTTTTTTATTTTTCTTCTTCTTCTTTTTTTTAAAGTGAAATTCACATTTCCTATCTCTTTTGAGCGAGGCTTTGAAGCAGAATGTAGCTCCCAAAGGTGGGTAATCTTAATGCTAATTTACTGTGCAACAATGTGCATTATTAAAAGGACATGTGAATGATTCATCCAGTGAATGAAGAAAAATTATTCCAAATGATTATTGATGAGTTAATCAAGATAGCCACGTCAACTTTCTTTGTCCATTACTGTGAGCAGTATTTCACAATCATAATAATAAGAGCCAAATGTTAATGACCGAGGTAATAAGAACCTAATGAAGAGCAGTGAAAAGTAATCTCTTTAAATAGTTTACAGTTTTCATAATCACTGAAGTGGTCAGTTGGTCCCATGATTCTTCATATTTCTTAATGTATGTTTACTATCAGCTTTTGTTTTTAATTTCTGTTTTCTTTCTCCATAAGGTGAGCAAATAGAGAAATTAAAGACCATAAAGCTATATAATAGCATACTGAACAAATCCCATTTTGTAACATGAATTCTTTCTAAGACAAAAAGATTTTTCACTTGGAGTTATAGGTAGCTAGGAGCCTGCTGCTGCCTTTAATTTCTTCATTAATTCTTTTGTTAAAAATAATCCCTATCATTTTTAAGAGCTCAGCACAGATTTAAAGTGTATTCAGATAACTAAGATTGTTGACTGCTTCAGTGTAGGAGATTTCTGGGGAAGAACATTTTACCTGTTTTCTTTCCTGATGTGCTTGTGATACACAAATAAAGAATTCAGGCACTGGTTTGGGTGATGGACCCAGTGAGCAAATCTACTCAAATTCCTTTTTGTGATTGATGTTTTTCCCTTGACTGTATACTTGATTTGGCTTTCTCTTCCTGCAGTATCTGGAGTTGTTCTTTCAAAGTATGTTTTTTTTCTTCAACATAACATTTGAAAATTCAGTGAAAATGATACTGTTTTATGTTACATTAGGCTGACAGACTTGCTAGGTACTTCTTCAGACTGGTCCACAAAGCATCCATCCATCTTCTTCCTTCTTTTCCCAAATGATGACGCTTCCTAACAGTCTCCAATCAAATTTGGACCATTAGTGCAAAAGATCAAAAGCCACAAAATTAGAAAGTGTCACAGAAATGTCCTGTGTGGCCACATCAGATAGTAATAAAGGGAGTTGGGGTATGTATGGTGTGTGGAGAAACAGTTTGGCTTGTGCAGAAATGACTTTCTGACTCCATTGGTCTTTTCCAGTTCTCTTTCCCGGACAAAAAACTTCCATTTTACAGGTTCCTCATATGATTGATTGATTCTGAAGGCTAGATGAAGTTGAGTAGTTCAGCTTCTCACAGTTTGTTAGGTGGGAAAAACAGCATTATTTTGCCATACGCAATCAATTCTGATGTGGACAGGAACACAACTTTGTCACGTTGCTCCTCAGACTGCTGGGAGCCATTTTTCTAGGCTCAGCAGGACCTTTCATCACCAAGACCAAGCCCAACTAACCTATGTCTTACAGCCCACTCAAACCTCTTGCACACAACCCACTCTAGAGCCATTGCCTGTCTCACACCGGTGTTGTCTGGACACTCATTGCAAGTTGAGAAGGTGCATGATAAACCTGCCTGCTAAGATGCTGTTTTGCTTGTGGCTCCCCAGAAACTTTTCTTTTGCTTCTTTGTGTGACGGACCACATGAGTGGGAACTACTGAACCCCAATGCCTTGACTCACTCAAGGCATTACGGCATACGCTTCAGTTGAATGACAGCTGTGGACCATGATGCATATTAAAATGCCACAAATAGAATAATAAAAGGGGATTGGTGTTTCAGCAGCTGCTGAATTTGTAAAGGTTCTCATTGCAAAAGGATTTGGCAATTACGTGCTACTGCAAGTTGTGAGAAAGTTTAAAATCTGATCTCTAATTATGCAAGTCTACATTATGAACAGCTCTGACATGATAGGGAGCTGAGCTGGCTGGGAGAAACCTTGATCAACGTTCTTCATTTCTGGTTTCTGTGGGTGGAGTGAGACTGAGTAAAAATTGGCCTGCCATAGAACAATTAAGAAATCTAGACTAGCCTCTCCAGTGACTGACTATACCCTCTCCATCTGCAGAGGGAGGACAAGTCAAAGATGCAGTGTATGAGCAGCCAGCACCTCTGGTACAAAAATGCCAATGCAGAGTGGGCTAACTTCATAGCAGAAGCTCAGTGTAGCTCTGCTGACATCATTAAGTTAGTAAAGACTTCTATTCATATGCAGCAGATCCAGTGCAGATGTGGCCCTGGCTATTCAGGCAGTGTTGTACAGTAAATAAGTAAGAGTGTCTGCTTCTAAAGGTCTCCAAGATGTTTGGCACATAGCTTCTGGATGACTGAATGAGTGTCTGTACAATATCAGGTAAATTGCATGGCACTATAAGAAAGAAGTTATGCAGGGAGATAGACCCTCCCCTTGTAGGAGGCTGATGTCTCCTCAGGGATAACGAAGTAGAAAGCTTCTACTCCAGCCGTCAGATTCTTGTCCAAGCCCTTTGCCAATTAGATAGGGACTCTAGATCTAATCTTTAGAACCTGCCCAGGCTGCAAGCAGACAACTGATGTTCTTTTGTGGTATAAAATGCTGTATTCATTTTTTTCAGACTCAGCTCTTTGGGAATATTCTTGGAAACCTGGGAATAGCTGTATCTGCACAAGCATACTGATAACTGCAGGAGAAATTTGATGTGTAGCTTACCTACTACAATAACTCGAGATGGTAGACACAGTTACTGTGTCAAATGAAAAGTGAGAAGAATGATCTGACAACTTTATTATGGTTATTGTTGTTTGAGAAGTCACTGCCCACCTATTTCAAAAGGTCTTGCTGTTTTCTCCTGAAGGGGAGAACATCTTGGACTGTTAGAATGAATGGCTTCAGAGCGTGGGTCAGAAACACACTAATATAGAAAGTAAAGACAAAATATACCTTAAAATTATTCTAAGCTTCCCAGGACATATACGTGTGTGTGTGTGTACATATACTACCATGGCATTAGGTAGGCTGGGTGTTGACATTTTTACTCTTAGGGGCTTGCAAATAATAACTACTTTTCATAGTCCATTAGTTTCTGTTGCTAAGATGAATTTACCCTGATGTGTTTGTATGCAGTTGTTTGTACTGTCTAGAAATGGAGGGAAATGCAAGCTGACTTTTGAAAATTGTGGCCCATCTGAGACGTAAGTGTCAGTGTAACACCAGGCACTGTCACATATAAATCAGAAGGTCCAGCTTATCCTGGCCTGGCCTCAAAGCAGCTCTTAGAGAAAAGCTCGACTGGCAAGCTAGAGAATGTAGGAAGTCCCATCAGTTCAGAGTCTGTCTGAATTCTGGGGCCTGGGAGATTCGGAAAGAGAATTTCATAACTGATTCTTATTTTATAGCACAAAACAATTTTGTCTAAACATGACATGTGGTCTTTCCCAGAGTGTGGGGAGAATGAAAATCAGATCTGGAGCCAAGTCCTATCATTTGGCACACTTCAACTAGAAAAAGAATATTATACTTTTATATTGTTTAATATATACTGTTATATCTAAGAGTATGCTCGTTTATGCTGCTGTAAGCAAGAGTAAACTTGGGACAAACTGATTTAATGGGAATTTCCTAAGTCTTAATCTTGATCCTGCCAGGCAGCTTACTCCTTTTCATTTTGTAACATGTTATTCTTCAACAGCATTATGTTATATAAGCTTCTAGTAGAACATTCAAATTATCACTTGGATAAGCTTTGGTTTCTTTTTTGTCTGTTTTCCTTTGCATTATCTGACCTTTAGAAAAGTACTATTAAAATACATTTTCTGCCGTACATAAATGATTTTAAATGAATTGTTTACTGGAGATATGACATTTGCATGCAGTATGAGTTACTTATGCATGAAAAAAGAGTTTAAGAGAGTTCTTTTATATCAGGTCTGCAGAATCACATTTCTGTTGGATATCCACCTGCAAACCAGTGGCCTTTGAGTTTTGATTTACAGGTTACAGTTAAGCTTTTTGCCAATTGCTGTGCTGCTTATGATTTCACTTAAAACACTTGTTACTTCTTGAGACACTTGTTTGTGAGCTTAACCAGAGATACAACTTGATGCTGAATTCTGTTGTACCTATCTCTAAGAGTCATTAATTTCAACCTATTCATGTCCCCGTCTGGTTCCTTCTGAGATTGCTGCCTTCGATTGAACCAAAGCTTTGCATTTGCACAATATGTAACTTGTAAACTTGTAAACATTTATATTGTTCAGCTCTCATGTTCTTAGTAATCTATCTGTCTCTAGTAAAGGCATATCTTCCCCCAGGAAAGAATGTGGGGCAGCAATGGTGTGCTTGAAAACAACAGTTTGGGATTGCTGATGGTTTACAGCAGCAGCCTGATGGCATACTTTTGCTGGAAGACCAGCACTCTGAACTGCAGGGAATAAAAAGCAGGCCTTTGCATCTGAGAGCAAGTGTGATCTATGAGATGAAGTGGCCCAGCACAGGATATCTCATGCTTATTCCCTGCAACCTGGCACTGAATCTTCATGCCTGACTCTTCCTATGTTTGAAATGAACTCTTATTTTTTTATACATCTACTCAAGCACCACACTTGCAGTTGACTGTAACCCAGCATGAGACCGAATGTGTACGTGAGAAAGATGGAGGTAAAATAGAGTAAATGAAAGACTTCTCCAAGGATTTTGGACCACTCCAGATTCTTCCAAAGAAACAAAGGTTTCTGTTTACAAAGTGAGACAGCAAAGTGAGACTTTCTATCTTTGGGGCTTGCATCTGCAAAGTGCTTGTAGAAAGTGTACAAAATATTTTACATTTCTCAATTTCTTCACTTCCTGAATTGGCAGACGTGTCTCTGTACCAATTCAGTCTGGTTTCATGCATCTTCTGCAAATATTAGTATGCAGCACGTGGTCCTTTCATTCAAGTTGGTTCCCATTTACAGGTTGCATTCAGTTCTTCTGCTCCTCTGCCTCAAACCCCTTCCCAAATGGGGATCAGGCAATGGCGCAACCATGGTAGCCGTGAAATGGTAAGCTTCATGCTTGGAGGGGTGTCTTTGTTACAACCAAATCCTCTGCCAGTTAATTGCGGCTGTAACAAAATTTTAGCTCACTTTCTTTGGGAGATACGATCTGGCAAATCATTCAGCAAATCTTTCCACTCACCCACACCCATTAAGATTCCTCCTTTTTTTTCTTTTTTTTTTTTTTTCCTGAAACGAGAAGATAACTGTTACGATTTAGCCAGTCTATATTTTTCCTACATCTGACCATTCCTTTTGCTGAAAGAAAACTACATGAAGTGACACTGACCATAAAAGGGTAGCTTTTGTTCTTCATGTACTTAGTTGGTGGCTGATGTTC
This sequence comes from Tragopan temminckii, assembly GCA_028571105.1. Classification (NCBI taxonomy): domain Eukaryota; kingdom Metazoa; phylum Chordata; class Aves; order Galliformes; family Phasianidae; genus Tragopan; species Tragopan temminckii. The sequence continues at coordinate 7,612,262 of JAOWBP010003659.1, read as the reverse complement.
ATATGTCTTCTCTGCTTCAATTCAAGCAAATACCGTGATTGAATTGGCAAATTAACATGACAATGTCAATGTCAAGACCCATTACAATAAAGAGAGAAAGATCTTATTTGCAGAGTAGTTTCTTAACAGCCTGGTTATGGAGGAGCACTTTCCCCTCTGGAACTGCATAGGTCATGTAATCACAAGGAAAAGTCTGTGGTGATTAATTTGTTCATCTATTTTGATGCTTTTTTTCAAAAGAATTCCTGAGAAGACAACAGAAACGTCATTTATCCAGCTCCCATCACAATCCCTTAACTGATTTTTTGAAGAAGTTCCTAGAAAAGCTGTTTTTCATTCCTACAGTTTTGTTCGGTGACTTTAACTGAGGCAGACTGGCACAGGCAATGAACTTCAAAATTTTTTCTCTTCTTTTCTCGAGAGGAGGATGTGATTTGGCCATGTGAGGATCTCTTGCCTGGCTTTGTGGAGCTTTCAGCTGGTTTTGAGGGCCATACCCTGTTCCAGCTGTATCTGCACAAGGTTTGTTAACACAATTTCACTGTGCTCAGCTGTGTGTCAGAGTTGTTTTTTAATGCCCTCACTTAATCATAAGGATATTTAAATGGTTCTTTCTCCTGATTATGCAGACTTGCATGTTTGTTGATTCCCGTGATCCTTAATCTGGGGAATATCCTTGTCAAGTCAAAGGAGCTGCAGTGTCTCTACTTAAATGAAGTGACAAAATGGATCCTTAATATTTATACGAGTGACGTAGCAGGACTGCAGGTTCTAGATGATGTTAGTTGTCTTCAGAACGTTTTTGGCAACATTGTGTTTTGTACTGATTGTGCTTAGCTATAGAAGTTTCTTGGTATAACTGTTGCTGGAATAATAAGCAGAAGAAAGTATATTCAGGCAAAAGACCCCCAGACTATGCCTTGGATCCACCCTGCTGCATCTTGAGTTTATCTTGGGGAAAATGTTCAAGGTGTTGCACAGTCTGACCTATTTCTTGCATGCTGTGTAAAAAAAAAAATAACCAACAGAACAATCAACCTCCTTTTGTTTTGCAGAAAGATATTTTCCATTTTATCGTGGCTGAAAAAACAAACGTAAATGCTGGTGCTTTATTGTGCTGAGACTGCTGCGGGAGAACATTGGTGGGGAAGTTTGCCTGTGAATTTTCAAAAAGGCTGAAGATGAGCAGTGCTGGTAAACCTGAGCC
>JAOWBP010003659.1:7571481-7584215 GCA_028571105.1 Tragopan temminckii | reverse complement strand
GTATTGTACACTGTGCACTCAAAGATCCGTTCAGAAAATATTGTTTCCCTCAGACCTTCACCAGCTGCTCCTTCTTTCACGAGCAGACTTGTTCAATTCTGTCCTACAAATTGTTTTAACGGCACAAGAAAATAGTTGTGATTTATGAGGACTGTGATATTCCAAAAAAAATCCACATATTCTTTAAGATAGCAATCAAGGTGTGGATGTGAAGAACTGAACTGTGATAGTGATATGTCACGCTGCTGTAAGACTCAATGTTTTTATGTCATTTTTAGTTAAACATATATATTTTTTTTTCTTTTCGGGGGCTTCTTTTATATTCTTTCATTTGTATTGATCTTAATTTTACCTCAAATTTTTATCTTGTACCGTAGGTGTGGCTGCTACTAAAGATCATGATATAGGAACTACAAATCTCCATATAGAAGTTTCAGATGTCGTGAACATCCTTGTTTATGTTGGCATAGCAAAAGGAAATGGAGTGCTTTCCAAGTCAGGTAAAGGCAGCTCATTGTAAGAGGTGTGAATAGGTTGAGTGATAAGTCGCTTTTTAAATTGACACTGCTTTTTTGAAGTGCCTGAAGTACTTGCCTAAATGTGGGAGATTCTTTGTCTCAAGGAAGATTTGTTCACAAATTAATTCTATCTAAAACACATTGCCATTTATGAATTATGAAATGGTATTTGAAAGTCTGCAAACTTGTATTATTATTATTGTTATGATTGTTACTACGTGTAAGTGCTGTACCATTCCTGAGCTGGGGCTGTCAGGCCTAATGGAAGTGCAAGATAAAGGACATTCTTGGAAACTGCTACTTCTAACATTTATGTCAGGGTGATGTATTTGCCAAATCCTCGGTGCTCCCTTTGGATGCACTGTTTGCTTATTCAGTCTGGGCTGTGATGTCATTTTTCATCACTGGGGAGCTTAAATTAGTGTACGCTGGTCTTCTGTATGAGGTTTATTGCTTATGTGAAAGTCCTTCAATCACAGGAATAGTTTTGTTTCCTTTCCTTACTCTGTTGTTTTCTAGTTCCATAATAGGCAAATGTAGGTTGTGTGACTAATAGAAGTGCAGTCTAAGGTTTGCTGTCTTTCATTTGCTTTGTAAATGCCCAGAGTTAATACTAGCAAAACTTGGCACATGAGGAGAAGTCTTGATTCTTGACTAGCTGTGCTGCTGAATGGTATTGAAGAAACAACCACTAACTGCAGAAAAAAAGCTTTTTATCTTCTATTTTTCTGGTCCAAGCCATGCTTGTTTATTTCAGGGAGGAGAATACTTCAAGTAGGCAGATGTGTTCTATAAAATTCAAGAGAGGTAAAAAAGAGTTTAAAGACTAAATGTAGCATTAAAGATCATTACAGCACGTGTGTTCTACTAACTTCCTGAGTACAAAAAAGGAAGAGAAAGGTCATCTGGGTGCTTCTGTTGTATTTGCCAAACTTTCATCTGCGTGGTCTCACATGAGAAGTTGAAAAAGATGCTTTGTTTCAGTTCTGCCACTGTTTCACTCCTCAAAAAAATTTTTGTCAAACCTTAGGAGTACTGAAGAAGTTTGAAGAAGAAGATTTGGATGACCTCTTAAGGAAGCGGTTGAAAGATTCAAGTGAATTACCTGGTGCTTTATGGCATATTTATGCTGGCAAAGATGCCGACAAGATCCGAGAATTTCTGCAAAAGGTTAGATTTACAGGAGAACATGGAAATTGTTTTTAACTCTTTTCTAATATGTTGCTTTTTTTTTTTTTTTTTTCCTAACGTACTAGTGCTTTCATGTTTTCATAGTAACCCTTTTCTGAAATAGTTGTGTTATCGGATGCTGAAATACTTGTGAACGGTCCCAATAAAAGCAATCCAGCCCCTACAGCCCAGCAGCTTACCAATCTTCATAAGGACTAGTCTTCATTAGCTCAGACAGAAAACAACATTCCTCGTCTCTTAGTGCAGAGGAAAGCAATGGGGATAATATACACGAGGGCAAGGGCAGAATTCTGCAACATAAGCTACTGTGCAGATCTTCTTTATGCAGCATGTGATGAGCAAGTCAGAACCAAATTAGAACCTCTCAGGTTCTGTCTTAAAACATAGGATGAATGTCTGCCACTGGCCTGCTGGCAGCAATCAGTGCCGTTACACAGAGATACCATGTTGGAGGGAGTTTTCTGAGCCCTGCCTTCAGCATGTTTTTGTGTCTTGATGGATGACCTAGAAATACCAAAATATCACTGAAGCAGTTGGTCATGGAAAAAATCTACAAAAGAAGCCTTTTCTCTTCTACTGTCGCAGTAATTTGATGAGTTTTAGCTGCCTAAACTAAAGGGCTCTGTAAATGAGCTGGAGGCCAGTGTCTCTACTGCAAGCAGGGAACGCATAAGAAATGTAGCAGAAAGATTCTCTTGGACTGTATGCCTGGGTTTCAGTCCCACGGGAGCTGTCCTCTGGTGACTCGAACATTTGCTCTTTGACAAGATGAACTGTGGGAGAAAATGAGCACCAGTGAACAAAAACACAGCTAATTCCAGGAGGCTGTGAATTATACATCCAATCTTTTTTGCTTATTCAAAAATGTGATGCTCATAAAGTAGACGATGGCCTTTCAGTTTGGCAAAGGGAGTTGGGAGTGGCTGTAGTGAACAAACTGGTGAATGCAATGGAGTAGATTGTTACTTGTAGTTTCTTCTACCAGAGCAACTAAGGGACATTGTGAAACTCTGGAAGCAGCAGACTTAAAATAGAAGAGGCACTTTTAGTCATGATGGATGGATTGGATATGTCTTTTTTTTCTGTAGTCACTATGATTCATTAATTAGCAGTTGATTAAGGGTGATGCTTGTTCCCCTGTGATTAACTTAATAAGAAATGGTTACTGCAGTACTGCTGTGTCAGGAAGTATTTTTATTTTTTTTAATGTCAATCATGAATGGTACTGTTGCTTTGTAGGTAGCCTGCAAATGTTCAGCTTCTTCTAAAAGTCACTTTGAGATCTTTTCTGTACTTACAGATAGCAAAAGAGCAAGGCTTAGAAGTTTTACCAGAGCACGATCCAATACGTGATCAGAGTTGGTATGTGAACAAAAAACTTCGCCAAAGACTTCTTGAGGAATACGGTGTAAAAACCTGCACGGTTATTCAGTTTCTTGGTGATGCTATTATTCTACCAGCAGGAGCACTTCATCAGGTAAAGTACGCATGTTCGAAGACATGCAGGATTAAATAACATAAATATCATAAAATAATTCAGATTTTATTTTCTTACTGGTAGCTATTACTGCATAGGAATGCTCTGTAAACTTTACCAGCTCGTATAGATAGCTAGCTGCTATTAACAAAGAATTTCAGCACTTGATATGTAAACTGTTCAATTTTTCCTTCAAAATGAAAGAGTGCTCAGATTATTAGTAACCCCCTTTTCCACATGTCATTTCATTTGCAAATTTTCTAAATAAGCTGGTGCCAGTTATGACAATGTTAGGGTAACTTCCCTAACCTACCTTAGATTTACTTGGGCTAGGTAAACCCAAGGTTAACTTAGCCCTGGAGAGGCAGGGAAGGAATCCAAACAGAGGAATGCGTGGATGTCAGGTGTCTTGTTTTCTGCCTTCAGCCATAGGGCAACTATGGAGAAATTAGGTGTAATTAGCAAGATGGTTCTGCAGCAGAATTTGGGTGTTGGGTTTCCACTGCACAGCAGGTTCCTTCATACACAGAAGGTACATCGGTCAGCAGCAGCTGACTGCAGCAGCTTTCCTTACAGTCAGAAAGAAGCGGCAGTTTCATTTTGGCAGCAGCTAGTCTGATCCTACTTGCAGTTCTGTAATAAGAAGTATTACCAGTAGAGCACCTCTGGAGAAACGATATATGGATTTGTGTAGCAAGCTTTAGTCCTCAGCACATACATTTTGTTACTTTGCTTTTTTTATCACCGAAGAATTTTTCACCAGATGATTCTCTTTGATTGTTCCTTCCCCTGTGAGTTTTGTCCTGTTAAAACAGGAAGTGGGGCCTGCTCTCTTGCTGCCTTCCTGTCTGTCAAACACCACAATTGGGTGGCTGACAGTCAAGGAGTGAGGAGCATCCCCATTCTGCAGTAGGGGTTGTAAACCATCTTGCTATTAAAGGTTTATCAGTGATCTGCTCTTGGGTTCAAGCAAGGTCAGGTCTTTCTGAAGGCAGTGCTGTTTGGTTGCTGATCTGCAGTGCAGCTTCCAGCCACCATCTCTTTGGAGCACAGAGGGAGCAGTGGCTTGCTATGCTGATGCAGTGCGGTTTTCTGTGTTTAAAAACTAAAAATAAAACAATGTCATAGCAGTGACTAATGTCAAGTCTCCAGTCTTATTGGCCTTGGAAAGCAAGAAGTCCCTTTCCCAGACTAGTTTCCTCTGTTGTTTTGCTCTTTAGGTGGGCTTCGCGTGATGATGTGTTAACCCCAGATGATCTGTGTGGATTTCTTTGTGCCAAAGAAAGTGAGAGAACCCAAATTATCAGATGTTGGGTTGCAGATTGCCTTTCCCCATGCCATGCTCCAGGGGCTGGTGATTTTAAGCCTTTACAGAAGGGTGAAGGAATGTCTGGCTTGTTGGTATTCTTAGCTTCGTTAGGCTGTAGCAATTTGTATTCCCAGAGTCAGTAGGATTTGTATTGTCTTCTCCATTAACCTTACTCTGATCTCTTGAAACAAGGGAGATCATCACAGATACAAGACTGAAAAGGGAACCCACAGAGAATCATAAACATACAGAGAAAATTGCTTTATAAAGCACGAGGCATTTATATAAGGCACACAATACAAAACATGAAGTTGTAAGACTGTTCCAGGCTTCACTGCAGTCTGTAGGTTTCAGAGCCAAAAATAAGACCACTGTTATCTTTATCTCCTTGGCTTCAAACTCCAGATTGCTTTTGAAGTGGTAATGCTCTAGCTTCTGGCACCAAGGAGTTAATAACATGGTGTTTTTAAAACCTTAGTGGGTGAAGCTGAGAACCTTTTCATCTTCAGTAAGTTCCTGCGAATCTGCCACGTAGGAGGAAATGAAAGCATCGTGTTCTTTCATGTACGTATATGGTGCTCTATATAAAGATGTATAAATACTGACCTTAGGGATCAGTACCAACACTTCACACATACAAAATGCATTTAAACACTTAAAAATAAGTCTGAACAAGAATATGTACCAGGTTAAGTTTACATGTTAAACATTTCAGGTTTACATGTTAAGTGTTTCAGATTTACATGCACATAATGAATCTTTAACAGCTAAAACTGGGTAACAGTTGATAGTAAATTTAATGGTAAATTAACATTTTTATTTTTATTTGCTCATCTGTAACGTTGTGGAACAGAGGAAATGAGGCCAGCGCATGGAGGTAGAAAGCCCATTTGCCTGTGATCACTGTGCGGTGTAGTCAGACACTTTCATCCTGGAGCCAGTTGGGTTTCTTGTCTGACTGCTGCCCTAGAATTTTTCAGCTCGAATATGGCAAAGGTTGTTTAGATTTTTTTGTTGTCTTTTCTTTCCAGCTTCTATGGATTTGCATCTGGCTTAATTTGTTGTTGGTATTTTATGGTAGCATAAACTGTTCCTCTTGCTTCCTTTAAAAACAAATCAAAAAGCAATAGCATTGGACTAGTCTCTGTACGGATATGTCCTTGAGTATACCTTGAGTCTTGCGTGGTAGGTTTGCATCTCTTTCTTAGCTGTAACAATAGGGGATCTCTTTCTTTCTCCAGCGCTTATGACAAGGAGCCCTCAGCTCTCCAGCAAGCATTTCTAGCTGAAACAATGGCTTTGTAGTTGTTCTTTTGAAAGATACACCCTTTCTGTGGCTCTGTACTGAGTCATCCTTTGTCACAGTCCTCCTCCAGGGATGCCCTCCCTGGTCTTAGTTTGGTGATACCCAAATTTGCAAAATACTGTAGTGATAAATTGAAAGATAGCACTGCTTGAGTCAGTGATGGAAATGCGTTGTTTAGACTAAATGCAAAAATTGCTCATAGTAGAACAGGTTATTATAATGTTGTTTTTTTATAGCTGCATTATCTTGATTTAACAGCAGGATTATACATTGTATAATAACCTGCTGCAGGTAGTATGACATCCTGGTGATGTTCCGATAAGCAGGGATGACAGGGCCTGGGGCTTGTGTGTGCAGAGCGTGAGCTGGGGGCTCTGCATGAGGACAGGATGGGGCCAGCTGAGAGCAGAGCAACCCTAGTCCTGTCCTCCTGCCCTGCTGGTGCTCCAGGATGGCCAAGGGGACACTGCTGCTTCCCATGGGCAGGGGGTGAAGCTGTTCTCTGAGCTCGACAGGAACTGGCACAGCCGTGGGAGTGTTGTCATCCTCACCCTGTGGGCCTCAGGGGAGTCGTTGCTAAACATGCTTGTGTGTGTGTCATTCTCGGTCGGTATTCTAAGTGCATACAAGTAGAACTGCCTGTGGGCTGTCGGGGGCATTCCTGTGTTAGCAGGCAGGCAAGGTAAAATCTGCCTTCCCCTGAGATAAGACTGGCACTGCCTGGGAACAAGGCGTAAGGCACAGCAAAATGAGCGATGTAGTAGCAGCAAATACTGTCAGTTCTGTGATGGAGGGAGACTGAATTGGTAACATCTCGTCTCAGTGAGGAGAAAGTGAAAGAGCTGGGTGGGATTTGCATGCAGCAAAAAGCAAAACAAGGGCCGGTATGGACTTGAAATGGGTGAGAAGCCTGCAAGGGAAGGGGGCTGGAGTCAGCCGCCCACTGTGCAGTGCAGAGGTTTCTCCTGCAGCTCTAGCAAGTTCCCTGAGCACCAGTGGGCGCCTCTGGGGGCACCTCTGCAGCTCTTTACTCACCTGCGGCTTCTGCAGGTGGGAAGCTGAGGCCGTGTGGCGTCCTCAGAAGGGAACAGTTCTGCTGTGCCTTTTTATGAGGTTGCAGAAACCTCACGTGATGATGGTGTCAAGCTGTGTCACTCTTCAGCATTTCACCTGCAAGCGGCCTTATAAACTAGGCAGTGTTTTTGAAGAATAATTTTAAAATGATGTCCTCAGCTGTGTAGGTCCCAAAGGTTCATTGAATATCAGGCATCACGACAGAAACTTGGGTTTGTACATCAAAAACACCTTGATGTTGCTAGACATGTTGCTAGACACTGGAGCTCTTACCAGTATAGAGCAGGGTTGGGACTGTTTGCTGCAGTAGCAGAGGCAGCCCTCCCAACACCTCTGAACTTGGTAAGTTTGCAGAATTGAGCTTGCACAACTTGATGAGCGGCTGTTAGAATTTGGGGAGAGGAGAGCGTTGATGTGCTGAAGAAATGGTACAAGTTGTAGAGGTTTGAGGGTGAAGCGCTGTAGTATATTTGTTGGAAGAAGGCAAACAGGAATTGGCAGCCAGGGCCCAACCAGGGAGCATGTTTTCCTGTCTCTTGCCTCTCCAGGTGGGACCTGGTGGCAGCAGATGATGTCTGTTTCTCTTGTAGACACCTCTCATCTGTAAAAGCAGTGGTTAAAGGAAGAAGAAGTGCTTTTTGCCCTTCTGGACATGCTCTCTGATCATGGCTTTTTTTTTTCCTTTGAAATATACTGACTTGCACTTCCTTCCCAGCAAGCACAGCGAGTTCTGCCTGGCAGTTCAGGCACAGCCCCAGTGTGTGGCCCAGCATGCTGCTCTGGATGTGGCCGTGCAGTGATGCTGGCAGCAGCAGAGGGGGGAATGGCACAGGAGGGTACGTAGAGCAAATGTCAGAGCCAGCTGCGGGAAGAAGCACCAGAGCAGAGGCCCAGGTGTACCTTTCACCAGAAGCCGACTTGTCTGAATTAATTGCTCTCTACATTAACAGCATAAAGGTGCTCTTTAGTCTGAGAAGCATGTGGTCGTAGAGTAGAATAACCCCAAAATACTAACAGTCGCCATCCTATTTTTGTTTTGGATAGGTGCAAAATTTTCACAGCTGCGTTCAAGTAACCGAAGACTTTGTGTCTCCAGAACATCTTGTACAGTCATTTCACCTAACACAGGAGCTGAGGCTGTCAAAGGAAGAAATCAATTATGATGATAAACTGCAGGTAGGAAATGACTCCTGCTCTGGGAGGTGAAGGCAGGGCGTGCTGGGGCTCATTGAGGTGCGGCACAGCCGTGGAGATCCCTCCTTGCTGCTGTTCACACAGAATAACAATGAGCAGCAGCAGCAGCGCCAGGGGGTGTAAATGACTCTCCCTGGAGTTGCTGCTTTTATTTATTTATTTCACATTATGTTTTAGAATGTGGAAAAAGGTGTTTCCTTTTCCTCTGACTTGCTTCTTCAGCCTTCTTATTTTTTTTAGAAATCTACCCAGCTTAGTCCTAACTGCATTTACATGTAGGATGTCCTGAGGAGTGGGTCTTACTAAACTGTCTGATGTTCTTGCAGGTTAAAAATATCTTGTATCATGCAGTTAAAGAAATGGTGAGAGCTTTGAAGATTCATGAAAGTGAAATGGAAGACATGGAAGAAAACTAAGCTCTCGCTGCTTTTTTGTGTTAATGGCAAAAAAAAAAGGGGTTATTTTTTCTAATAGACGAACGGTATGCACACTAATTAAAGCTTCACAAACCATCAGTGCCAAGAAAATATAGTCATCGTATTGGTAATGACACTGCAACGGTAGAGCTTCATATCACAGCCACTGTGACTCTGTGTTAGACTTGCAAACAACAAAGCAGCGTTCTGCTGTCCTGTATTATAATGTACATGAAGTTTGTTAAATGTTAAAGATTTAAGATGATGTATTTATTTTTGGAAAAAAAAAAAACAAACACAAAATTCTATGCTATATTGTTGATCAAATGTAAATGTGACTTGTACAGTTTGCTAAAATAATTCCGATATTTTTCACTACATTGAGACAGTTACTGTGAGAGTAGGACACAAACACCAGCTATTGCCTGCATTTGGGATCTTGCTGAGTCCGCACAGCAGTCATGTCATAATCTGAAAATTACTGCCAAATAATTGTAAACTTTGTAAAATATAAAGTATATAAAGTAGATATTAAATACAGACACTTCAGTATTTTATTGAAGCTATTCAGTGTACAATTAAACGTTTTCAAAAGGTGTAATTTATTTAAAAATTGTCTCATTTTGGTAAAATTTATGTGAACTTTTAAAGCTAAATATTAAACTTAATATGCTATGTAAATATATACATATATACATTCAATGATGTATTTTTTTAAAACATTGGCTTGCTTTAATTTGTTAAAAGTGCAAGTGTTACACATGCTTTGTACATTGAAGTTGAAAGGGGTTTTACATTTTCCATTAAAAGGACTTTATCAGATGTTGTCTCGTGTTCATTTTTTGATTGTGGCATCGCTGTGACAGCCCGAGTTATTCACTCCCAGTAACTGCCGATGTTCCACCGTAGTGTCTGTCGTTGGCTCTGACACGGAACGGAGGCGTTCTGTGCGGCTGCTGGGCGCCCTTCTGCCCTCTCTGGGTTAGAAGCAAAACTGCCAAGGGACTGCTGCAGCACAGCCCCGGGGCTGAGCCAAAAAGAGCCTCTCGGAATAAAACAACTCAAACATTGCTTATGTTCTGTTTTCAGTAATCCTGCACGTATTTTGGGTGAAGGGGAAAAAGAATTTCTAGAGGAAATTGTTTTTAATAGCATCTTGGCTTTTTGCAGTCTAAGTAATAGAGCAAAGTGTTGTGGTTTTTTTAAGTATGTTTTTAATTAATAACGATGAATTTTGTTAGGCATGCGGAATTCTGGTTCTTTAGGTTGGTCTGAAAAGTTGGAATTGTACATCAACTTGTATCATGATTTGAAAGAGCTGAACATTCAGGTTCCTGTGTGGAATGCTGGAGGCAGCTGTGTGCCACAGCAGGGCAGTCAGTGCCCTGCTCCCAGTGCCAAGGAGTCTGACAGGACTGGGGCATACAGAAAGAAGTTGTGTGTGAATTACCTGAAGATAACTAAGATACAAGATGTGGGGGTCCAGAAGTAAAGTTCCTTACTGAACTGGTTTGAACTTGTTTGGAGTTGTTAAGAGATATATTGAGGATAACATTAGTAGTTGCAGCTGATAGCCTGGCTCTCACCCAGCGAAACACAGCACCTTACCTCACGCTGTGTGTAGCACAGAACCATGTGCAAATGAGTAAATTTTCATCTCAAGTCTGAATGTTTTTTTTCCTCGAGTTTTGGTGCGGTACTTTAAACATCTGTAAGATATGTGAAGACCACTGAAATGTGCGTTCCCACTGCAGAGGTCGCATTCCCCCCTGTCACTTATTTTTCCCACACAAAGAGCACTTGTTAGGGCACAGCCTGTGAGCTGTTGAATGGAATTGCTCATTTCTCTGGTTCCTAGCAGAAGGCGTCACGTCGCTGTCTGTCCTGGTAAAGCCTTGGGCTCCCTGCTCTGCTTTGAGCCATGCCAGGTGCTTCCCTGTCCCAAAGTGCTGTGCAGGGAGCACCCAGGCACTTCTGGATCTCTGAGCACTGGCCCCAAGAAAACTGAAGGCTGCCCTCATCCTGCACAGTTCTGACGGTGCCAATCCTCATCTCCGCTCATGCCCAGTGAACCGCTGAACAGTGGCTCATTCTGATTTCCAAGTATGACTGCTCCTCTTCCATGTCTGTTTATGAATCTGTAAGTATGTGAGAGATATTAATCCTTGAGAACACGTGGTTGAAACTGGTAAGAAACAGCAAGAATCCTCTCAGAGAAAAAGCAGGGGGATGGACAGGTTTGAAGACAAAAATCTCACTTTGGAGAGATGGAACGGATGGGATCAAGCTTCAGTGCTTGATCAGTGAAATGCTGCACAGCCCCACCAGGGTAAGTAGGTCCTTGCTGCTTTCTTAGCAAAGATAAGTTGATAAGATCAAAAAAAGTTTCAACTGCATAAATAGGGCCTCTCTGTAGAGCCACCATAGTTTAACTATCTATGTGATTTGCTTAGAGGGGTTCATGTGAAGTAAATTGATACAGTGGTTACGCTAAAAGTACAAAGACTTGTGGTTAATGGGTATATCTGATGGATTCGCACTGTGTAAAAACCTGATGTGTTTTGCACGTCGTTGCAATGTCCTCATAAACTGCCCGCAACAGTGACGGTGTTTCCCCGTAACTAAAGGCAGGGGAAGATGCCAGAAGAACTGAACAAGGGAAACGTGGCACAAACTGAGCACAACAGGGAGCGCTGTAAAGCGCTTCGTACTGTCAGCATAAAAAGACTGTGAGTCACGTGCTGTGCGCTGCATTAGCAGACCACAGAAAGTGTTAAAGGTTATGGCTACTCCCAGTGTGAGCAGTATAAAAGGCCAAAATTCTGTTCTTTTAAATTAGTATACCAAATTCAGCTTTTCCATGCCTTAAGATTTCTGGCTCGTTCACAATGAAGTTGAGCTCCTGGCTGCTATACAGGAAATGAGCGCAGGAAGCGGGGTTAGTGTTAGGCTTATGGCCAGAGCCAAGCAGGATTTTCAGAGCTGGTGTCAGGGCCAGGGGGTTGTTTTCAGATCAGTTTTTTTCCTCTTGGCCATTTTTGTGTTCTGTAGGACAGTACTGGGCGTGATCTCTCTTTTCTAAAATCTTTTTAGGAGATTTTCCGGTCTCAAATATTTTAATACGGCTGAAGAACTCAGTGATAGCAGACACAGCTGTTTGAGTGCAGAAATGCTTTCATCCATCTTCTAGAACAAGAATATGAAGTACTATTGTCTTTTACCAGCTTCCCATTCAGATCAAGCTCTGTCCTGATCTACTTTACCCTCAGTGAAACTGATTTTTTTTTTGACCTGTGAAAGTTCACATCTCAAACTCGTTATCCTCTCTACATCCACCCTCCTTACCTCACCCCTTCCAGCTCCTCACTGCCATCCGCTGTACGGACACGCATTAAAAGAGCATGGAACATTCTTCCTGTTGTAACTGCAGAGGTAACGAGCAAGTAAGTGATCAGCACAGAACAAAGTGGGCTGCCGTGATCTGAGCTGTTTCAGCATGGGTGGATGTCTGCATACATTTCAGCTCCAACAGAAGTTACGGGGTTGCTGGAATTGCCAGTAGTGAAGCTGTTACACATCAGGCAATACCGGGCTGTGACAATCTGATGTTAAAATCTGTTTACTCTTGCAGCTTGACGGAAATTGCTCAGATATGTGTAAGCCAAAGCTTCATCTGATCAGCACTACGTTCTCATGCTCTCCGACCTTCTCAGTAGGTGGCAATTCTGTTCATACACTCTCCCGTGACATCTTGTGAAGCCCTCTCTTGCTCTCACAACTGACAGCCTTCTCCGCCCAGTGCTCATAACTGGGAATTTCCCTTCCTTCCTCCTTCCACAGCCACTGTGCCCCATTCTGCCACTTTCCCGTGCAGGATGTTTGTGCTCTCCCCCACATCCGCACTGGATGTGCTGCCTCCTCCTGCTACAACTCACACTGAGGCTTTGCAATGCCTTTCCGTCCTAACCCCCAGCCCTGCCTCAAAGAATACGTCAGCTCTCCCGCGTCCCGCCCTTTGACTTGCTCTTTTTTCACAGGAGCGCAGGTCCCCTTCAGTTTCCCTTCTCCGCCTTTTTGTTCCCATGATGCGCACACCCCATGGGGCCGCAGGGGCTGCTCTGATGCGGTATCCACAGCCACATCCCTTCTTTCCATCTCAGCGGGGTGACCAAGGAAACTCTGACTGAGGGGCAAATGATCCATAGCATCAGACGTAACAAACTAACCTCTGTGCTTTTTCATTTGTTTT
>JAOWBP010003659.1:7543566-7554063 GCA_028571105.1 Tragopan temminckii | reverse complement strand
GATACTGGGTATTTCAGGCTTGGATGCTTCTGGGGTTTAATTACCTTGCTCATACAAACAAGCGAGTGGTGTAGTAGGGCCTGTGTAGTAACAACATGCACCTATTTAAAAAAAAAAAAAAATCAAACATGTTGAAACAGGGAGTAAAATAAGGTATTTTTCTGTATGTAATTTAAGCAGCCCATAATCATACAGTACAGACTTCTTTCAGATTTCTACTTCGGGCTTGAGGCTTAAAAATAGCTTCTGCAGCTACAATTGCTTTTCCCATAAACTTGCACTTCCACTGACCAGGCAGGCGGGAGGTTTGGGGTTTGTCCCACCCTTTGAGGTTGACAGAAGCAGCCCAGGAGCTCCGGGTGCTGACCAGCTGGCAGCTGTGACCATCACGTGTTTGGCTTTGTTTCCTCCACGGATGGCAGAAGCACACCACTTTCTGCATCTTTAACTCTTCTCGGCGTTGTCTTTAAGAGCTGCCTCCATTCCTTACCATATCTCTGGTGTCTGGACCACCCATCGTCAGTCCAGCTGGCCTCTCTGGCAGCATCATAAGGAGCGATGATCTAAACATCTTGTTAGTGACACATCTGTGTTTAAGCGTAAGTTCGTAATGTGAAGGAAAGCAAAAGGGCGCATCCAGCTAGAAGTGGGTCAGATGACTCACACCAGCCTTCACCGCCTGCTGCAAGTGTGGTACGGAAGAATTGCATCTGAGTAGATGTAAGGAGAGAGGAGTGAGGCAGGGAGTCACGTCCTCCATTTGCAGAATGGAAAAGGTGTGCATCGATTCCGTGGCCTGTCCCTGTGTCTGCCTTCAAATAAGAGTTGCATTTCCAAGGGCTTGACGTGAATTTATTCTCAAAGTAAATGGAATAGAGCTGTACCTATTTTGCCTTAATTCCTTAAGAAAAAGAAAGCTTATTTAGTCACGCTTTCATCTCTCTCCTGTTGCCCCAAACATCAGTGAAGTTTGACCCAGGAGTGGAGTTGCTGTGGGTCTGATGGGCCTTGGGGAAATGAGTGGTGTGGGGGAGGCCGGCAGGCAGCACGCCTCACGAGCAGGGCTGCAGCCCCGGAGACTGAGAGAGTGCTGGCTGGAGGGCCTCAGGCCTCAGGAGGTGCTTGGGCCCCACTGGGGGAGCTGCAGCAGAGCTGGGCCTTGGGGCTGCAGGTCGAAGGAGCATCCTAGGCCTGCAGCTGTCTCTGTGACGGCAAAGCAAAACCTGTTGGACACGTCCCTCGGTTTTTCCAGATATGCAGTCACTTAAGTGGTTTGACTCATGAATTCTACACCAGTAAGTAGGATTGAAACAAATACTGTGAAAATTGGGAATTTGAAACAGAACGTGTGGGACAAAACTTTTTCTCCCAAAGATAAGGTCAAAGCCTTTCATGGAAGTACTTCTGAAAAGCAGTCTCAGTGTTACTGGATTTACACATCTGCCCAGTGTTTCCGGGAAGGGAATATCCTGTGTTTGATCACAAACGGTTATTTTTTTCACCAGTAAATGCCTGTGGAAAATACTGCTCAGGAGTAAGAGAGGCTCCTTGTCCTCAGTTCTCTGACCTTGGGCATTGCCAGTCTGCACATTTGATTTATTAAAAATGGAAGTTTTTTTCATGGGTGTTTTTCTTACGTGACATCTTGACCAACACTATTTTCATAATGCAGATACAAAGTCAGCTCCTAGAGAAGCTGGTTTCACTTTTTATAACCAACTGGCATTTTCCCAAATAGTTGCTGTCTGCTAGGACTGGGAATTCCTAGCGCCCTGGGGAGCTCTGCAACTTGGATGAGGAAAATCCTGCAGCCCTTGGGAAGGAGTGCTTAAATGGAGGAGGGAGGAGCAGTCTTTCCTACATTTTGGTTGGGGAGGGAGGAAACTTCAAATTTTATTGATGTGCGTTTTTACAAGAATTTAAGTTTTAGCTTAAATTTGACCTGATAAAAAGCAGGATTGCTAATCTGATGAAATGTTTGTGATTACGTTTATTATTGCTCCTTCCCCTGATATGACATTGCTTTGCTGATATATCTGCTACAGAATACTGCAGCAATCTCTGGTTTTACTCAGTATGCTCTTTAAATTAGGAAAGTACAGGGTTTTAGAGCAGCTTTACATGGAAAAGATCAATCATGTTTCTCCCCCAAGTTGTACAGTTGAAAAATTGGAGGTAAAGGATGGTGATTGACCTGATGGAAGCCTCATTTAAGCAGAGATCCATGAATTTTACTGTAAAGAAAAGGCCAGGTTTATGATTTTCTTGGATTTGTGTGGATTTAAATAACTAGCATTACAAGGTCTGTGAGATAGTACGTTCAGTAGACTTCTGCAAAGGCATGGCAGAAGGTAAATGGAGTACCCTGGCGAATTGTAATCCCTACATGGCTGCTACCTTGTAACATTTTCTCCTAAGATACCTATTTGAAATTACCTCTGTCAGAAGTACTCATTTGGAGTCCAGAATCTGTGCTACGTGAGAACTGTTCTCTGCAGCCTTCAGCAAGTTGCAGTTGAAGTTGAATGCAGTGGTAGTTCTAATGCCTAAGTGACTTCCTCAAGTTTACCCCAAGGACTTTATTGCAGCAACAACTGAAATATCCATGTTTTCTCATTAACAATTCAGTCTTTACTCTTTACAAACCATTATTCATCTGTCCTATAAAAAGACATAGCTACTGCTTTCTCTGGAGCTGCACAGTGTTGCAATGTTGATCCAAATACGATATGCATCCCAGCTGGTCAGGCTTCTGTTATTTATAGGGAAATACCTAAAATGGCTCTGGTAGGTCAGAACAGAGCTCTTAGCATGAAAAAGTACACAGTGATGGCTGCATCACCACATTCACACGGTGATCGGCTAGCTGTTTTACACCCAGCCTCTGTGCCTCTGTCCCCAATACCAGGAGAGTGCAGCTTTCTGAAGGAAGTTCTGCAACAAAATGGCCAGATTGTTTTCTCAGCCCACATACATTGCTCCTGTGCAGCTTTGCCTTCAATCCTATTGGAAATTAACTTTGACAAGTTCATTCTTAGTATAGTGGTGGTCATTTACAGCATGAGAGAAATGATTTTTAGTCTCCACTACTTTATTATTGGCACGTTGGCCAGTGCTACTTTATAGCAGTAGTTTAAGAAATAAAATTTCAGACAAACCTCTGAAAGCTGCTGGAACATAAACCATGTAATAGTAATTAAATGGACCAGAGTCCTCTGAAACCTGTGAAGCACATTGTAGCTTGCTTTGAAGGATTTTTTAAAGATACCAGATACATTCTTTCCTTCTGACAGAAAAACGGTTAAGATCTTTTTATTACTGGGAAAGTTTTGTGTTCTGTATCTGTAT
Organism: Tragopan temminckii; assembly: GCA_028571105.1. Classification (NCBI taxonomy): domain Eukaryota; kingdom Metazoa; phylum Chordata; class Aves; order Galliformes; family Phasianidae; genus Tragopan; species Tragopan temminckii. Next base: position 7,550,715 of record JAOWBP010003659.1, on the reverse strand, counting down.
CCATAATCCTCATGAGTGGTGGAGAATTCAGAAGTCACGCGATCCCAGAGCTCATGAAGAGTTTGGGGTTGGTGTAGAAAATAAATAAAAATTGAGGATGTTTGCAGAATGGCTGCTGATATTCTGAGTTAATCGTAATCCACTACCGAGCTGACAGTCGGTCACAGGAGTGAGATACTCAAATGGACATTTCGGGAGGTGGTGACAGGAGCTGTCATCCATCTGCTGTATGCTGGATAGTGTTTTATGGTTTTCTTCTGCAGATTGAATTGAGAGACCTTTGCTTTTTAATACATTAAACTTGTAGTTATCAGTAGTTTTGTCAAAGAATACTGTGTTACTGAGCAGTGCAACTGATAAAGACTTGCTGGTAGATGGATCACCTTTATACAAGAGGTGCGATATCTGCTCTGTCGTTAACTGTGCTGGCAGTGCACTGCTTTCCACCCCTGCCAGTCCAAGCTGCTGCAAGTGATTTCTGCTAGCCCTAATGCCAGAGTGTGTTTCCTGAAAATATCTGTCCCAGACCAAGAACTGAACTCCTAGCTTGACTTCTAGAAATGTTGAGCTGCCTTTTGGGCAGCCCATTTTTTCTGGACTGCTGATGGTCATAGGAACACACTTTCTTTTTGCCTGGAGACACCTCCATCCATGCAGCTTGTCCTTTAGGTGGTACTATTTGGAGAGTAGTTAGATACCTTCTGAAAGCTGTTTGTGATTCACAGGGTGTTGGAGCCTGTGTTTAAATTTTACTACCAACATAGAAAAGATTTTTCTTCAATCTGCTCAGTTAGCTACTCTCCTTGTTAGCATTAACTTGTCTCTGCTAGTTGATTGCTTCAGGGAAATGTCTGCACTTTGAGGTTTCTTTTCCCATAGATAACTAAGTAGTGGCATTAGTAAGTGACTTAAAAGCTTGGTCTGATGTCCCCACGTGACTTCAGAGTTGCTGGCTGTGGTGCTGGTCTGATATTCCCTGTCTCTCTTCAGGAGTTGAGAAAATGCATAATTGGGAGTAATCTGGGTATTGCTGAGATGATGGTGATAGATGTGTGGAGCCTGCAGTGATGGGCAAGAAGCATTATTCTGTGGAAAACAAAAGAGAAGCAAGTGTATGGCTGTGATGGAGGAAGAAGGTGTGGAGGAGCGCTGATCACCTGGGCTTTCTTTTACTTGTAGGTAGAGAAGAAGGTAAGCACTAGGAGTGGTTACTACCATGGCTTTGTAAATGCAAGCTGACAGGCCATCAGCTCAGGGGGTAGGAGCTGCTTATTTGGGGAAGTCTTTAAATCACGTGTGAGAAGAGACATTACATCAGGAGATCCCGCTTTCTGTCCCACGCAGTTGAACCAAATAGTTCTTCTGTTTCCTTTCTAATCTGCAAATCAGATCAGGACTCCGATTGGGATTACAATGACAGCATTTAACCCAGATGCTCGGAGAGGGTGACATAACCAGGAGTGTAAGGGTCATCTTCTTTTAATCTCAGTTTTTCAAAGAAGAAACTACTGTAGCAGTTACCAGAGCAGTCTTTAAGTTGTTTATGGCAGCATCTGTCTGGCTGAGCATTGCTTTTGCTTCTGTATTGACTTCCCTGCTGCATGCTTGTTCCACGTGCTGCTCTCATCTTCCATCCATCTCTCTGTACTGGATTTTCACCTACAGGTATGGAATAACAAGCTGACTTGTAAGAAACAAGGTTTTCAGTGGGCACGTTCCACCTGAGACATTGGTAGTCCTCCAGCAAGGCAAATTTCTCTGCTTGTTTTTGTATTTGTGAGCTAAAATCAGAGAAAATACTTGATTGTAAGTGTTTTTTTTTTTTCTGCTATAATGTATACTCTTAACTGTAATGTATTTTTCATAGCATAGCCTTTTTTTTTTTTTTTTTTTTTTGATAGAAGTTGGTTGATATTCTTAGCGGTGTGAATTATTCTTGCACAGCTGAACGAATCAGTGCAACAATACTTCGTCTGGCTTGAAATCATGACTTGGAGAAATCAGAGAAATGTGCACAGCCCTACTCCCTCTGGTTTTCAAACCTGGTAGTTATAATTCAAAATAACTGTCAACTCTCTAAGTATTGTGCAGATGAAATGAGGAAGGAATTAAGAGTGTGTGGGGAGAAGTGGTAGGCATAAGGAAGAGTGAGGAGCAGAAAATTGTTGATAGCTTTTCCTGACAGATGTTAACTGACAGTTGAAAAGCGACTAAATTTTTAGCCTTCATCTCCTGACTTTCTATTCAGAGGTAGTGCTGCTACACACTGCGAAGATCCTGTAGTCTTAAACCTGTGTGGTCCAGAGGATCTATAAGTGTCTGTCCCTCTGCTAAGAGTACATTCAGAGCCTCTCGTAGAATGAGGATGTGTTTCTGCCCTCTTCCTGTGCCCCAGAAGCTGGAAGGCAGCACTCAGCTCGATCCATGCCTGAGCTAGGGTTGAGGGCTGTGCCCTCCAGCCTCGTGAAACTGGTTCACGAGTAGCCAGCAGCAGCTGGGTTTGCATGAGGCAAGTGGTGACCGTGCACCCGGGAGCACCAGAAAGTAGGTCAAGTGTGGGTTGGGTTTACATAGAGAGCACCAGCATTGCCTACAAGCCTGAGCCTCTGCACTTTGCACAGACAAAGCCGTTTAAAGTAAAGCGGGAAGTTACGGTCTCCCCCAAAAGTGGTTATCCTCCTGTAGGCCGTTTGTGGCCAGCAGCCACAGAGGAGCGGCACAGTCTGCTGCTGGCTGCTCCCAGCATGGCGGCATGGCAGCCAGCTGGCCTTTGGAAGCGGCTCAGAAAACGGCTTCTTAGAGGAACATGCTGGGGGGCTATGCGTGAGTGTAGGAAGACATGTAGAACAACAGAAGATCTATTAATTTTAGTCTTAGTTAAAGTTGATTTTTGCTTTGCAAGAGTCTGGTGTGGTCCACTTGGCCTCAGCAGTGGCTGCTCTGGGTGATGCTGGCTGGGGGACCAGTCATTGCCGCTTTCTCTGTGTTTCAGTTGGATTCTCATCTTTTGCTGCTGGAGAAAAGTCTTGTAGCTTGGCAGAGGAGAGTTACGAATTCATAGGTAATGTCCTGTGAATATCTCTGGTTACCTGCCTGTACAGACCTTTTTTTTCTTTTTTAAACTCATTGTCAGGCAGAACGCTATTAAGGTGTGAGGTTTGTTAAAAACCAAAGATTGTAATGACTGGAAGATGATTACAGATCAGTGATAAATTGACATCAATGTCAAGTGATGCAATAAGTTAAAAAAGAGGGGAAAAAAGGGGGAAAAAAAAGAAGACTAGTTACCAAGGAATGGAAGCAAGGAGACAATTCTGCACGTGTTTCAGATGATGAGTGCATGGATGTGGGTGTGTTTGAAGCCAGGTCTTCACATGACTTTTTTTTTTTTTTTTTTTTTTTTAATGGGAGAAATTTTTCTTCTGAAAAGATGACATTAATGAGGTAGTGTAAATGTTCAGCAGTCTAGGTTTGACAACCAATACTTTTTGCTGTGTCTACTGTCTGAAGAGTGCTGTGGCAGTCTTAGACTGTGTTTCTCAGAATACTTCCAAGTTGAATCTCCCTGCAGTTGAAGTCCGTGCAATTTTCAAATTATTTGGTGCAAAAGGGGAAGAAAAAAGCTTATTTATGGAAACTGTCTCAAGATGTTCACCGCTGGTATGAGAAGAGACAAGATTTTGCAGCTTGAGAGAAAAATACGTCCAGCTGATGAATATATATTTTGGACATCTTTATGGTGAAATGACTCTTTGAGGCAACTTTCACTTTGTTTTGAAGCATTGCAGGTATGGATGAAGTGAAGGAGTAATATACTGCACAGACTTGCAAGCAACTTGATGTGTTTCTTATGATGCAGTAGGCGCAAAAGCAATGTTGATAAGTGGTGTGGTCAGAAATATGGGGAAATCTAAATATTAGACAATTGAGCTGGTAAAATGTGCATGATCAGGAAACGGAAGGTGCAAGCTTCTGACTCTTCGAGCTTTGAATTTTTCATTTCCACTGTTTGAATTTAAATGAGTCCTTCTGCCATTAAAGCACGAATGAAATGCCTATTCTTATGTGCAGCCTGTTCTGTGTAAACATTGTAAGCATGACTCTCAGGTTGGTTATGTACTAGTTTTCATTTAATTCGTGTCCTAAATCATCAGAAAACCTCTAAGCAGCCAGAGGAAGCTATAGTTAATTAAGCCACAGATGGTGAGGACTAATGTGGTGTTGACCTCTGCGAGGACTGCAAAATCTACTTAGTTGTTCTCTGTAAAATGCTAGATGAAATGAGTTCCTACTGTTGCTGAAGAGATGTCCTTTATGCATTGAATCCAAATGTGGGTTCTGTGGCCAAGGAAGGAGATCTCCCAAGTAAACACTTGCTGTTTTTTAATGTACGACATGGGTTGAGACTTGGCCTTTGAGTCACCGATCTGTTGTTGTTGTTGTTTTTTATAACAAAAGCCACAGCTTTCCACAACTGATTTTCCTGCAATACATATCACCAGTTCTCCTTTTCACTGAGAAGATAGCACTGACAGCTGGTGGTGGACTTAGCGTACCTTTCTGTGAGCAGTACACACTCAGTGTGATTGTGAGTGTGGAGATGGAAGCTGTACTTGAATGTACTCTTGAGGTTCTTTTGTCATGCTCTGGGCTTTCATTTCTCAATTCAATGAATTTGTTTCTGTCTCTCAAATTTGTAAAGGGTGACTTTAACATGCATTTTAAAATGCTGAGAAGACATGTTGGTTTGATAGCACAAAGCTTGCTGGAAAGATAGAAAGCTGTGGGAGCATTCCCACCACAGACATACCCTACTAACCAAAAAGGAAAAGAAACTTGCAGTCCATGGAACCTTTCAGAAGGCACTTGGGGATGGCTTTTTGGGCAGCATGTGCATTCTGTTCATCTAAGAATGCTTGTCAGTGTGGGAAGCAGTACTTTGTTTGTGGGTAGAGCTTGAAGTAGAACTGTGTATGTGTTTGGATTTTATCTTCTTTTTCTGTGGATGCTCACTTTGAAATTCCTGTTTGATTCACAACTGACAGGAATTCAGAAGCACTGTAAGTGATCTGTCTGCACTTGTTCACCTGGGGCTGTGAATTATAACTTACTTGTGTCTGAATAAGCTCTCTGAAGATGCTTCTCTGAACAAAGATTGCTGCTTCCTGGGAAGAGGTAGAGGTGAGGTGGGCCTGGCTGGAGCAGTGTGGTCTGGAGTTTCCACACACCAGAAGAAAGAATAGGGATACTCAGAAGAACACTGAATCACTTCTTTTTTGGGGAAAAAGTTCATTCTTCATGCTTCTTAGGACTGGTAGAAGTTCAGTGCATGAGAATTACTATCTTAAAGATCAGACTCAAGTACTGTTTGAACAATTAAGCAGGGTGCACTCCACCAGAGGTGAATTCCTCTGATGGTCTGGCAGGAAGGAAAAATAGCAGCAAAGACCTGTAAAACCTGGCACAGGTTGGCACGCTTGTGGCAGTCACATTACGTCATGTGCCTGGCTCCCAGGAAGGCAGGAAGAATTACTTCTGCCATATCTTTGTGGTCCATAAGCCCTTTGCCTTCTTGCTGCTATTGCATGAAGTCGCTCTTGAAACAGAGGCCACTGCTGTATGACGTATATAGAGAGCATCCTAAGTAGGTTTAAAAAAGGAAAATTGCAGTCCCATTTATTTGATTTGCATTTCACAAAGGTTTCAAACCAGGATTAGCATCCTCTTGGAGGATGTATTCCAAGACTTGTGGAAAAACTGCTTTGAGAGAGGGACTGCATTTATTTTTGTGAGTAAAACTCCCTTCAAATGAGGAACATTCTAGAGGAAAACTCTGTGGGGCAGTTAATTCTTTTGTGGGTCATTCTGTCAATCCTTCCATTCAGCCAAGAAGGAAGGAAAAACTTGAAGGCCTTAATTGCCAGCATTCGTATCAGTTGACTAGAGTTGTTTTTTCTTGAACAACATACATGCAGTTTAAGGAAAGAGACTGGGTACTGCAATCATTTGCTCATCCTCGGTACTAAGACAGAGAAGAGACTGCAGATGCCAGCCTTCTTCTTGTTGCCCTGTTTCTGTGATAAACCAGTTTGGTTAAGGCCATCGCCGTCCAGTTTTAACACATTATGCAATTAATTTCCTGATTTCTAGATACTCAAATTTAAGACTAATAATGGGAAAAAAAGCATCAATCATGGCATACGTATTTTTATATATAAGTAGGTGATAATTTTTTGAGATTTCAGGAAACGTTTTTGAAGTGTCTTGACACTGAGCTTTGCTTGTCAGTTACAATTTTGCTTTGCCATTCTGATTTACATTGACCAGAATATATAGCATGTGCACATCTAGAAGCAAAATACTTTCTTTAGTGCAGTGACTGATGATGTGTTAAATGCATATTTTGTGTGTGTGTTTATAAACTTTGGATTCTCTGTGGTATCCTCTACATAATCCCAATCTTACCTGCATGCAGTTTGCGTAATGGGTCTTTGATCTCTCTTGTGCTTTTTTTAAGCTCATTTTTGACATGAGCTCATAGTTCTCCAAGAGTGAGGAGGACAGAAACACAAAGTGATGTTCGCAGTCTCCTTTTCTAGGTGTTCAGACAAAGTACTCAAAGTACCAGTCAGTGATGCCAGTACATTGTGTGTCAAATTAGGAGATGGAACAAAAAAGGTTCAAGTGTGTTGTCAGTGGGTTCACTGTTATCTTCAGTGTTTTGAGTTCAAAGAAGGCAAAGATGGTTAGGAAGGATGTGAAATCTAAGAGAAAAGCAGTATCACGCGTTGCATTCAGAAACAGGACTAATCAAACGTTGTATATTTCAAGAAAAAGTAAAGATCAGAAACTTTGCAGAAGGGACTGATGAAATTAAAATAACGTTAGCATTACAAGCCCAATTTTCAGGTGCCTAACTAATGTGTACAGTCTTGAAATGAGCGTAGTGGTGCCCTAAAGGGGATCGAAGGAGTTCAAATGTACAAGAACTGAGTTAGCTGTATTTTTTGAGTCAGCCAGACCAGTGTTGCAGTGCTTCAGTTGATTGCATAAGTTTGTGGATCTGCATGGTGAAACGTGGTACTAAGTTTAGTGAGCAGGAGTGGTGGTAGGTGGATGGTTGGACTAGATGATCTTAGAGGTCTTTTC
>JAOWBP010003659.1:7503764-7527712 GCA_028571105.1 Tragopan temminckii | reverse complement strand
TGTGCAAGAGAGCGTGCAGGACTTCACTCGCGCTGTTTTGCTGGTAGTGTTGGTTGGGAAGAGACGGCTAGGGTTGTGGATTCTGTGGTTACGGCATTGTAGTGGTGAAGGCTCTTGTGGTGCACGCTAAGGATGGACTAAGGGCAGTGCGTGCTGTTAAGTTGTGCTTGGAAACGTTTTTCTGTTTCTCCATTGGTTATTTCTGTATAGAATCATAGAATGGCTTGGGTTGGGAGGGACCCCAAGGATTATCAAGTTTCAATTCCCCTGCCTGTATAGAACTTCAAACTTTCTCCCAACCCTTCATTAATGTTATTTAAAATGGAAAATACTTGTTCAAATACTGTAGTGAGAGGTTTTACTACCAGTCTGGAGGAGAATGAAATCCCACTTCAGTGGAGTCACGCCAAGTGACTTAACAGTGTGAAGGGTGGGTAGCCACCGGGACTGGCTTCAACTCTATCTGTAACTTACAGCATGTGTGCACTGTGGGAGATAGATTCCTGAGGAAAAAGCCATGTAGCAGAAAGTGTTCTAAATGTTACCAAAAAAACGAATGACAAAGAAATCTTCAGATCTTCCCGTAGAGTGGTTAATAGAATTGCACTTCCAACCCAAAGGCATTGTGAAGGTGCTTCAAAATGAGTGCCATAAGATAAGATCCACGTGCGCCTTGCTGTGTTCTGTGTTTTTCTTACCTTCTAATGTTTAAAATAGCAAACCTCCAAGATAGTTAGCATAAGAACGTTGGCAATAGCAAGTGTTATGCAGGGAAGAAGATGTCTCACTGTCATGTAAGCATAAACGTGAGAAGATTAGACTGCTTTCCTTCTGGATGCGTGAGTCAAAATTATTGACATTACTTTTGATCTTTTATCATCTGTGCAAAGCACTCCGTCTGATGTTGTCCTGGGCCTGTTCAGCATGTTCTGCTCTCTCTGTACCCCACTGATGAGCAACGTTGTAATTCCTCTGTGGCTCGGATCTCTTTACTGCATCTTTCTACGGTCGAAACGTTTCAGGTTTCTCAGGCACATCCTCACTGCGGAAGGCCCCCAGGAAACCTCCCTTCTCTCAGGCAGTAAGGTATTATTTACAACCAGTTACTTCCATTTTTAATGTGAAGCGTAAAGCTACTGAAGCCGTTGGTCGTTTGTCTTAACAAAGACATGAAGGGTACTGCTGTTAGCAGTAGATGATTGCGCTGGTCTGCTGGCTCTTGGGCTCTGTAGGTAATAAATAGAGCAAAGATTTAGTGGAGGGCTGTGATTTTTGTTTTCAGTGATCTGGAAGATTGGGGATGGTTAACTTAAACGGCTTTGTGTGTGTGTGATTTTGTTTGTCTGAAGGTAAGACTGCGATGTTCTAGGGTAAACAGGCTGTGAATCACATGATAAACCTCTGCCAAGTCACTGTGCTGGAACTGCTGAGATTACCATTTCTGTGTATTTCTGTGTCCCTGCAACTCTGTTTGCTTTGCGGGACTCTTTGACCAAGACCACGCTGTGGTAGGTGCTGTGTAAACACAGAACTAAAATCATCTGAGCCTCGGAGTTTACAATCCACGAGGAGAGGGAGCTGGAATGAGGACATCACAATGTGTTGTTTGTGTACCGCCGCTGAGCCTTTGGAAACCTTGTGACAGAGGAGATGTGAAAGAGGTTTTTGAAAGTAACTCGAGGACTGTTTCTTGGTTGTGTTTGTCAAACATAAAGGACAGCCAGGAATGAAACTCTAAGGTGTTTCTTTTTTTAAAGCAGCCAATGACAGAGATTTTGATCCAAGGTGGATCAGAAGTAGGACTTGGCACCGTGCAGCTGAGTCTCTGAAAGTTATGTTGATAGAGAAAGAAGGCAAAATGATGAACATAAGACCAATTGCTGTCACTGCAGTAGGTTATAATAATTCAGAATGACTTGTGTAGCAGCATTTGTGAACGGGTGTGTGTTGAGCTGGATTCTCTGAAGTCCAAAGGGAAAAAATGGTGTAATAAGCAAGGTATGAACCTAGGTAAGGCTGAAATACAGGTCTGAGTGTAAGGACCATGGAGGAGTTGATAGAAATAGTGCTGGAACGAACAGTGAAAGCTCTGTTTTAGCCACATGTTGCTTGAGGGTGCGAACTATGCAAGTTAGTATCAGTGAGTGAGTTTAACTGGTTTCTGTGACCCTTAGCCGTAGGGTTGTGCTAAGGAGTCTGATTCAGCTCCTATTTTAAGATCGGTCTAGATTTCTTTTTTTCTCCCTGCACAGGGAAAGTATTTTTTGTCTCCACCATGCATCTTCTGTTTCTGTGCTATGAATCTGGGAAGTTGTTTTTGAAATGGATTGCACTGGTGATTGTCAGCTCTGTGTGCAGACCATTTCTGGTTTCAGAAATTGAGTGGTAAGTGGGACCAAGGTACTTTCATAGTATTTTTAGTAGAAATTTAAATGATTACTAATCTCAGGAAGCTTGAATGCTCACGATGACTCGGTAAGCTGACAGTCACTGGCGTTTTGATGGCAAGGATTGGTGGCAACTTGAGTTATCAGTAGGCTTATTTATATACTAGTTGAGTTATATGTTGTGTTTTATGTTATAGATGTGGCTAATGACCTCTTGATTTTCATTTTGTTGTAGAGGTTTAAACAATTGGGAGTGGCACAAGTGTTGAGCAATGGTCAAAGGAGCATAGATTGCCTAAGCACATAATAATAGTTGAGTTCCTTTTGCTGTGAGGAGCTGACTAATTTGTCAAGATGTCAAATTGGTCACAAGCCAAGCTCATCACTTCTGTGGTTGCGTCAAGAAAGACAGAAGAAATGCTCCATATGTTCTGATTGGTATTCGTTCAGTTTTGCCTAACAAAGTTTTAGGTGTTAAGTAGGGTTTGTGACACCTTCCTGTTTTAACATCTCCAACCTGCTGATGAAATCTGGACCACCCTATCATCAGATACCCTCGTGATTTACTTCTTACTTCTTCCGCAGGAGGACAACTTTACAGAGTTGCCAGGGGAGTTAAAACCACCAGTGTGCTTGTAATGCTCTGAGGCTTTATGCCTCTTGAATTAAGAGCGAAGGATTATCCTCATTCGGTAGATTTGGAGCTTCTATGAATATTTTATATTGACCAAGTTGTTGGAATGCTTAGCTGTGTGAACATATTGGTTTAGTTTAACGGGGAAAGAGGAGGTGGAGGTGTCTGGGGAAAATAGGCAGGAACAGAAAGAATTTTGTCTTGGCAGAGAATGCGAGTGCTGTTAAGCTGTCCTCCCTTGTTTTTTTTTTTTCCTTTGCTTTATTTTTTTTTTTTCCCTTTGGCTTCTTTGTTTTTAAGCCTACAGGACTGGTGTTGTTGAGAAGAACCAAAGCTGGGTACGTGAAAGAAGAGTATTTTTTCCATTTTCAACTCCTACTCACAAGAGTGGGCTGTAATAATTTAAGGATCCAGACTGAGATGTAGGAGTCCTGAAAATGGGTGTGCCTGAAAAATCAAGATAGCCTTAGGTATCATTGTGAGATGGTAAAGTAGACGTTCTCTAGACTTATTTCATCTCTGCCGAAGTAGAATTAGGATATCAGTTTGTTCACAGGTTCCTAAAAAGATTGTCTGAACTATCAAATGTGGTAAACAGCGCAGTCCCACTTGATGAAGGACAGTAGTGCAGCGTGTCATAGAGTTCTGTCAAGGAGCATGGCTGAGGGACTGCGTGGGTGAGCAGGTTCTGTAGCAGCGCCTGAGTCCTCAGGGGTGGGTATGATCCATCAGTGGGAGAGAAAGCCAACTGCAGCTAAACCCATATTCTATCTTCAGTTCATTGCTCAGAGAATCTATGAGATTTTTCTACCTTGCCCTTCTCTGATGAGAGGAAACGTGCCTTTGTAGGGAAACACTTTTATGGGCTGAATTGAGTGTGGCTTTCCTTCCCTCTGTTTATGTTGTAGGCTGTCTGATAAAAGGACAGATGAGAAGTGAGATCTAAATTTGGAGAAGTATGAAGAAAAACAGTGCTCCTTGAAAGACAGACATTATTTTCTAATCTTATTAGAGTGCAGACAAGCCCCATTTCAAAGGTAGAGAAACTATTAATAGGTGGTTTGGTATAGTTGAATGCTGAAAAGCTTGTCCAGTCTTTCCCCTCAAGTCCTTCGTATTTGAAAGGGAAGTAATAGAGCTGAGTGGGTGGGAAGAGAGAGTGGAAGAAGTGCCAAAGGAAGTTTATCTTCCGGGAAAAGAAAAGTAGTATAGTTTTACTTTTGGAACACAAAGAGGTGAACGGAGGGGAGTGAAATAATTGGGGTTGTGGCACTTTATATCTACACAGATCGTGGTTTTTGGTATCCGGTGCAGTTAATCCCCTGCTCTCATTCTTGGAATACATTTTTTAGGTTTCCCCTGTGGGTCAGGGCAAAGAGAGCAGAGATGATTATTTTCTGAGTGATGTCCTGCTCTGGCAGCTGGATATTTCTGTCTTTATAAATGTCACTTTAATGAGCTCTACTATTACAGCGACTGCTTAGCTTCCACAAGGCGTGGAATGCCTTGGATGAGGGATGCTGCATTCTGGATGGCGCAGGTGCGAGATCCCAGGATTTTGGTGTCTGTGTTGTGGAATGTGTTTACTGTGGTGGCATTGGATGTGTTGACGAGTCATTGTCTGGTGCTAATGTATCTGCTAAGTGCTGGGACGGGAGCCAGCTTCCTATTTTGGGCAAAAGAGAGCCTTTGAAAGCAGCACTAACAACATCAACTGATTTGTGAGCTTCGTGCTAAGTAGTCATTTCTTTATTCGCTATCAGTTCTGCTCCCAGTTAAAACAGTTGTCGTCTGTTGACTGAAAATTTTGGCAAACCAAGTCATAGTAACTTGCAGATTTGAATCGTCAGGTGCTGCTTTTATTTGCAGATCAGTGGGTCCAGTTTCTCTGTAATGTTTTCTTAGCTGGTCTTTGCCTACCTTTCTTCTAGGCCTGGTTTTGCTAATGTGACACTCTGGCCTAATAAATCTGTTGCCAGGTAGGAGCCCAAAGCCTTTGGTCAGATAAACGAGCTGCTGTGCTGCAGATGGAAGGCAGCTGCAGGACCCGTGTAACTGACACTTGCTGGTATAGTCTGCTCTGGTTTGTTGGTGAAACTAGTATCTAGTTGTCAATGCAGCACACAACACAGCGAAGGCCTGAACCATAATTAGTGTTCAGCGCTGTTGGCAAAAAAAAGTAATCAATTTAGATGATCTATTAATAAGGATCTATTGAACATTTGAGACGACAGAGTTTTTCTCTGTGTTGTCTTGCTGGGTTTTCAGAATATGTTTAACACAAGCATATTTTCCACAAAAGGCATTCAGGCTTGATTTGAAGGAATCCATCTTCCTTTGTTAGTGATTAATCACTGGAGTTAAAATAGCTTTCTGTTTCCTATTGAGAGACACAACAGGATGAATTTCAAGCCCTGTGATCCCCTCTCACCATTCTGCTGCATGTTACCAACTCTCTGTCTAACCTTAATGTGAGCCTTGATTTTGTATGTGAGCTGAAACTTTCTGCATTACGGGTGGAAAAACCCATGAGTTCTTAGAAAGCTCTAGCGCTGCCCAGAGGTACGCTCTTAGTAACAAGGAAATGCAGCTGGACTTTAAAAAGAATAACCTTTTGTTAGAGTGCGGATCTTTTTAAAAGAACCAAAGTCTTGGTGGTTATTGCTAGTGCTTGGCTTGCTGCTCAGAGCCAAGTGTGCCGAGAACAGGTTTGCAGCCTATTAGAAACTCAGTTCATCTGGCACTGCTTTCCTCACACAGAAGCTCATACATTGGTAAAACATCTTGATGAAAATGGAGTGGACGTGTTTGCTGTGAGATTTGCTGTTGAACAGAGAGTCTCTGTAATTAATTACTTGAGGATATCAATTTATTAGCTCCCTGCTAATGAAAAGCTGTCTAATGTAGCGTTAACCTTTGTCATGCAAAGATGCTTTTTAGAAGAAGCCTCTGATCCTGGCGGCTCAGACAGCATTTTCACTTGTATTCTCAACAGATGATTTATTTGGATCATGTAAATGCACCTTGCCTTCACAAACAGCATAAAGAGATGAATCATATCCATTTTCTATGAAATGTACGTAAATAGACATATAAAACTTGAGGTTGACTGACTAGGCAGACATTTAAAAGCTAACAAGAAACAAAGCCTCTTCCTGGCTTTCTGTAGAGGATATAGATTTTTTTTTTTAAAGCATAAGCGATTTATTGGCTCTCAACATCAAGTCCTCCCATTTTGTCTTTTTCTATATTAATGTCTTACACTCTAAATGAACCAGTTCTGGTGGTGTTTGGATGCATGACTGCACGTCTCCACTGGGTATGTCAGAATTCCGAGTGTCTGTGAACACAAGGGCCAAAACTTCTGGCTTGATCCTACCAGGAGGAATTTGCAGGTGTGTTCCAGCAAACATTGGCTCGTATGCAGCAATCGTAGCTTTAGCGGACACCACCTCAGGTTCTGATGCACGCAGAGCATCTCAAGATGTTCGGTCACCCGCTGCTACCGGCTGCCATTGCAGAGCACTGCCTCTGGCCTCAGCCCAATTCTGGGCCTGCTGAGCACAGAGAGGAATAGGTATCCTCTGTCTGCCGCTAAGGCAAGATGCTGTAAATCACTGCTGTCTTCTGGTGTCTCATGTCTGTGGCAGTGAGGCTGCTGGCTCCTGCTACGTTCCAAGCTCGGTGGGAATGGGAAGGCTGGGGGAAAAATGTTACCAGCATGCTTAACTTCAAGTGTAAGGGAAAAAATAATACCGTCCCAAAAGCTTTGAGAGGCTGCCAGCTTCTGTTCTAGAAAAAGAAATGGATCACTGAGCTGTGCTGCTTTCTCATGCTTGAGAAAGAAAGTTCTTTTTTTTTCCCAGTTTATTAACATTTAATATTTTTCCAGGGTTTTTACTTTTACTCCCAGAGGTAGTGGATTGCTACATTCAAATCCCATCATAAAATAGAAGGGGCAGGTTAACACTTAAAGCACATGCAGGGTTTTTCCTGATGTGGTTATGACTCCAGTTGTGTCATCTTCCTTGTTGCACTGCTGTTGCAGTAAGCAGACCTCCCTTCTGCTGCCTGCAGCTCTTGTTGTACTGCTGTCCTGCGTGGGCTTGCTGCCCTTTCCTCATGTGGCTGTTGCCACTTCTATGGTCCTTACGCGCTATTCCTGTATCTCCAACATGGTTTCAACATCATCTGTACAACTATGTTAACTTTAAAAAAAAACAAAACAAAACCCCTAAATTAAAGATCTGCTAATGGTTCTTTATTTTCTTATTTTCTGTCCTCAAGCAAAACCCATTTCATGGATCACCTTCTCTACTCTGAGACTGAAGACTAGGGCCAGCTGTGGTGAAATTCACCATTCTTAAAAATCTGTATTCCAAACTACAGGATAGCCATGTCACTTGGGAAAGGATAGCACAGAAGTTGTAAGGCCGACTGTGGGGCTGCCCCTGGCTGATGCTCGTCTCCATTTACAAACAGCTCTGAACCGCCTGGCACTGCCCATCTTTGGTTCTGATGGCAGCACAGTGGGACCCAGGCCTTCTCTCGTCTCTCCTGCGTTTGCTTTGGGCCCTTTGTCCTGTCCCTCTGGAAAACAGTAGTTATTCTATATCTCAACAAGGGACCGTGCACCTGAAGGGACAGATCAGTATGCTTTGAAATGTCTGCCCAGGGAGTGGAGAAGAAAAGTGCAATCGGCCAAACTGATTTCCTTACATGTGAACAGAGGGCTCCATCTCGACCACAAAAACAACAACAACAAAAATTGTTTGGAAGTAAGCAAAAGGCTCTGCCATGCCTTGCTTATTAATACAGCATGCAGTATTTATGTACTGATAAGATTTTCAGTTTCCTAAAGTGAGGTGGAGAAGGGTTGGAATGATGGCCTTGACATACAGGCTGGCTTTTAAAGGACTCTTTTGGAAGAAATTTAGTTTGAGATGCATGACTAACACTTTTCACTTTTGATGTTGTTGCGACCCAAGGTGTGCACTTGTGCTTTAGCAAATACTATCTGTAAATTGCTTGGCACAAAGCATCCTGGTTCAGAAGAACCTACTTTTAAACTGAAATTTTATCTATAAGAATTTTACTAGTTTTTTTTCCAAAGAGCTCTCTTGCAAATTGCTGCTGTGTGGCTGGAGAGATGTGCTGCGTGGCCTTCATGGATAAACATGAATTTCCTGTTTAAAGTGAGGTTTCAAGGTAAGGATGCTGAACCGCGGAGCTGCTGTCAGTGTGTGTTGTACAGTGGTCTCATGTGCAGCTGTGATTTAGTAAGCTGTACCAGATTTCAAGCCGTCTGCATTGCAGCCTTTTCGTTATTAATAGTTAATGATATCCTTCCCTGGCTGTAAGCAGATCCATGCCCGCAGCCCAGCACCCGGCACAGGGGGTGGGTGCACGTGGGGTCCCCGCTGTGCAGCACAGCGCGTTTTGCTGAGAGTGGTGTGCGTGGCTCTCAGGGTGGGAGCACTGGCTGGCTGCAGGGCACCCCTGGGCACGCTCAGCATCAGCCTGCTGCTCCTCCTGTATGGGCACACCCAGTGTCAGCCTGCTACTCCTACTGTGCTGGCCTTGGCCTGCTGCAGAGCCGGGCTATGGTCTCATTCGTAGTATGTCTGCAGCCAGTGCAAGGTTCCAATTAGATTTGCCTTCGGGCGGTTCTCAAGAGACGGAGGGGGAGGAGAAGGAAGGGAAGCAGAGAAATCATTTGTGCAATTCAGAAGTCTTTGGAAAGGCTGCTGATGGGAGGAGATCTGAATTTCCAGGGTATCTCAACTTAGAACCCACAAATGTGGATAACGCAATGTTGGAAACTACCTTTTATTTCTTGATTTGTTATTTCCGTCACAAAGGGAGCACCACTGACTTGATTTGTCCTCGGTTCAAGCACAGTTTGAGAGTACACCCTAAAAAAACAGCAGCTTTACTCTTGCACTTCAGAAACAAAGAAGGCAACTCAACCCCAAATGGGGACAGTGAAAAACAATCTCACCGTAGGTTTTTCTCTTTGGCTGACGGAATGATGTCACCCAAACTGTTCTGCCAGTGCATTCCTTACCTCCTGCATGCCTGTTATCTCTGCAGTTTCGAGTCCCTCCGGCTCCATCCTGCTCTGTACATATGAGCAGGCGGTCTCTCTCAGGGCCTGAGGGCAGGGAAGGCTTGAGCCCTTCCTACAGCAGAGAATGGGGGATATTGTCATGCCGAGTGCATGACAACATAAACTATAATTGAGCCATCAATAAGGCTTTGGAAGGGACCATTTGTAGTTTGTCCTGCAAACAGAAATGAAAGAAAAACAGCATTATGTTTGCAGCTGCAGTAGCAGTCCTACAAATTTAATTTGTATTTTCAGATGGAAAATTTTCCTAATAAATACTGTAAAATCAACATGCGAAGAGAAGGACTTTAAAGACTATGTTTGGAACTGGTTGGCCATAAGCGTTTTCCTCTATTTAGCATTCGTATTAGTGTTCAGACTGCTTGTGTAGTTTCGTATTTGCATTTTGAAAAATTAATTCAAGTGGAAAGAGTTTGCATACTTGGAACAGTTTTGCTTTTTTTCCTTTCAAGATACCTTAATTCCTAAACCTTGAAGCAGTGAAAAAATCAGACTTTTGAACAGTTAAATGTGTTTGCTGTTACTGAATTAACCACGCAGTGAGTCTGTAAGTCAGGAGTCACTCTTGGCAGACGGCCCCCGCATAGGAGGTTTGGCAAGTCTTCACCATCGGTCGTCCATAAGGGACTGAATGTGGGCTCTCGCTCCATGCCTTGGTGCTGCTCACAAGGGCATGAAGGGCATTTAGACCTGTCAGAGTGTTTTACCATGCTTGGGCAGAGTGTCGCAGAGAACTCGCCGTCCCTTGTGCCGGGAGGTTTGTTCCTAGTAGCTGCTTTGCTTCGCATGTTGTTTCTTTGTGTAGCTTTATGTAGATATCCCTCTGCTTGGTGGTAGTGCACTCCCTTACATTGGGACTGAGATATCTGTGTGTCACAGGTGGGCCAGGAAGGCAGCAAGATGCACGCAAAACTGCATTGCTTCTCCATTTTGATTAAGCTGCTCTGTGGAAGAAACACTGACTACTGTCAGTGATCCGGAATGTTTGGGAGCCAATTAAAATTATTATAAAGATAAGGCATAGCCAGCTCCCTCAGCCAGCTTTACAGACTGTTCCTCTTATAGAACTGGACTCTGTTTAAGGACACTCAGAGCCTAGATGTGAATTTCTAAGTTTGGAGAAGTACGTGTGCAGAAAGCAAAGAAGTCTTAGGTAGGGATGCAGGGAGTGAATATGAAAGAATTGAGAGAGAGTCACAGAAAGCCTGTTTGTCTCATAGCTAGCCCTCTCAGCCGGGTGCAGCAGAGGCTTTCAGAAGCCTGCGATGGTGCGTAGAAGGCTTCTGAGAATGGTCTCATGGCTTTAATAGATGCCGTTCATAATCAGCGATTGCTCTGAGGAGACAGTAATCATCTTCAACGTTATGAATTTTGTCCTGAGAACAAAGGAAGAAAAGACCTATTAATTGCAAGCTGCTCCTTGCCTTTGCTAAGGTGATGAAAACCTGATCCTCTCGTGAGTGCTGGCATGTGCTTTGATGTTTCAGACACCAGTATTACAATCCCCCTGTATTTACGATTGCAGCAAGAGTGTTTGCTTCCTACTTGTAATGCGTTAACTTGTGACATGCCCTAATCTAAAACAACTTTGTTCAGCAGCAAGACATGCAGCTGCTCTTTACTTTGAGCAGCTGTAATCAGTACCAGAGCTCTCATTATTTAGAGGTGTGGCAAAAATTCTTGGCTGATGCCATTTTTTCTGGCTTTGCCTTTACCTATAGTGGTGCTTCAGTTGGCGCTCTGGCACGGCGGTGTGAGTGAGGCTGGCTGTGTTTGCTGGCAGAGGGTTCGTAGCCTGGGCAGTGGAAAGTCTGGGAAAATGAATGTTGGTGCATTTTGAGTGTAAAAGGGCTGAGATGAGAAAAAAGTTTTGTGTGTAAAAGGGAAATGGAGGAAGAAGCTGCTAACTTCCAAGGGTGCAGTGCCGTACCTCAGTGCGACGCTCAAGTAAGGTTTATGGAGCTGAGCAAAGTGACACAAAATGTCCTTTGTTTGAGGTCTTTCTCTTCCTGACTCTCCTGAGAGAGAGGAGGATGTGTAATTCCCTGCCATTCTTATGGGTCTTAGACTAGCTCTCTGGCTGCCAAAGTATTTTTTTATATGATTTCCTCAAAGTTGACTGGTAAACCAAGACTTTATTCCTTCTGTCAGCTGTGATTTCAACGAGACAAATGTTATGAGTGAGGTAAAGCAGGTGGAGTTGATCCGTTTTCATGAAAGTTTTTCTTAATCCTGTCTCCAGTGGAATCTCAGTATGCTGGTGACCCCTGTGCTAGGTAACTTCTAAATGGAGGACTTTCAAGAGCTGCTGAAAGGAACCAACAGCCTTGGCTGTCTTTAGGAAATGATGCGGTTCTCCCATGCACTTGGGCTGATATCAACTGGCCATACTAACACTTTTCAGAGAGCTGCCTAGAATAGACTACTTTTACCATGAAAGAGGATAGTTTAAAGCTTGCCAAAGGTTTGTGGGCCACATTATTTTCTGTTTCCACAATATCACACCATGCCAACCACATAAACTGGATAACTTCCAGTGCTTTTGAGCATCTTTACAGTATTTTGAAACTCCTTCTAGCAGTCATGGCATGGCAATTAGAAGTAAAAACGATGCATGAAAGAAATTTAATCTTGTAGGTAGATGGATATCTCTAAGTTTTTTCTTTTTCTTTTTCCTTGTTTTTCCAAGTAGGGTGGTTTATTATTAAGCTGTGCTATCAAAATTCAGTGAGAAACAACCACTGATATCTCTGACAGACCCAGAGCAAGCTTGATAGCAAACTCTACCAGACTGACCTGGGTAATGGTTAATTACTGGGGGTCATCTCAGTCGCTTGATGAAGCAGATACTGGTGTTATTACAAACATAGAATCCCATTTGGCAGTATTTCGGTATTCCTACGGGGAAGTTAGGTGATAACATGGTAACTCAACTTTGAACAAACTTGCATAGTGCAAAAATAGGTAAAACTTTTGTCTGGTTTTCTCATTGCAGCTTTGTGGATAAGCAGTTGACAAAAATTTGTGCGTTATCTGGTAGCAAAGTCTGCAGGTATAGTTATCCATTGACACAGAGATGCCTGAATCATCTTGTCAGAAAACAGAATCATTTGTGATTTGTTTTCCCTAGAGACCAGCAGGTCAATGCTAAAAGGTCAAATCTGGCTGCTGCAGTCTGTGTCATCTTCTGCAGTGGATTTTGGATTCCAGAGTGTGGAAGATATCCATCAAGGCACACTTCCAATGCAAAATAATTTGTTACCAAGCTTACAAGTTAAACGCAGCAGCAATAAATAGGTGTCATTCTGCGCTTTAAAAATGTATACCTACTTGATGGTGCTTACAAGGGTTACATTGCTCTGTCAGCTACTTTGTTTAATTAAAAAAAAAAACCCAGACCTATAAAAACCCACCTGCAAGGTCTGTTTTCAGCATTGAATGAATGATGAAAAAGTTTGTCTTGGAAAGGTATTTGTTCTTTAGCTGCCAGCCAGTCATTTGATCAATGATTAATAAATTTCACACCAGCTCTTTGAAACAGTCGCAAACATGAAAACCTTTCCTTCTGATTCAGTGTGGAAATAGAGGTGGTGAAGAACAGCTGGGCAGGTTGGTGATATGTGAGCAGGGAGACAAGTAGCTGGTCTGAGGCAGCCCGGGCATGGGCCGATGGGCTGTAAATCGGAAACATTACGCAGCCCTGCAGAGATCAACAAATTAGCAGACCTTCTGTGCAGCAAAACCTCTGGTTCATTAAATAGTCTCTAAAACAGTCTGTTCTGACCAGAGTGCCCCACAAATGAGTAATGCCTCAGGGAGATCTGTTCCTGCTGCAGAGATTGGTATCCTGACAGGAGGACAGGCTCTGTGCTGATGTATTGCTTCTCCTGCAGGGCTGGGAAAGGGCCAGGTAATCTCACTAGTTCTGGAATGGCCTCGCCGGTTCTGTTTATCTGATCTTGTACAGCAAGATTTATTTACGCGGATCCTCCAGTCAGGGGAATTCAGAGTTTACCTCCGTTCAGATGTTAATGGCACTAAATCCATGGGCGCACACTGGAATCTGTGCTGTTTGTTCCTGGCCAACAAGGGGAGGCTTTTAGTGACTGCTGCTTGAGACTGGGAGGTAACCCTCCTATTTGCTGTGCGACAATAGCTTCATACAGCACCTAGCGTGATACGGGGTTGCTCTGAAATGTGGTGTTTCTTCCTTAAAGTTACACCTCCATCTCTATCAGGCTGGATTTACTGAAGGTGCAGCTGTACGATGCATTCATTCTGCAGGCCCGTGCACTGAAACGTTGCTGACCAGTGGCTTAATTTCAATATAGGATCAGCTTACTGATTGTGCTCTTCTGTCATCGGTAGAGCTGCTGCAAGGAAAGTAGACCACAGCTACCTCTGGGTTAAATGTCACATTGGAATGCTCCCTGACTTCCACGGCTTTTCTTCCGACAGAGTAACAGTTAAACTTCAGATTTATTTCTCAAACTGTCTGAGAATCATTTTCATCGGTCCAGAATGCCCGTCTCTTACTGCAGTCAGAAACAAAATCATGCAGTCTGGTTATGCTGTGTTTGTGTACAACAGGACTTACTTGCGTAATGCCCAGATTATTTTGTTTTCTTTGACTGTGGGAAGAGCAATTTTTGTCTCAGAGTACTAAATTGGATTACGAATTGAGGCATAACAACAAATGATATCAACAAACGCTCGACTGTGTGTTGGAACTTGTTCAGTATCATCTCAGACTGTCCTCTGCGTGTGCTTCAGTGTGGTCCTTGCAGTGAGGCCTTGGAGTGAGGCTACGTGGTCTCCGTGCGTGCGGAAGGCCAGCAATGTGCTGATGGAAGCCCTGAGAACAGATGCAGCAAGAGCTAACTCTGATCCATCAGCTGAATGTCTAGCTTCCACCTCCCACACCACCAGGCTGCTAAGTGAGAGTCACATGCACGGATACTTGAGCAAAAAGCTGTTACTTAATATAACTATTGTGCTTAGAAATGTTCCATACTTGCCAACCTGTGGCCTGCCCTCTGCTCACCCAGCTCAAGCTCGTTTCACTGCAGCCACGTGGGTTGCCTTGACCCTCGTGCTGGGGCCGGAGCCAGGGCAACGAGGGAGCGTGACCCCGAGCCCAGCTGCTGCCGAGAGCTCCTTCTGCTCATGTGGAGTGCGTGTGGAGCTCTGAGGTAAACGGAATGGTAATTGCTGCCTTAGAACTGCCGTCATTATACTGTAATGTAAATGTTTTTGGCAGAAGTGAAGCAGATTTACTGAAACTCTGCAATCTTTGTTGTTATGCTTTGATGTGGTTTTGCTTTTGTTTTTTTTTTTTAAATGCAATCCTAGCGTGTGAATTAAATACAAGTGTGCTGGAAGAAGCCCTTTGCAACTGCAGTTCTTTACTCCAGTGGAATTGTGTTGCTTGTTTTGGGTCATGTTATTTAAGAGGCTGAAGCTCACATTGACTAGGAAATACGGCCGGATCCCTGGAGGTTATTTGGTAGATGTGGTAGGCCGTTCTGTTTACAAGTTAGCGTAGCAAACACTCTCAAATTTCTACTGGCAGGGAACTAAAAAACCAAACCAACCTTACATTATAATTGCTTTTTTAATTGCTATCCACTTCCAGGTTATTATTTTCCCATCTTCTTAATTTTAACAGGCCTTTTCAAAAGAAAGTGGTTTTGCTATGTCAGACTCCTTGTCTTGATGAAGTGTACATTATCCAGTTCTTTTCAGTTGCGTTTGGATATCTAGTTTTACAAAAAACCATCTTTCTAGCATAGCGGGGCGTATTACGGTGGTGAGGCACAGAAAAGCTGTGGATGCCCCATTCCTGGATGTGCTCAAGGCCAGGTTGGCAGGGGCCGTGATCTGGTGGGTGGCAGCCCTGCCCTTGACGAGGTTGGAACTGGATGATCTTTAAGGCCGCTTCCAACCCAGGCCATTCTGTGATAGTAGATCTAACGTTTCACAGATTTCAAATGATTCTTGACTTTCATATGCAACGCTTGCATGTGTTTGTGGATTGCTTATTCTGTCTTCTGGCACGGTCTTTCCAAAACACGTATAATTCTTTCTACCTAGGAGGAGAATTCATAGGTGTTTTCCCAGTCACACAGGGCGTATGTTTTCTTCCTGTTGACTGCATTTGTATGCCTGTGCTGTTTTCTGGCTGCAGGAAAATCAAGCCATCAGGAGGCTTGGTGTTGTAGACTTCTGCTTTCAGCTCTTAAATAAAGCAGTGGGCAGACCAAAGCAGTGAAGTATTTAGTTTTAAAACGTTAAGCTTTACATAATAATAAGTTGCTTTTCTTAATCATAAGCCCACTGCTTTCTGGATATTTTTGTTCTCTGGAAGAAAGTTGATCGGTAGTTTCTGTCTGACCTGTTCAATAGTTGGAAGCAATCTGAAGCCTGGCTGTTGCCATTTGGCAGCTTCACAGAAGGGGTAAATTACCCTGCGAGTCATGACTTGCTAGATGTACGACATTATCTCTGCATAGATAAATCAGCAGCTCTGCAGTGCTTGGGGTCTAGTACTGCTGGGCAGGTACAGCATTCCTAGATAAGGACCCCACAGCCCTTTCAGAAGGAAACTTTTTACGCTGTTACAAGAATTGCAGCTCTTTGCTATCAGGAGTTTCTGGATTTCTGGATTTCTCAGACTGTGTCCTAATTCTAATCTATTGCAAGCCTTTCCAGGCTGCTGTGTTTGAAGGGGTAAGTGACTTGGGTGAAGGTGCCTGTGTGTGTGTGTTTAAATCATTATGTTCCTTGTCCTCTTTTTTTGGGGGCTGTCAGGACAGCTTGACTGATGGCTTCCACAATGCCAGGGCCCTCTGCCCGACGGGTCAGTGCTGGTGCAGCCCACAGAAGCTGTGGATTCCAGATGACCCTCAGCTGCTGTCAGCTCAGTGTGCTGTCCTAGCACTGAAATATGCCACACGTGCTTTGCTGTTGGCTGACAGGGCCTTTCACCTGTTAGGAAGGTCATTCTTGACTTTTAGTGGTTACTTGAGGCTGTGAGAGATGGATGAAGACGCTCTGAGTAGTGCTTGTATGTATATCTTTGTACATGAAACAGTTTTGATATTTTACAGTGGTTTGAGTACGTCTTGAAGAGTATCTGAAATGAGTTGGTGTCTTTTCTGCCAAGTACACTCATCCAGCCAGCAGCTTCTGGTTCTGTTTTTCTGCTTTATTTTCATATCATGCTGCTTGCCCCAAAATGGATAGTTACACAAACCACATCTACACCCACCATAAGAAAAGGGATTGTCCTGTCCCAAGTTTCCCCTCACCCCAACTGGCAGGCACATAATTTTAAAGGTCTACTCTCTACAAGTGTTTGAGTCTCTAGCCAAGAGTTTGTCAGAAACGTAGAAACTGTTCTTTCCTGTTCAGTAAATGTTAGTGTAGTGGGAGGCAGTTACTAGGTAGCAGATGCAATGTCCTGAGAAATGGTTTTAGAGTAAAAGAAGTGATTTAGACCTGTTATACTGAGCTTTTTGCCTCTTCCCTTTTCTTCATTTTTACAACTATTTCAATTTGTAATATAATGGCTTGAAACAAAAATTGTGTAGTGTAATAGAGACTAGTTGTCTAAAAGTACTTAATCTGTCACTGCTTGAAGTCTGTTCAAACTTCATAACGATAACAACCCTTCCACCTCTGCATGATTAATCTAGAAACCAGGGGAAGTTTCTAGACTTTATCAGAAAGAAAAAGAAGATCTGTATGTAAAGAACCTTACTTAATTTGCACATGTGTTTTCCTCTTTTCTTTTTAGGTTATCATGTGATAGTGAGTGAATTGTGAGAAGTGAGCATTACTGCTGGGGCTCATTTTCCCTGCCCCTTCTCTTCCAGCTCTACTGGTTTCTCTTACTGGCAGGTTTGGAGGTGTGTACGATTGGGCTTGTCTCCCTGCGTCCTCTGTTGGCAGAGCTCTCCAGGAATTTGTCTCACTGCATTTAAGTGGTGTGGGAGGGAGCAAGGTGAGACTTCAGGATGTTCTGAGAGATTGGTGGGCTTGGAGGCAGGGAACTCCAGGTACTGGAATAAAAATGTGCAGCTCTGAGAAGGATTTTAGAGTAATGGATGAGAGTGTGTTTTGGAACGTAAGAAACCGCACTTCTGATTCTGGGACAGAAGTTAATTCTGGAAAAAGAACAGTCATAATAAAGCAGCGCATGGTATGAAAGGCTTGTCCTGTATAAGCAGCTGTTAATCAGTAGAAGCAGTGAAGCAAGATATAATCTGTAAAGCAGTCTGTGTGTGTGATGTGGAGTAGGTCACTGAGACTTTTTTACTACCTACTCCCATGTAACGGCGTTCTGAATCGGGCTGCTACAAATCGTCTCCATTCAGACATGGGAACATCACAGAAAACCAAGTTTTACTTGAAATGGCATAGGAGAGTTCAGAATATTTGATAACAAATCCGATTTGCAGATTTGGGGAAATCTGTTCATCCTTCATGAAGGCTCAGCCGTTAGGTGGAAATCAAATTGCCTTTCAAATGATAGCACTGTGAACTGAAATCAGAGACTAAACCATGGTTAAATGAGCACATTCATTGTCTACTGTTTTTAAGTCTTTGGTTTCTGTTTCAGGTGAAGGAAAATTTCCAGTCTGTCACTGGATTTCTGAGAGAACTATTGGCTTGGGATGTGTCTGTGTTGCTTGCTGGGCTTGAGCTATGCGCAAACAGATCTGCTAAGGTAGCATTCCTTGTCACTGGTATAGCTTATCATTTGTATCCATGCCTTTAGTACTGGTAAGTGCTGGATGCCAACAATCTGTGGAGGTAGATTGTGAAACACCAGAGTAGAGCTCTGAAAAAAGCCTTGAAGTACTGCTTTTGGGGGCCTTTTTCCTCGCTGTTGTTTTCCGTCCACGCTCAGATTTAGCTGACCGTATGATGCTATTTTGTCTCAGCTAATTTCTTCTGTGAAATTGGGCTGGCAGGCTGGCTGGTAGATGAATTAAATAAGAAGCTGATGATAGCAGTTGGTAGGTTGTTTACGCAATGCTACTGTGGGAGATAATTGAATACCACCCGGGTATTTAATGAAATATGGAAAGATGTTAATTCTGGGAGGTAAGAATAAAGTGAGCGTTCTTGTCAGATTTGGTAATTGCAGTGCTTCCTGTCTATCAAGTGATCCTGAATGTGTTTGCATTTTCTGGAATGAATGAATGTCACAACAACAGAAGTGGGGAGATCCTGAGCAGATAGAGATGAACAGCAGCAAGTCGAGAACTTTTACCTATTTAAAAAAAAGCAGAGCACTGTGGGGCCGCTCAAGTGTTTCCTCATCTTCTCAAGGTGTGGTGCTGTGGTGGGAGAACCTCTGTAGCAGTACGTCAGTAGCTGTTGCAGTCTGCAGGTTGGCTTCATTAGACTGCGAGAGCCCGATACTGACAAGTCCCTTCAGCTGCTGGGCTGCACAGGGTAGGTCTGGTTCCTGGAGTTGATTACTAATAGCTTGTGAGTATAATTGGATATAATGAGTATAACAATTATATTCATTAGAGAAATGTCTTAAAGATATTCATGTTCTCCAGTCCTACTGTAGCCACTGCTGGGGTGTGTCAGCTGTGTTTAACCTCTGAGATGTTGGTAACTGTCACCTGCGTGAGATTTTATTAATTGGCCCCGCGGGGTCTGCTAATTGGAACGGGCTAGCTCCGAGTGCTAATGTGTGAATTACGGGTCAGGTAATGATGCCAGAGCAGTGATGAGATCTGGCATTTGCAAGCTTGGGCAAGACGAAACTTTTTTCTGCCCGTGTCTTGGGTTTATTACACTTGAGCGCTTGCAGTAAGAACAGAATATTCTTTGTGCTGCATGACCCGTACGAAGCGGTAATGGATTTGGCTGATGTGCAGTAAGCAGGTGTTACATCGGTGCCACTGTTACCTCCGCTGAAGTAAGAGGCACCACGTGCGTGGTGGCAGCTGTTGGTCATACAGCACAAGGGCACGTGCTGCTCTCTGTTTTGCCCTGCTGATGGATGCACGCTGCTGACTTTCTGCTTGGTCTGTGGCAGGGTGGGGACTTAGGCGGCTCTTCTTTCCACTCAGGCATTTTGTAATCTTGGGAGGAATATATTGGTGTAATTGTTGTGTTGTGTGGTATGCTTGATTAACTTCACAGACTGCCGCCTTTGCTTACAGTTAACTCAAAATTGAGCTACTGTGTGTTCATGGATTTTCTATAATTATGCTTTCTAACTTGATTTCATTTTTGATGCTTTGATTAAACTTTCTAACCCTGGACTATTCACATCCTTGCAAGAGCAGGGGGGAGTATTGCAAGTGCTATGCGCAGGGATATACAACAAGAAGATTTAAGGAACAAAAATTGATTTAGCTGGCTGTCTAGTATGGTTTTCAAAATGTTGAAAAAGATATGAAACTAAAGTGCAAAAAATCTGCAGGCATCACTGAGATAAAAGCATCTTGGCAGCTGTATTTAATGGCATCATTTATGCCATTTTATATTGTCTTGTATTCCTTGTTATTCCAGTGCAAAACTTAATTAAAGATACAGGTTGCAAACTGAGGCACTGAATTGTTAGGAATGGTAATGCTATCAGCCCTGCTGAGTGGTCCCACCTGCTGCACTTTGTAGCTTCAATGCACTGCAGCAAAATAAAAAGAGAGGTAGAGAAATTTGATCAGTAATTTAGAAGGGGGGAAGAATGTAGTCATCATCCGAACACCTGGGTCGGTAAAACCATACGTTTCAAAATAATACTTTAAGCAAATAGTTTGTTGTTGGCTGGTTGGTTGGTTTTTGAGAAATTCAAAGAAAATGGAATTAGCCGTTCTGTTTGTGAAAGCCTGCATTTACCTGGTTTTGCTCTTCATCATGGTACACATGATTAATAATATATTTTAAAGTTAGAGGTTTTTTTGTAAGTCGTGAGCCCATCTTCGCCACGTAGAATGTTTCCTTTGATCCTAAGGTAGTGATGAATGAGTCTCTGTCTCATTCTTTTCTGGCTGTTCCTTGTAAGCAGCTTCTCACCCAGCTCGTACAGAAGAAGGCCTTGTGGAGTGGATCCCAGTTAAACAAAGCAGATTCACCAGTCCAGAGGAGCATGCTGACCAGTGTGTGATAGCTGCCTTATGCATTCTGGAGCCATGAAGCACTGGGTAAGGCATGGGCAGCCAGGACACATTTGCAGCTGCTTTGCAGCAGAGGGACCGGACCTGCAGTTTAGTTTCATTCCTGATACTTTCTGAACTTCAGATTTATTTTTTCTTGCTTTGAATGGGTGTGTGAAACATGCTGCATCTGAATTAGCCGTCAAGGTGGGTAGATGGAAGGAGGAAACATTTCAGTAGTGTGTGGCTAGCAGATACGCAGTGGCAATCTCTGTGCTTTTGCTGGCTCCATTGCTCACCATCCAGCTGTTTGGGGAGGCGTTTGGGCAGCTTCCTTTCTCTATTCCCTCTGCTTTGAGACAACTCCTGACCCCACTAACAAGATGCGTGGGTGAGGTGGCTCTGGTCCAGCAGCAACTCTGGGTGCGGTCCCTGTGCAGACCGAATGACCCCAGCTGAGCACGCCGAGCGCTGGGTGTGCACCGCAGCACAGCACCGCTGCTCTTGGGCTGGGTGGGAGCTGTCGTAGCCACGTCACACGGAGTTCAAAGCAGTGCTTTGGCACTCGGCCTGGACTCATAAAACTGGTCTTTGCAGGTCCTCCAGCTCACTTCTGACATCTCTTCCTTGTTTGCTGGCCGCGGCCCAAGCTGCGCACTCAGTGACGCGGGGCCAGGTGCACTGTGTGCCGACTGCAGTTACCAGGCGGCACAGACACTGGTGTCCCAACTCGCAGCTGTGTGGGATTACTGTGATTTCATCCAAAATCGTCTGAAAACAGGCATGCACGGCTTAAAGCCTCTCATAAAAATGTGGTTCTGTGTGCACTGAAAGGCTGGAGAAGTTAACCCCGTTTGGTATCCTTCCCAGACGTGGTTTCTGCTGACCCTTCACCACGGCGTTTGGTTTCAGTGCTGGGAGCTGTGTGGGGTTACATGTGCCTCCCTGCTCTCATCTGCTTCAGTGTTTGCTCTGAAATTAAAAACGGAATTTCTTTTATTTTTTTGAAGCCTAAAATGATTCTGAAGATCACTTAGCAGCATGCACAAGAATTAAAAAAATAAAATAAAACTGAAATCCCTGAATTCCATCAGTGTTTTGTAATTGGCCCTCCTAGCCAGTGTGTGGAAGGCTTTCCTTGTAAATCAGTGCCAGATTATCCACATAAAATAATACTTTATCTGTAAAAATAGAACAAACTCAGCTTTTCAGCAGTGCTGGAATCGATCATTTATTTCTTATGCATATGCTCTCACTAAAGCACCATTCTTACGGCATGCGATAAGCTGCTGAAATACAGAGCATGCTGTTTTTAGCAGGAGCCAACAATTCCCTAATCTGTTAGGATGCTGGGATTATATTTCTGAGGTTGCTTAGCAAGGATTTTAGGGCAGAGTGTAATGATCTCAGGCTGGGTTTTAACCCTAGGATCTTGCTTTGGAATCGAGCAGGGGAGGGTTTTGCTTTTTTTGAAGTCACAGGGCTGAAACAAAGGCATCGGCTGTGTGAACATTCAGTTTTCTGAAACTGTTTACATGATGATTAACACTTAAATACGTTTCAACCCCCTTAGTTTAAGTGTGTAGTTGTTCATTGCTTTCTTCAGTAACATATCTTCTGTGAATGTGGTACTTTCTGGGCACTGCTTGACAATGCAGGAAAACATGGGTAAGCACGAAGTCACTTGTGTCTGTGGTTAAAAAGCACAACTAGACAAATCGTGCAGACATTGCCGGGTAGGTGAGTGCTGTGTGGTGACAGAAGAGCAGGCTTTGCTAGCAGCGCTGGGGAGATTTCAGGCTGAGTTTCTTCACTGATGTGAAACAGTGGTCTTTGTTTGGCTCTTCCAATGGCACTGGGAGCGCTGTGTAGCCTCATTGATTGGTTCCATGCAGTGGAAATCTGACCTTTAGCAGATGTTTGAGAAGCTGCCAGCATTCAGAGTGATGGGCAGGCGAGACAGCTTGTTCCTTGTTGTGTCGATGAGAACTTCCATTAGATTGGTAACATGCGTGACAACGCCAGGCATTTAAATGATCAGCAAACGTTGTGAAGCAAAGCAGATTTTCCTGAGCTGCAACAAATAACTTATTTTCTTGATATGTAGTTTTGTTAATTGGTTAGCTGATAAAAGTATTTTGATAATTAAAGTGTATTTTAATTTTTTTCTTTTTTTTTCTTTTTTTTTTTTTTAAATTTGGATTTTAATTAAGTTTTGACTCTGCCTGTATTTGACTTAAAGGTCAGTTTTAGCATGCTGTTAGAGCGTCAGTTGGGGATAAATGCTTTCAAAGAAAAAAGGACGAGCCCAAACGGGCTGGGGAGGGGGAGGCAGCAGTGAAACATATCCCATCTGGAGCCCTTGGCTCAGAACAGGATGTTGCATGACTCCATGCAAAGTCTGCTCTCACGAACTGCATTCTAAGCAGTGTAGGAGATTCAGCTGCTCGGTGGTGGGAGTTCGGCATGAAACGAGGTCTGTTTTCTCAAACTCCAGCAGTTAGAAGTACAGGAAAGAGGTGGGACCTTATAGGAGATTTATGTGATGAATAACTCAACAACACCAGCAGTTGCCAGATTAAACCCTTTCCTGCAGGTGCTGGCTTTCCTCAGAGCTTTACAATTGTTTTTCAGTGTGTTACATGTGGGAAGAGAAATTATTTAAAGGATTAGGGGTTTAATGTGAAAAAAATACAGGGAGCGGTTTGCCTGTTTGTAGGTTTAAATTGTAGAATCAATTGCAGAAGGATTTCTCTTGTCTTGGCGCTAGGTAATCTGTGTACCTGTGTGCCTTTTGGGATGGGGGCTTAACCAGTTTGGGCATTGCAGATTTCCTTGGGCACAGTGTACCCCTCCACGTAAGGCAGCGAGTCAGGGGTGTGCTGGTTTGAGAAGCCGCGTGCGGTAGAAAACCTGGAAATCTCTGCCCTTTGCTCGCAGTGCTCAGGAACACCTAATTTTTCCAGCGTTACAGAACTCGTCGGGTATGTTTCTTAATGATTCCCATGAATTTGTGCCAGAGTTCTTTGGCAGCTCATTTTGGTATCTAATAATCTGTGTACCAAACCATATTAAGGATTTCTGGATATGTGCAGTGTTCGTATTGCTTCTTCAGAGCAAAATGAGAGAAATTCCCCTTCCTTGTGTTTAGATCATGGAGCATTACTTGTGAGTCTTGTTTGTTCAGCCCCCGTCTCCACTGATCATGAGGTAGCAGCTGTGGTCGTTCCCTGGATGGGTTAACGTTTGTGTCTGTTGTCTGTTCATCTGTGACCTCCTCCTTCCCACCCTAAGGGGATTTAGGAATGGGTTTTAGCAGCGGCATTCCCTCCTCCCCCCTTCTTTCCTGTGCAGTGACTGGGAGTGGGGCAGCTCGGCCTCACCGGCTCTGTGGGAAGTGAAATGCATGGGAGGAAGACTCTTTTTTTTTCTTGCTTGCTTAAATGCCATTAGTTTTCACACGTCACTGAATAAAAATATTGGTGCCCATATTTCTCTGTGAGTGATTGCAGACATTGACAATGCTCCATACTCTGATATGTGAGGTATTGGTGCCACAGTGAGACAAGTCTATCAGAAGCCATGAGAAAAACAATCATGAACGTTACTTTCAAGAATATTCATCACATTCTTTTAATTTAATTTATATGTTTGATGGTAAAAAAAAAAAA
>JAOWBP010003659.1:7485557-7503664 GCA_028571105.1 Tragopan temminckii | reverse complement strand
CAGTTTTTAAGTAGTTTATGGAGTGAAGCAGAAGGCGTTTGTAGAGCACAGTAGACACCTCAGGTGATTCTCTGATGTATTTTGAGAACAGATTCATGTCTTTGTTGCTATCAGTAAATACTTGTGTTATCTCACACCACTAAGAATTCTACAGCTGGTGATTTCTTGAGTCAAAGGGTTCTTCTTACAGTGTGTTGGTTTATCTGGAGAGGAAGTTATTTAATCATTGAGAAAACCTGAAGCAGCTCTGAGGTGCATTAATATTGTGACAGACAAGAATTTGCTGCTGATGATACCTTTCTAATAGATTCTCATTAAAATCCAAATTTAAAATGTAATTCTGATTCGCAGGGAAGCTTCTCAAGGAAAAAAAAAATTCTGCAAATGCAGAATGAGTGCTCAGTACTAAGGGGAGGCTGATCTTCGTTTTCTTTGTATAGCAAAGGTTGAGTCAAGGGTTGCATGAAGCTAAACTTTAAGCCAGTGAGATCATACTGGGGAAGTAAGTGAGGAAGGGGAGAGATGAGAAGTACCAGTCTGCACATTCATACTTCTGGCTCCACGTTTTAATTGTTCTGTTCTTTAAAGGATTTAAGTAACTTCCATAAACGTCAGTCAGTGCAGTAGGTAACCCGTTGTATGTATCACATTTAGCACTTAGAAGCTGCCTTTGACAAAAAGAAAAGCTATTTTACTTTCCTAGAAACTTGCACATATGGTGAGCAAATTACCTGTGGTTCTGAGTTAATGCTTTTTCGTTCTCTTTAGGATGCCCCCTGAAATGCAGGAGGACTGTTTTTGAAGTTGCAGGCACAGCTCTTACAGTTACAGCCTGTAACAGCGTTGTGCAGGAACAAATCTCCTTTTCATTTAGCATCACCATCTTTTAAATGCCACTTACTTGAAAATACTTCCCTTACTTTCTTGCTTTATTACACGGAGTGCCCATTTGAGCTTTCCAGAGTCAAAAAGCTAGAGATGGCTAATACAGTAATTAAGGTTATTTATTTGACTAATTAAGCACCTTTTATGTATACTCACTGCAAGTGCTTTGTTCTTATATCTTTACATGTGGGCTTAAGTAATAAGAGTTTTTGGAGCTATCTATTGGATCTATTATTCTCTCAATGTTATCAGTGGGTCTATTATTTTGCCTTAGAAAGATCTTTGCAAAAAAATTGGAAGGAGAGCAGGAAATCCCTGATGTTACTTTTTTTTTTTTTTTTAGCTGTGGTATATTTGACATTTCTCGGACAATTTCTCGTTATAAAGTAAGGTATGTTATGAGATATTTATTTTTTTCACGCAGTTAATGTTAGTTTGGAGAACTGTGGTACTGAGAACTGAGATTGGTTAATACTTAGTTAAGGATCAGGTGCACTATAAAAAGTTGAACCACCTTGCTCACGTATTTGAGACATTTGCTTGCAAGATGGAAAAAAAATTAGATGAGTGTGCAAAATTGTGTCTTCTGAGTAACACTAGCAGACAAACATTGAGAGAAGGTGTCTTCATGTGTGCATCGTGAACAGTTCCTGTAACCTGCAGAAGTATTTTCCACCCCTATATTACTGAAGCTGGTAGACATCAAGAACTCTGTGGCTGAAGTCCTTTCTGTGCTGTGACCTTAGCTGCAGCGCGACAAAGCAGGCAGCTGTTCATTGGAGCTGGTCAGCTCTGGTTCTGTGATCATGGGTGCTTTGTGCTGAAACACCTCAGCAGCACCTGGAAGCCCAGAAACATCTACACTACGTTCGTTATCATGGAGGATACCTGTCAAAACAGGTAAAATTGGATTGGAATGATTCTATTTCTGTTCTACAATATGGGTACTGCAGCGGTGATTGTTGTGACTTGCTCTGCATCATGAACTCAGCGCATAGACTCCTGACTCAAACCCGTATCTCCAACGTTTGTTAAAACAAATCTGGCAGATTTTTGAAATACAAAAGGTATTTGGTTAAGCTGGGACCAAACAGTCCGTGTGCATTACTAATAAGTCATCATTCTGATTTAAAAAAAACATTTATTTAGGATTGTGAGATGAAAAGAGGATTGCCTTAGTGCCTGTGACAGTACTGCTGTTTCTTGGTAGTTTACACACTATCTGCAGAACTGTAATGCTCTGTCAAACATCTGATGAAATACCAGATCAAATTACGGATATCTGTAACTGGGCAGTGGCCGCCGATGCTGAGCAGGTGAATTAGGGCACTGTAGGAATTGGACGAAGCTGTGGTTTTGCTCCCAAAATTATGCTGAATTTTGGCAGCATGTTTACTAATGTTGTTTGCTCATCTGTGCTGCCAGCCCAGATCCTAATCTCCACTAAAGATAACTCAGTTCAGAGCTAGAATGAACACTGGTCCCAGTTTGTGGACCTGCATGCAGTGATGTCACAGGAACTGTAGTGACTCAGTTCTCTGTGGAAGAGATCTGGAAAATCTTCATCTTTTGAAGCTTCAGCCTGTTAGCATGAATTTTATTTTCCTTCTCTAATGCTACAACTAATGCATAACTGCTGCAAATTTTGGTTATGGATCCCTTGCTAGCCGGTGTCTTCAAGCTTTTGGACACATCAGAAGGTTATATGAGCGTTTATTTTTGAATGACTGATGTCTGTGGTATAAAGGAGTAGACACAGATCAACACACTGAGACAGAGGTGTGGTTCTGAAAGATGACATAGAGGAGGCTGAAACCCAGAGGCCTGAAGCAGTCTCTCAGCGAGGCAGCCAAGGAGGGGCTCTGCACGTAGCACGGAATGCCACCACCGAGCTGATGGGAAGCTCAAGCAGGGTGTAATTCACATCTGCAGAACAAAAAAGTCAAACACAACGGTAATGAAATATGTCTGGGTCCTAGCTAGAAAGAGCATAGAAACTATTTGTGCTCTTTATGATGCAGCTTAGACCTGATTTAGGCAGGACTAGAAGAAGCAGATTGCAGACTGGGGTTATAAATAGCATTTCACACAGAAGAAGGGAGATAGTGAGTTACTGTTAAGACAGCAGATATTACTTCTCAGATGGAAGATTAGGCTTTAATTAATAGAGTACGTTAGCTTCCCTACTCAAATATTTCTGGTTCTTTTATGAAGGAATACACTTCTGGGAAATACCTTCCAACATTTCACTGAATAATAATCAATGAAGCAGATAAATATTTAACCAAGTTTCTTTTACCTTTCATGATTCTTGTCTTGATACTCTTGTCAGATTTTACTTGGAAAAGGAAAACTACCTGATGAGAATCACTTTGGCTTGTTGTTTAAGATCATTTTTCTTGTGTATAAGGATAAATACTTTGTTGTCATCAGAAGACAGAAAAACATGACTTGGTAGTTGGAAATAATATATCAAATGCAATATCTTGTCTTCGTGCTAGATGATTTTTTTTTCCTCTTCGTTTCCTGACTGCTCTCATCATACTTGTGCATCGCTCTCTCAGCTCCCGCAGTCTGGCTGAAGAGCAGCAGTGAATTGTGGCAGGCTGCCTGACACGTTCCTGCAGGTGACTGGGAACAGGCCTGGAGAAAACAACTCTGGTACAGTGGTGTTGGGTGGTTGGTGAATGCTGCTGCCTCAGCAGAGCTCAAGTCCTGGGGATGAAGAGCAGCAGTGAACCACTTCTGTCTGAGCAGTAAGCAATTGCTGTTAGCACGCGCTTCGTTCCAGCCTCCTGTAGTGCTTTGTGGCCCCTGACAACAAACAAGGCTAACTGTCACCTTGCCTTCATGAGGTACCGCCACTGCACTGCCAAAATCATCTGACTGCTATTAACATTTATCAGTTAACCATCAGTGCTTGAAATGGCCTTATCTCCATCCAGTCACCTGTCACATCTGCAAATTAGATGTAGTAGTTTAAAAAACAGCAATATCTTTTTAAGAAATAACTGTTTGAGACTTTGCAGCAATCGTTTTTAGAAAGTAACGTTACATCTAAATTATAGTTAGATATGGTAAGAAAAGTTTCTTACATTGTCTGATGACAAAGAATTTGAAAGACTTTCTTTCCAAGTCTGCGGGACCAGGAAATTGTTACGTAACGGGTATATTTTAACTAGGTGCTGCTATGATTTAGTAGTTAATACATTCTTGAAATTTCAATATTGCTTTTATTTCTTTTTTCAGATGAGAAATTCGCTGTATTTTTTGGCATCTAAAACATTTTGAAAGCAGTAATACTTGGCTTAGGTGTGCTTGAAAATCCCAGCATGGTCATAATTTAATGTTTGGTTTGTGTCTCATTGGCTTTGCCATCTGAATTTGGAGAAAAGGTTTGCAAAGTAAGTATGTCAAGTATTTTAAGTACTGCCAGTGTTTCAGACACATTTTAAATAAAATTTTGCATTCCTGTGGACTCTCTTTGAGAGACAAATCTTTCTGAGAAACTCATTTAAAACTCTGAATGGCATAAAATATAAATACTGCTTCCTTCATTGCAGTGTAGTTCGTGTTTTCTCTTTCTCAACTTTGTGTGGAATATGTGTTTTAAAATGATGCATGGAAGATGTATCTGCTTTTTGAAATGTCCGTCTTTATTTTCCAGAAGCATGGTATTGAGGCATCCTAGTAGGATGCTTTTTTCTTCACTCACCATCCTTGTGATCTTATTGATACTCTACACAGTGTGCTGGTTGCTTAGCAATCCAAGCTACAGGCAGCAGCACCTAATTGCAATATACTGGCAGTTTTCTTCACTTCTGCAGCCATTTTTATCTGCGTCTTTTCTCCTAAAGTTACTTGTTGTCAGTGTTCAGGTATGCATTCCAGAGAGTGCAAAATTAGGATTTCAAAATTAAGCCCAAGTTGTATACATTGCTCATTTCTATGCTTATTGTTTATCCACATTGCATCGTGAGACTATTTGTTTGAAATAAATGTTTTTATTTAAATAACTGTTTTGATGCTGTAAGATATAAGAGAGCTACCTCGAAAATTCACGTTCAGTGAAGCACGTATTCTTTGCTCCATCTGTTCCTGTTTCCTCCTGCATATGGCATATATTTAACGTGTCTTTCAGCAGGCATGCATCTCCGGTATATTTAGAGGCCTGTACAAGAGATTAGGGTTTCTTCTTCCTTGTTCATCAGTGTATGAAGCGTATTGAGCTGTCTTGGCAGTGGAAGTCTCTGATTATTATAAGACTCTGATCTCTGATTATTACCCTTTACTGATGGTTCATGCTGGCAGCGATGAAGTCACTGAGAGAAGCCTCGGGGTTATCAGAAGGGACTTCAGGGGGTTGGGGCAGTTAGTGGATGGAGCAGGAGTACAGGTAGTGTTTACCTCTATCCTTTCAATGACAGACTGGATGCTGAGAGGACTAGAGAACCCATCTGATAAATGCATGGCTGAGAGGCTGGTGCTATCACAGGAATTTTGGCTTTTTCAACCATGGGGCAGTGTACCCAGCGCCTGGCCTGATGGCTGTGGATGGGTCTCACCTGTCTCAAAGGGGGAAAGGAATCCTTGCCCAGCAGCTGGCAGGGCTCACTGAGAGGGCTTTAAAGTAGGTATGGACTGGGAAGGGAATAAAACGAGGCTCACTGGAGATGAGCCGTGGGAAGCAATGCTGGGATTGGGGGGGGGCGAGTGGCTCAGCTGAAGTGCTTCATCTATATCAATGGCAACAAGCAGGAAGAGCTGGAAGCCATTGTGTGGCAAGCAAGCTATGACTTAATTGCCATTACTGAAACGTGGTGGGATCACATAACAAGTTGATTTCCAGGAGCTCTGAAACATCAAAGGCTTGATGCTCTACAGATATAGTTCTTTCTTTGTGCACGTCAGCTTTCTGGGTTGTAACTGAGGGCTGCCTCTAGGATATAATGTGCCTGTACTATGTTCCTTTGAGTAAAGAAGGAATTAATGTCTTTAGAATAATTAGTATGATGCTTCATGATGGTGGGCTACACTGAAGGGGACTTTGAAGAGTTGTCCCTTTTGCTTTCATAGCACATATCCGAAGATGCCGTCTTTGTCTCAAAAAGCAAATGAGTTGCAGGATGTCCTCTTCACATTTAAGAGAAAGTGTGCTAAAATCCTTAGATTCGTGGGCTTTGTGTGTTGAAAGTAAATACTTTCTGGTCTGCAAATGCAAGTGAAGAAATTGTGTTTAAGAAAGAGTATTTTCCAGATTGGTGGAAAAACATAAAATCGTAACTGTTTTTAAGAATGCGTAGAGGCAATCAAACTCACAATACTGAAGGATTTGGTAGTTTGAAACCAATCCGTTGCTGTTATTCCAGCATTTGTTTAGGGTTTCCTTAGGCTGTGTGGACTGATGCCAATATGCTCTCAAATACCCATCTTTTTTTCTATACTGTTTTACTCGTACGGTTTGTAAAATTCAGCTGTATAGCACTTTAATGTATGAAGCAAAGGAGTGTGGTGATACTAAGAGTTTTGTAATGCGGAGTGACTACGAAAATTGAAATGGGAATGGGAAGGATGGGGAATATTTTGGAAGTATATAACCATATTGCAAGCTCCTTATTAAAGAGAAACCCTTCTGCTATCTTCTGTTGCTGTTTCATTGCTTTTCCATGCGGAAATGGGTAGCACTTGTATAACACAGTAATAATTTTACTGCGTTAAGCTGTTTTGCTTTATAGTAAATTGTGCTTTGATTGCATTTGATTAGTTAAAGATATATTTAGAAAGGCTTGGCTGCTGGGTAATGCCATTTCCATCAAAGAAACAATCTGTAAAAACCTGAGAAGGCAGGGATATTGGGAACAGGATGGGAAGATTAAGTTTTATAAAAACACTCTGCCTGGCTCCGTTCCCTGTGTACGTACAAGTAGCTTTAGTTTATACCAGCTAGGTATTTGGCAATGGCGTCCGTTTCAGTATGTAAATGGAGAAGTTTCTCAGAGCCCAGGGTACGTGGTTTTAATTTGCAGCTCCGCAAAATGCTAAAAAAGACTGCTGTGGCCCAGCAGAGCACCGAGGCTGTGTGGAGCTTGTGCCTCTGGCTGTTGTTCTCTCCCTCTCACGCCCACAGGGCTGTGCTCGCTGCTCACCTTGGGATGCCTGGCTCCATGGTGGCTTGGCTGGGGCTGTGGGCCTTCCTCTGGGGCTAGGTGTGCCCCACCAACGGGAACTCCAGCAGCCTCCTCGCTGGGCCAGAAGTGAGCCAGTGCCAAACGTCCCATTGCAGATACGCGCAGTTAAAGCCTGCAGCTTGCAGCTGATACTGGAGGATGTGGGGAGGGAAGTGCTGTTACGGGCTTGCGTTTTCATTTGCCAGTGTGGGCATCTTGTTCTACATCTTACAGTTTGTTTTCTCATTCTCTACGTTGCTGTGTGCTAGTTGGAGGCATCCAACAGAAATTTGCTTTTTCTTTGGGTGGTACTATGTGTAAAAATTTCTTGTAAGAGATTTTATTTATTGTCATTGAAATGGAGCTATTTTAAACATAGTAGGTTTTGAAGTAAATCTCTGCTAAATTGTATCAAGACCTACATTTTTGTGTTTGAGGGGCTGGAGAGCAGGCTGTCTGGCAAGTAATTGTTGTCTGGATTACATGCCAGGATTTTTAAGCGTAGGACAAGGGAGAGTGGCTTGAAGCTATAAGAGGAGAGATTTGGGTTAGATGGTGCAGGGAAAACACATTCCTCAGAGGATGGTGAGGCACTGACACAGGCTGCCCAGAGAAGCTGTGGTGCCCCATCCCTGGAGGCCTTGAAGGCCAAGTTGGATGTGATGGGGCTGTGGGCAGCAACCAGCCAGGTTGGAGCTGGTGGTGTTGGAGCTGGGTGATATGCAAAGTCACCTCCAACACTAGCTGTTCTGTGATCTTTCAGGCTGTGTATCTAAGACTTCTGAATTTCAGGATAACTTTTAGTTTTGAGTTCTCAACCCTTACTTTCATGCAGTACAGCTGTATACAGTGTAATGTTCTTTGTTTTAATTTAGAAACATTGAGGATAAAACTTAATGGGCCCTGGGACTCACCTTGAAGCCAGTAGTGCAATTTGTGTTGATGAAAGAATATTCAACGTGGTACAAATTAAGTGGGTTTTTTGCCTTATTAAATGCATATTATAAGAGATGTTCGATTGCACTAGACATAAATATTTCAGTAGAAGTCCTTAGGTGAGAAACAGGGAACTGTACATCACGATTCTTAGTGCAGGCTTCGGTATAGCATTGGAAGCATGGTGACTGGTGCATCTGTCGTCACTTAGGAGAGAAATGGCCTGTATTTCTTAAGTACCCATCATCTAAAATGAGTCATTTTAGCACACGGGGATAGAAGCTTAGTAGCCACCAACACTTGTCCTCAGATCAAGCCAAGCAGTGGCAGCATGCAGGCAGTGTGACTGCATCCCTAGTGTTGGGCGTGTGGGTGGCACAGGGCTGTGTTGCCCAGCTCTATGTAGCTCTGCTTTCGTGACTGTTCAGAGGGCTGCAGGGTTTGTGTGGTCAGGCGTATTTATTTGGAGCGCTAGTGACTGGAAAAGTCTGGGTTGTGGTGTTGCACGTTGAAAATTTCACCGTGGTTGTTGTGTTTTGGCTTTGGGATGGCAATATTTTGTTGCAATTGTTTGGCTGACTCTGCTGAACGTTAATTTGTTGTCTTGCTTTACTTGGAAAAACACGCTATGGGCTTATGCTGCTTCCTGTTGGAAAATAGCGAGTTACAAAATTAGCACATTAATGCCAATTATAACTATAATATCATCCCGGAGGGAATTCTCCCTTTCTGCGCAAGTGTGTACGTGGTGAGAGGTCTTGAGTGGCTCTGGCAAAACAAACTGCTGTATAGCTGACGAGGCAAGGAAGCACAGTTTGGCTGAAAAATCTCAAAATCAACATACTCTGGAGGAGGCAGATGTTGGAGGGACTTTTGCAGCGCACAGTTTCGCCAGCAAAGCAAGAAGATGGATTGTTTTCAGGCTCCCCGCTCCTTGGCGGGGCTTTGGTTGGCTTCACATTTTGCTTTCTGGCACAGGCTGCTGGATCGCTTTTGTTTTTCTCTCCCCTTTTTATTCCCTTTACTCCCTTTCATACGCTCGTGCTGCTCTTCTCCGTGCAGCAGTGCGGTGTCCAGGGAGAGGGGAGCCCTGTTTGCTTCAGAGCCTTTACTCTTGCCTCGCAAAACTGTGTGACATGTTTTCCTGTTTTGAGCACGTATTTGCTAACAAAGAATGGGTGAAAGGTTGTGCTCCACGTTTTCCCTGTGCTGCTGCTGCCTTTCAGAAATGAACTCTGGAAAGCAGGAGGTAGCTAATAGACTTGGCACCAAGACAGGAGCGCGGTGAGGCTGGCAGCGTGGCTCCCCGTGGGGCTGTGGGCAGGAGGGATGCGGTGCCCCGGGCAGTGCAGCTGGCCGTGTGCCGCGCTCCCTGCCCCGCTTCCCCTGAGCTGCTCCTTTGCAGACCGGGCTGCTCGGTGCCAGGAGGCCCGCAGGCAGCTCACAGTAGTTCCCACCGCCGTTGCACTGGATTTCGGTTTGTTTGGGGTGCAGATCTTGCACACAAAACGCTAGATTGCATTGCAGTTATCCACGAGTTCTGGCAGGGGTCCAGAAGGCACAGCATGTTGTAGCGTGACTGTTTCTCAACTGCTGGATCCAGTTTAGGCTTATCTATGTTTTTCAAAAACATTTGCTCACTTGATTCCCATTGCCTCTTGTTTTTAAACTCTCAGCTGTGCTCAGCCTTGTGCTCAACCCCCTGCCTCATCACAGGCTGCCCAGGGTCACTGAGTGGGACGAGCAGCAGGAGGGGCGGGGAGCAAGGGAACTTCAGGGAATGATTTTGACTGTGCTCTCACTGACAGGTGTCTTCACAACGGAGCAAGTGACAGCATTTAAACACAACTTTCCCTTTAGAAGGGTTCGATGAAGCTGCAAATACCAGGTGGTGTTGCTGAGATGATTTGGGATATGACATCCTTCTGCCAATGCTTTAACGCTGTACTGTATTTATTGTTAAATCTGTTTTGGTTGCCAAATTACTATTCCCTTACTTCGTTATGCATTCCATAGCTTCATTTCTTTAAGTCTGTTTCATAGAATTGTGCCCTTTAATGAAAGGTGGCTGTTGACAATTTTTAGTTTGAGGCTTTGCCATTGCTTTCCACTCACTTGCTAGAATAACAGGTGGCAGTTTAATAATGAACAGCTGAGGCAAGAGGGTCCTTTCTGTATGAACTAACTATTCAAGTAGAGCTGATACAAATGCTGCTGCAGGAGAGGAGCTGTGGAGTGAGTGAGGGTGGCAGTGCAGGAGGAGCAGAACCAGCTCTGTTGTCTGTATAGCTGTACAGATTTTAAGTGGAGACGTGACTGTGAGCTGCCACAGAGGAGAGTAACTGAAGTGAGTTATTATTGTCATCAGACTCATGCTTGCAAAGGGATAGGGAGAGTGTAGGAACAGGGTGGAAGTCATGTGGGTAAAAAAAAAAAAAAAAAAAGAGCATCTGTGAGGGGGGAAAACTGGGGAGATGAATTTTGGGCTCGGTGTAAATTTAAGTTGTGTACACCAAAGGGAGAGGGATGAGATGAGCAGGAGTGCTGTGTGGCACGCGTTTCACAAGTGTGAGACAGGCAGTCTAGACAAGGAAGTATGTTACAGGCCTAAAATTAACTAAAGCTAGACAAGATTTTTTCAGTGACAGCAATGTAAGTTCTCAGAAGGAGACGGAGGAAGAAGCTCCAATTTCAGAAGTTGCCATGGGTGTGAGAGCTGAAATTCAGGAGAGCGAAGCATCTTGCCCTGTCTTCCTCCAGGCTGTGACAAGCAGTGATGTTTTTTATAGGA
Organism: Tragopan temminckii; assembly: GCA_028571105.1. Taxonomy (NCBI): domain Eukaryota; kingdom Metazoa; phylum Chordata; class Aves; order Galliformes; family Phasianidae; genus Tragopan; species Tragopan temminckii. The sequence continues at coordinate 7,492,885 of JAOWBP010003659.1, read as the reverse complement.
AAAGGTGTTTCTTCTTAGCAGCGTTGTAAAATGCATTATAAAAGCAGAAAGAAAAGAAAAAAAAAGTGATGCATTTACGAAGTTCTCGTTTTCTAATGTGGATAATATTTGTATAACTTTTTGGCTGCGTGTTCCTTCCTCCCTTTACCAGAGAAAACAAATGACTTGGCATGGTCAGTTTGGTAAGTGCAGCTGAGGGAGGGTCTGGTTCTCCAGCTGTGCATTGGGGAGATCCCTGTAACATGTAGGACAGCAATGACACGAAATCATACAAATGCAAACTGGCTCCAAGGTGATTTAGCTGGAAATGAGAAGTGTGGTGTTGTGAATGTATTATTTATTTATTTATCAAGCCAAAAGGAGTGGGATCACATAAGGGTACAAACGGCAAGGTACCGAGTGGCTTCTGCAGGTGGAGCTGGGAGTTCAGAACTGTGTGTTGGAGGTGCACGGAGCACAGAGGGCTTACGGTGTTCTTTCTGGTTCTCTTCCAACTGACTGCTTTCTTTTTTTTTTTTTTTTAAATCCTTGAAGCAGTGTGGTTTTTTGGGGGTTGGTTGATTAGTTTGCATGAATTTAAGTATGATAAATATTTGAACAGATAATAGGAATCATTCTCAAAGCTTATTGAAATATATTAGTAAGTATTTAGTGTCACACTTCTCAATCACGAGATAAGACACCCAACATTAACAGCTATGTTTTGGCAGATGAACTCTTGATGTCTTCAGCACGCGTGCTCTGCTGAAAAAAACATTTCTTCTGTGGTGCAGGAACTGATTGAATTGTCATTTCAATTCCATAACAGTAAAAGGGATAATACAAAGTTAGCTCTCACACGAAACTTTAAAACACGTGCTTTCAAAAGCTCATGTAGATTCTCCCATGCTGTGTATGAGTAATAAAGTAATAATCTTTTCCTCTTTTTAAATTTCTCCAGGTATATGTGGAATTTGATGACCTTGAATGGGAAAAGCGAGAATGGGTTAAAGTTTATGAAGATTTTGCAACCTTCTTGGTGGAGTACCAGCTGGTCTGGGCGAAAAGAAAGGACCCAAGCCAGACTCAGGGATCAAAGATCAAACAAATTCAATGGCCTGCATTGGTAAGATGCTTCAGCAGTCTCGTTTATTGAACGATTTTAATGTCTCTAATGGCTATGCTCCTTAGAAAACCAGCTAGTTTACTTTGGTGGTGGTGGCTGTGGATTGTGGTGAGCGTGGAGAGGGAGGAGGATAAGAAAAGGACAAGAAAATATAAATATACCATGTTTGTGATGAGAGGGTGGGTGCGATGTGGTAAGTCACTCAGACTCATTTTTAGATCAGCTTGAAGCACTGCAAAACTAGTCTGAGTGACAGAGTAGAACTAATGGCTCTTTACATGGTCAGAGCATCTAATAAATATTAACTTAATAGGAACGCCTCTTCTGCTCTGTGGAGGATTGAAACTAAGATGAAAAAGAAGCCTGTAAGCTTGTAACACCTTCTTTATGGGAGTTGAGCACATCTAATATTTGGATCAAAGGTCAGAAAGATGAGAAAAGTGAAGAAATATCAATAAAGTGACAATTGCTTTCCTGGCTCATGAGGTGATAGTTGTGATGCTTCCTCTCTGGATTGATGCCGAAGCATAGAGTTGCAGAGAATTGTTTGGACGCTGTGTTTGTTGTTGATGCATCTTTAGGTAGATCTGATGAATACTAAGAATCTGATGAGTTAATCCTATAAGGAATGAACATGTACCCCCCTCCCCCTTCCCATTTTTTTCCCCAATAACACTCGTAGTACTGTAAAAATCACAGAATTGTAGAATCCTTAGAGTTGGAAGGAACCTTTAAAGGTCACCTCGTCCAACTCCTTAGCAGTGAACAGGGACACCACACCTAGACCATGTTGCCCAGGGTCTGATCCAGCCTCACCTTGAATGTCTCCAGGGATGGGGCATCCACCGCACCTATGGGCACCACCAGTGCCTCACCATCCTCTTCAGAAGATCCAAATAGTTCTGACGCTTTAGGAACTATTGGTGTTGTTCATTTATAGAAAGTTGTAGCAGATTTCTCTGGGATTGTCAGGTGAAAAGGGAGCTTTACCAAATTCCTCAAAATGGTGAGGAAGGGGACGTTTTAGGTATGTTTAATAATGTGAAGCTCAGTACCTGCGACTTCAGTCCTGGCTTTGCTATGGGAAGAGGTGGTTTGGAATGGGACTTGCCTCTGCTTACTATTCTTTCTTGACTTACCTTGAATGATTGTGTAAGTGTAAAACATGGTAAAATTTTGGATGTGCAGGCTCTTTGAGATGCTTCGTTGTACGACCAAATTTGCAGTTTCATCTTAGTATACTCTTGAGAGAGAATTTTTAGTTTTACAGAGTAATGTCACTTGCTCCTTGATACCACCCATGTCTCCCTGATTGAGTATTTTAAAATCTGTTAGCACGTTGGAATACAGTATATGTGTACTTGGTTATTTTATATGCTTTTAGTCTCGTGCTCTAGGGTATGGAGATTCTTCTTGAACTTTGAAGAGGTGTCTTTCTAGAAGGTTTTCTTGTTTAGTTGGTGATCCTGTCACCAAGATGAAAGCATGTCTTTACTGATGGGTGAACGTGTTTCAGTTCCACCTTCTTCTCACTACAGACTTAATCAGACTTCATCTGATCCAGCTAAAGGCAGAAACTTCCACCCCTGTTTTATCAACTGTTTTTTAAATTCTTGCTTTAATGTTTAAATTCCTGAGGTAGCTGATGGATCTAGGAAGGAAGGTCTGTAAAAGGTCAACCTCCTGCTTTTACATTAAAAAAATAAATAAAATTCAAATCATATAGCCCAACACAGGGCTCAGTAGCTTGTTAGGGCACAGTTTCCAGATGGTAAGATGACAAGTTCTCAGCATTTGTGCTTGGCCAGCTTGCAAATGTTCTAACAGTTGTTTTCTGTGTCAAATTCTCTAGTCATCCATCCCTATTCCAGAACATTCTTCTTTAAGGGGAAGCGGAGATACAGAATATTAACTCAGATTAGAGCAGATGCCTTCCATGGAGCCTTCCCAAAGTTCTGCTCCTTATCAAAAGCTGCACTGAGCCCACCAGGACTTGGTGAACATGGAGAGTGCTCAAATTGCCATCCTAAGTATGTTCTGTATTGCCAGCCCATCTGAACACTGATGTAGAGTGACATCTGTGAAAGGGCATTTTTAAGTTAGAACAAGATTTTTTAAAAATAGAGAAGCAATGAAAAAGGTGGTAGAAATGTTGGATGTCAACACTGAGGGGAATATCTGCACTTTCGTGTAAGTCCTTGTTGCTGATGTGATTTAGAAGAGTTGTCTTGCCGTAGTTACTAAATAAAAGTCTCGATGTGATGCAAGTATATTGAAAAATTATTTATGTACTGTCTTGTTGTCTTATTAAATACCAAAATAAGAGTTTCCGCTACAGTTTATTTTGGGTACCTAATACACATGTAGCAAAGCAATATTTAAGTATGTTCACATAGTACGTGCTACAGGATCTTGGACTTACTAAACATAATGAATGGAAACTGCTTGTTTATTTAGATGCTAATCACCTTTTGTTTTTCTCTTCTTTGATCAACATATTCTGTATTTACTGGATGGTATTCAAACTTGATCAGAATGCAAGGATGCAAGGTCTGTAATTTCTGTGGCTTTTCTGTAGGGAGTCATCACTGCATGCTTCACAATTACCAATTTCTTTTATTATTCAATTGTGAGATGCGCTGCATTCTCCACTTCACATGTGAAATTGCTGGAGTTCAACTTGGTCACCACATGTGCTAATATGAATGCCTGTGGTGTGCTTGTTAGTGAAAGCATTGTTTCTGCTGACCTTGTCTAGCTGTGTTCTAAGGTTGTATGCTCCTGGGCCAGGTGGTAAGAGAGTGAGGAAATAAGGACTACTGCCTCTTTCCCCTTGTTTAAAACCTCTGTAACAGAGGTAGGGATCGATTCTCCCCTGAATTCAGTGTTTTTTACCATTAGATTATCCTTTCTGATCCTACCTCATTTACTCCTGGTGAATTTTCAGGAAATGAGCCTTGGAGCATTGGTGGCAGCATGCTTCATTGTATCGAGATGGCTGCTGCTGATGGCTATCTATCTCTGAAAACCTGCTGCAAAATAAGGGAAGTGTAATGCCCATCCATGCTGTGTTCAGATGCTTTTCCTTCTTGTGAGGTGGTTTTCCTGGACATAGCAGAGGAGAAGCCCTGGGCCGCCTGGCTGGCTGCTGTAGCTGGGAGCTGCTGCTAGACCACGACAAGGGAAGCTGTGATGGCACTGCCCCATAAATAGCTTTACAAGAATGCAGGCAGCATTAACCATAGCATTTCTGAGTTCAAGAGTGCTCAGCTGTGCTGGGTGCTGTACAAGCTCAGAAGAAAAGACTATCCCTATCTCAAGAGAGCTTACAGGCAGTATAACGAGTCGAAGTCAATGCAGGTAAGGAGAGAAGCACAGACAAAACAGTGACAAGTGATGTCAAGCATAAATGTAGCCTAGGTGTTAAGGAAGAGTGTTTGCAAGTAACTAATGGAGATGTTTTACAGATGTCAGTGCAGAAGAAGCCTTCTCAGATGATGGAGTGGTGTGAAAAAGAATTACGGATTTTGAAAACATAACAAGTGGGTAGTGGAAATTAGTATGCATTTCCACAGTGAAGGATTAATAAAAGTAGCCTGTATAAAGTGTTGCAACTAAAGCCATCAGCTTTGTTTGGTAAACCAGGGAGTTGCAAATAGAAAATACAAAAACAGAGTGACAGGCCAAAGGTGTTGGACTAGAGGAATTACCAGTACCGGGGAAATGAGGCAAAATTGCTTTTGAATTCCTCTGAAAACAACTTTGAAGAAATTGAGATGAGGGATAATTTTTTTATCTGTGGGTGGAAAATAATAGTTGTATTTAAGGGGGAATAAATCATTCTCCCTGATTTAGAAATAGTCTGGGTATTAGGATGTTTCAGATCAGTGATACAGTCACACCTATTGTACAGTTAAGTCTGGAGGCTTATGGCTCTGATGGTATCTTCTTAACAGCCAGCAAGGAAGGTGGATGTGAGTGTGTGGGCAGGGTGACAATGGGGAGCCAAGATACTCATATGGACAAAACGAGATGCTTCTGTGAGCTGTCAATTTGAATTTAATTATTCTCCCTCTAAGTGAACATAAAAATGCCTAAAAATAAAGTGTAGAGAGAGAAGAAGAGTGAACTGAGGACAGAATCCACTAGAGACGCTCTCAGAGAATGGTAAAATGATGTGGAAGAAAGTTAAAGGTGATAGACTAAGAGAGCACACCAAGGTGGAAAACTAAATTGTGGGGTTTCTTTAATAGCATCAACTTTATGTTTTTAAGGCAGAGGAAGCTTTGCTATGGAAAAGTGATGGAAATGTCAATAACATGATGAAATGAAAGTTTATCATTGGAGGTCTATGGATAGAAATAAAAGAAATTTTAGACAGCCATTTTAAGGGATTTTTCCATCATCTTAGAAAGAAAATAGGGGAAGGAGGATAATTGAAAAAGCAATTAAGATTAAATGAGTTTAAGATGGATAGATTAATGCAAGGCAAGTTTGTACACTGAGGAAAAGGAGCCAAGAGTGGATAGGGAAGGATTGTAACTGGAGATAAGGGAAAGCAAATGCCTTGAATGGGAGGACACTTGAGAAGCTTGTGCACATGCTAACAGAAAGGAAAAGAGTATTGTAGAATAGGGGAAGGAAAACTATTCTTTATTTTGGCAGTTTTCCTTTTGGAAGAAACTGGCAGTCTTCTGTGGGGTAGAAGCCAGAAGAGGGAATGATTTGACTGAACCACATATGATGAAAAGTAGGGGAATGATTCCTTTAGCTGGAAGGGCAGAGCTGGGTGCCTGGGAAGGTTGCAGACGGACAGAGGTGACTGGTCAAGGGTTTTGTGTGCTCTCCTGGGTATTTTGTCAAGTGTGCGGTGCCTATCCTTATGTCTATAAATAAAACAGTGATGTCTTCAGAGTTTGCTTTTGAATTCAGTATAAATTCATGTATAATAAATCAGAAGAATCCATACTAATTCTCTAATGGTTTGAATGTGGAGGCTGTGCTTCGCTAGCTTTACAGTGCTTACCTTGTCAAACCAAGATATTTGCCCTGTGATCTCAGCTAATATAAAGTCCTGCAGTAACTGTATCACTGCCAGTTTCAAGGCTGGCATACAGCAGGAACTGGTTCTACTCCAGTGGTACATTTCTGAAAAGTATATTTGAATTTTAATATAAGCTAAAATGTGCTTAATGAGGAGATCCAGAATATGCTCATTGCCTGGGGGAGGATGGCTGCAGGAGCAACTCAATTCCCCAGCCCACTAAAAAAAACGTATGTCTGTTTGCCTGACTTTTTCTTGGAACAAGTGAAGTCATTGCTAAACCAGTGGCTTGAGAACAATCTTTCCTGGGACACTGTCCAGAGCTCTGCGAGAATACAGGGCCCCAGCCAGGCTTATAACAAAGCCAGGAACAAAGAGTGGGTCTTCACATGCGCTCAGTAACTCTTCTGCACTGTGAGAATCTGCAGTTGGTTTACAGTAGACAGTGCCAGGGGCACCTGCGGGTTCTAGGCTGTCAGTCTGAGCCTCATGCTGATGAGGAGGTTGCCTTACAGAAGAATGAGATTTGTTAAGTGGTAGACTATGCATTTGTTCTGGTGAGGTGTAGAGAATCTGTGTGTTCATGTACCGCCTGTGAGCTGCATTACTTGGTGGTAAAACTGAGGAATAGGAGTGTTTGTGGTCATGTGGAGGACAGACTCATGCTCTGACCTCATGCAGCCTTCCCCCCTCCCTGCCTCAGCTGCCCGTTGCAGAATCCTTCCACTTGAGTGCAGTCTGCTTCAGCTGGCTTGACTGTTGGATTATGAAGCAGACGCTTATATAGTGCCAGCTTAATGGCATTTGTGTCACCACTCTAGAGGAAAAAGTGTAGTTTCAACAGCCACCTTCTACAGAGCTTCCGGATATTCTGGAGACAAATATAATTCTTTATTTTTGGTATGATGATGGAAAGTAGAACAGGTCCCTTGTTCGTTCTTTTTTACACTGTGATGCACTACAGCCTTTTCAGTCACTCAAGAATTTGTTGTCTTTCTTGTCTTGATGGCCTAATTTTAGTGTTTTTAGCAAGTTTCTCTTTTACATGGTGGTCCCTTGAATCAGACTGATCTCCTTCAAGGTAAGGAGTTCCTACAGATGCCACCTACTTGCCCCCTCCATTTTAACACATTTCACGACAGTCTCTTCTGCCTCTGAACAAAGCAAATAGAAGTATAC
>JAOWBP010003659.1:7456740-7467904 GCA_028571105.1 Tragopan temminckii | reverse complement strand
CTGCGGCCCGGACGGCCCACGTCTGCGGCGCACCGAGAGCCTTCCCCAGGAATCCGTGCTCTCTCGAGAAACGTTTTCTTGTTTCGACTTGACCTGAGCAGAACGCCTCGTGAAAATAGGTGGCTACTGTATTTTGCAGTTGCCTTGAGCAGGGCACGTGGAATCCGACTCCAAACCAACATCAGGCTCCGTGGCAAAATCTCGAGGGCAGTTTAGTCATCAGGCAGTTTCAGAAGGCTCTTCAGCGTTCAGACGTTGACTCGGTACGGGAATTGTAAGATAAGATGTAACGTAACACGGGTTACACGTGTCTACCCACATTACGTCGCACGTAGGCAATAAAATAGCCACTGCGCCCTGCTCAAAGCAGCGTTTATTCAAGGTAGCATCAAGGTGAGTCAATGCGTAACAAAACATTCCCTACTACAAACATGTAAACAAATTGACAGCAAAGTTATCATTACAATATAAAAAGTAAAGCTTAGGTTGCATTTTTTAAAGCTACTAACTTCAGTTTCAATGTCTGACAGTCTCTGGTCCGTAGCATTTAAAAATATGAGTTCTTGAAAAATATCAAAGTATTGCCTTTGTGCACATACATTTTTGTACAAAAATACTTTAAAATACCAACTTCCCATTAATAAAAGTAACACCAAAATAAAACACATTTTTTGTTATTAACAGCGTGTTAAATGCATCTAGCACTTACTCCACCATTCTGCTTAACCAAATCACCGTGTATCCATTTTAAAATTCATTATAGACTGCAAAAAGTATGTTGGATAGCATTCAGTTACTCTGACACAGCTAAGCAATTAGCATTCATTAGCAAATATTGGCAATTACCTTGTAATCACAGTCCAGACAGCGTGTTTGCAACTGAGGCCGTCAGGTGAATCCTTGTCTCAAATAGTGTATTGGAACATGTACAGCACGCTCTTGCTGAAGAGTCAGTTCAGATATAAAGTTTTGGAGCACTTCCAGAATACATAATTGAACAGGAAACACATATTCTGTTTTAAACTACTTTTGACCTCTACGTAACCTTTCCTTGACCTGTTTTAGCAGTTCTGTTGGTAGCAGGCAGTCAATTCTCAGGAAACGTTTTGTTCATAACAACTACCAATTCCAAAATGAAAAAGTGTTTAACTTTCTTCCCAGAATTTTACTGGCTAGATCTCAGCAGATGACCTCTGCGGTTACTAAGGCAAAAAAACAAAGTTGAAAATCCACAAAGTGTGAGATACTCCCAAACCAAACTCAACTAAATTCAACAAGAAATATGCATCATCTGGATGAAAGCTAACCAGGCCATTGAGCCCTGTGAAGGATCAGCTGACAACGAACAGGAAGGAAAAACAACTTGAAGATATCGGGAAGTGGTTCCAGGATGAATGCAAAGAGAAGAATCAAGCTGCTGGGGGGAGGCGGAACCCAATGCTTTACAGCAGGGCGTTAGACCAACAGAACAGCTAGGAAAACACTGGATGCTTTATCACTTAAGATGGTGTCTGAGAGAACATAAATATATTTATACGGAAACAGTAACTAACGTGGATAATACTGCTGGCTTTCCTAGTCCCATGTGTATTTCAGGAACAGGAGGGTTTGCGCAGCCTGTCACTACCTAACCAGCAAGCTGCATTTGTCAGAGGTTACAACCCTAAGTATGTAACAATGCAACTTGATTGACCGCCAGCGTGCTAAGGCCTAACCTTCTACTCAAATGACCTCTATCCTCGGAACCAGGAAAAGAACATAAGCCCAGAAACAGGACTACATGAAACTCTAACAGGAACTAGAATTCTGATAGATGGGTTTTCCCAGCTCTTTCACACAGGATTCTAATTTGTAGAACTATGGCAATTTTGTTGCCACGTTTACCAGTCAAAATTAGGAGCTAGTGCAAGATGTGGCAGCAAGTGCTCAACTGGAGAATAAGATTTGGACATTCTACTCAATGCCCAGGTTATCCTAATGTTTAAGGGAGGTGAGATGCAAATACAAAAGCCTCTGTTTCTCCTAACACCTTACACACCTTAATACATAAGCAGCCCTTCCCTTCTTAGGTGATTTCTACATTCAAGGAAGTAGATGAGAACTGCAAACACTTACAGGACATGAGCTATGAGCCCCACCCCAGGATGCTACCCTGCTAATCATTTCTCATTTGAAACATTCTTGAGAAAAGTGGGAAAAAAAAGCTTTGGCCTTTGATCACATGGATCATATGGAATGTTGCAGCTTCTTGCTAAAGGCATTTAACTTCCTTGGAGGATGCTAAAAGCACCATGCCAACAATATTGTTACATCTGTCTAAGGCTTTGCACTTGGCTTATAAAGGACAACAATAGCAAGTGAATAATACAATGCCAATACAGACCAGCTGCATTTTTATCCACATAACTCAAACCCTGGCCCAAATCAGTCTATCAGACTATACAGAAGACAAAAGCCAGTCTGTACTAACAGGCTATTAGGTGCCCACCAGCAGCGAGACTGCTATGGCTGTAACAATATGAAGAAAAACTGCAGCAGGTGTTTAAAAGCATCGCAGTAAACTTGCAGATGACTGTCAAATTTGGGGGAAAGTGTAAGGATTGGAGTCTGAGCATCAAGGATAGGAGGGATAACACGCCATTTTCCCTTAAAGAAAATTAATCTTATGTCTATCCATGCCACATAATAAAAAACACTATCTACAAAAGAGGATTTGTCCTCCCCATATCCACACTAGAAAGAGTCAAATAGAAAGCTAAAATCAGCCTCCTTCTTAGAATTACAGAAAACAGCATCGAAGGGGATGTGTCATTTTGACAAGTATGGCATTCCAAAATTAATCTCTTTGCAAATAGTTATATCGTGGACATTAGGTTATGACAAGGCTGATTCAACATGCTAGATTTTTAGAAAAAGCTATTTGTAAGTCAGTATTTTAGTAATAACTTTAGCAATAAAAAACTACATAGCCAATTCTAGAATCTACACACCATGAGAAATGTACACATATACATGTTCTAAATATATATATATTCTTATAGGTACGCAGAGCAAAACCAAACCAGGGCCTGAATAATCTATGCTGCCACTTCAGCACGACTTATCCTACGCAGTTGATGGGCTGCTCAGATCCCTGAGGTCTGTCACCAGAATTGCTACAAGTTTAACTTACCACAATTTTAACCAAAAACTGAGTTAAATCTTGTTACATCTCTCTAGTTGAAGGGGGAAGGAAAAAAAAAAAAAAAAAAGTGAAACAAACAAAAAACAGATAATACCACAGCCCTGTAAGACGCAGAAAGGCACCTGATAATATTGTTAAGTGTTAGCTGCAATTATCTACAGCATCCTAAGTGTACCTAGGCAATCAATGTGAGTTATAAAAAGCCTACAATATAAGTCTAACCTGCTTAAGAATTAACTAAAATTACATGTGCAGCTGTAAATCAGTAAGTGCGCAAAACTACACAGTTTTGCATAAAGTGCTAAACGTACCCCCATTTTGCACCTATTACTATTATACAAGTTTGTTAAGCTTGGAAATATGTGGTGAAAAGATGATCTCAAGGACATACTCTATCTTTGTTTTTCCTTCCTCACTATCACCCACTGTTCCTTAAACTGTACATTTTTAAATTACATGAAGGCCTTTTCAGGAACTGTAGTTCAGAAAAATATTTCAAGTATACCTATTTTTTTCCACGTAAACTAGGGGATACTATGGGTTTGACTTTCACAAGCTCCAAACGCTTACAGCTTCTGCTAATTCGTTTGGACTTGTAATTATTTCAATCTGCTCAATACCTCTGGAAAAGTCAGGCTGTTTCCTGTAACTCATTTAATCCTTATTTACAAAGCGCAGAAATTTATCCTATAGCTTCTCCAGATTTAAGTCTAATAATAAGCAATTACAGAAAAGCAGAGTAATACACTACCCAATCATTTAGGCTCATAAAACCAAGTCCTACCACATCTATTCATATATATTCATTATATGAATCATACATAGATCTTTAACACTTGAAGTATTGAATTCAAGTTGTTATAATACAGCAGTTTGTCTCACAGGCATTGTGCAATAAACTTAAAAGTACACATTGGGTCTCTTCTTTACTCTGTATTTCAGTGATCCATATCGTATCTGAGGGGGGAAAAGAAAGTAGAACTTAAAAGAGGTAAGATCACATCAGGCAGAAATATTAACCTCTCCACTACTCCTATGTACTAATATCCTGAATTATCTTCAATCTATTAAATGGCAGATGCTTAAATATGGTCAATGAAGACACTCCAAAGCAGGTGACAACACATTATTTACATCCCATCCAAAGAAAGCCATTTCTGGAGTTTGGGATTGGCTAGCCTTAATACTACAAGCACAGAGTCTATTTCATCTCCTCATTCCTGTATCTACATGTAGTTAATTTCACTAATTAACAATTTCATTAAGCATCCCAAAATACAAAACCCCAAGCCTAGATATGACCCATTAGTTCTTTGTTCATTTAACAGTTATTGTTGATACCCCCTCTAAGTTTAAGAAAAAAAAAAATTCAGTTCCCACATTATGAAAAATGCCAACCTACACTGTTAAAAGTATATTCAAGTAAAATTATCCTTGCCTCTTTACGTCCTTTAATAGTTTTCACAGATTTCATGCTCTGAGTTCTTCGAAGGCCTCTCTGAGCAAACATTTCATCCTCTGAATGTGTTCCTTCTACCTCTTCATCTGTTTTATCATCTCCAGGATTTTTTTCCAGTGGAAAACCTTTAAAAAAGTTATATAAAAACTTAAGTAAAAAGTAGCTGTAACTTTTACATTTCTATGAAAGCCATGAGTTTCTCTTTAACACACATCCTTCATTCATTTAAAAGATGTCATTCTTCCATCTGTTTCAAAAACAAGATATCTAGCGTCCTCCCAGGAGCAGCACATCCTGCCATTTGTAAGTAACAAGCCATTTAGTTCCATAGGTATGTAATGCAGTAGTCCATTAAATGTCAAACCATCACTTTGCTGCCATATTCTTCTTTACAATGAACCACAAAAATCTCATTCCTCATTCAGAAGTACTTAAGACTTTTTGCAACACCGCTGTTTGAATGCTGTTCTAGGAAAACGAAGTCAGTAACATCAAAATAGACAAAAATCCTTCTTTTATTCCCAGTTTATATTTTATTTCATGTACATCCTATATTTTTCCAGAGTCATTAATAATGTATTGATTAACACTGATGCCAGGACCAAGCACCTGGACAAGAATAACCCATTCATATCCTCACAATTCACAACAGATTAGGCTGAAAGACACCCACTTTAAAAGCTACTAAATGGGGCACCTACTATCCACCATTCTTATTATAAACTATGGAATTGCTGTGTACTTAAGTAAAATTAAGCATTGCATTTTACTTGGTTACTCCTTCCTTCACTGTTTGTTTTACTATCTCACAGCAAAGAACAAGCCAGAAGGTTTCCAGCTGCCCAAGTTTACTTTTCTCCTTCCTCCTCACTGCCACTCCCATTAGAAGTTTATATTGTTTTTCCATTTGCAGAGGACTCCCTGTAAACAAACAGATTTGCCGACATTTCTGAGCAGAAGACACGATGTTTCATGTTTCCTTCGAAGAATTCTTAGCTACTGCAATTTGGGATTAATGTAAAAGATTCAACTCAGGACAAATTGAAAGCAGTCATCAAAATGAGGAAATAATTCTGAGCCTCATGTTATTTCTCACTTTGGAAACGCTATGTGACTGTGCCTCTTGATGATGTTTTTAGTGACATGTCTTTAATGCCAGAAGAGACATCAAGAGTAAAAGTGTTACATTCTTCATTCTCAACTCTACAAAAAACTTTATCAATATGAAATAATTTTGCTTCTTCCCTCAGCCTTCTTGTTCCTCCTGCTTGCTCCCTAGAAACAAACCCTATGTTTTTTACTCCATTTCTCCAATTTACTACCAAGAGTTTAGTTCACATTTTCTAGAAATTAGTTTCTAAAACTAGTTCTAGATTAATACTTCTCTTCATACCTGTATCAATCTATGCATCTTTAACACCAAAATTCATTTCAGATGGGCAAAATGCCAAAGTAATTAGAGTTACTAAGTAGTTAGCTACAAGGGGTTTTTCAAATCCTGCAAAACTAAGACCAAGGCTATTAACAAACATTTTCACTAGAGGGAGCAAACTGCTTAAAAACATGTGCTGGAAAGATCCTTGCAGTCCAAAAGCCCAGACACTTCACCACTGACACGTCATAAAGATCCCAAGCGTCACCAGGTCCCCTGGCACACTCTCTTTTTAGAAGGCCATTCCATAAGCTACAAGCTGGAATACTTAGGGACATCTTTTAGACTTCAAACCAAGCTTTATTCATAACCAATAAACATTTCATCTTAAAATAATATTTTCTTAAGCCAAAGTAGATCATTTTCTTTCGGTTGTTCCATTTTTTCCCGAAATTAGAATTGAGCTTACCTAACTCCATAGCTAAGCAAGGCATACCTGCCTCTGCTGCTCTAGTAGAGGCAAACCTGTCACTGCCTCCGATAGAGTTTCATATCTTAAGCATGGAAAAATTGAATCATATCTGTTACTTACTTACCAGAGATGCTTGTAGTGGCATGAATGCTTCCTTATCTCTATCTGTAACACCTCTTCTGATGAATCAAAATTATATTTGCCTTCTTAACAAAAACTGCACTGGCAGCTCAGCTACCAGGGCCCTTCTACATCTGGGTCTAATTTGTTCGTAAAGGAACTCCCAGTGCAAATAACAAAAAAATAACATTCTGCTACATACCATATTTCTTTGTTTGTATAAAACCTTAATGCTGAAAAAGATTTAAAGAAAACTAAAAAGGTGCACACCATATTTGGGCCCAGAAGTAGAAACAGTTAAACTAGCTCTAAGAAAACATTTTCACATGTGATACCGAATCTCACAATCTGACTATTTACACAGTATAACCTGTGGGCAAAATTGAATTTTCAGTATTTTCAAGCTGCTTCAGGGAAATAACGAATGGCCTGTTCCCGAGGAACAGCCCCTGCACAACAGCTGCAGTGACATCATCCCTAACATAACTCCTGATGAATTCACAGGCTTTTTCCCTGGCCAGTACTTTACACTGACTATCACAGAATACCTTCTGGGCTCAATTAGCAATTCAGCTTAAGGCCATTCACTCCTCAGAAATGCTGTGAGCTACCATGTGATTCCTGGCATGCTTTGCTGTCCACAACCACCACCTCCTCAGAACGGAGAGGTGAAGAGACAGATTTAAGGGAAAAGGAAAAAAAAAAAAATAGACTAGAGCTGTTTCTTTTGTGAGAAATGTCAAGCTTTTTCCATTCCAGCCTCTCCAGTCAAAGAAAATAGTGGACAGTCTCTAGGAAGGCTTCCATCAAGCAGCATAGACTCAGGAATATAGTGCATTAATAATAAAGGATCTCTGCAAAAGTGTTCCAGTCACTGCACACCATCTTCTGAATGCTGATGTGCAGCACCACATTGACTATTTAATGCCTTTGTAGTTCCAATCTATATCTTTCCTTTGCAATTCCAATCACCACACGATTTTACATTTTGACCAGAACTATCATTGCAGTCCTATTGAATTCACTGCAATTTATTTTCTCTTCCCATTTACCAAGCTTCCATAAATTTTAATGCTTAACTCTTAGTACCTTGTCACAGAAACACTACTTAATCACCTTTTTTTAAAAAAAATCTTCTAATTAAGCTTTAATCTGGCATATAACTATTGTTGCTAATTAACAGAGAGAGGAGAACCGAGTATGGTGTGACTGTACTGTTAGCAGCTGTGAGAAAATCTCTGCTGGGGGGCACTACTCGTTAATGCTGCAATAGATCATGTTCACATCAATTCTGTTCTAATGTTTAGGAGTCCCTTGTAATTCTTTCAGTTTCTGAATAAGGTAAATATACAGCTGTTCTTTCCAATTTTTGTCTGCCATGTATTGCTTTTCCCTTATAAAACAAAGTTCCTTTATTTTAGATAGATACTTACCTGCAGATTCATTTGCAGATGCTCTGGTTTTCTTTTTTGTTTCTGGCAATGTCTGATAGGGTCTCTGGCCTACTGGTTCATCTCCTTGTATAGTAGTCAAATCATGCATACTGAAACTTCTCAGTTTCTCTGTTATTGCACCCTGACTCTGAAACACAAGAACGGTATATCTGAAATCAAAGCAGAGGTTTTAGTTTTGCTGTTAAAGCTGGCTTAAGATGGATAAGCCCATGCTTCCTCATATCACAAAATTCACTGAACGTAAGCATGCAATAGATCTACATTTGCTTTAAACATTGCTTTTACCCAGTTTAACTGTATGTTAATCTTAAAGGAAAAGGTTGCAGATAAACTACTGGCTTCATTACAAGTGTCTCATTTTACTCTCTTTATTTTAGGAAATTAAGGCTTTTTGAGTGTGGACAAGTGCCTAAAAGAACAAAATCCATCAGAAATGCTCAGTTCACTTCAAACATGACATTTCTCCAGCAGCATTAGATAGCACGACAGTAGGTTTAACACTTCCATTTTTAAAAGTGTGGTTGAAGATAAAGATTTCTGCTATTTTATATTTTATATACACAAGAAAGCAGAAAAAAGTGTTAAAAATATATCTTAAAGCATTAACTTAAGTGACTGAGCAGCACTGCAGAACTGTAGGTGACAGAAAAATGAGATCACAAACCAAAGAAGTTGTGCCTGGCTGTACAGGCTAACAGGTTCTGTTACTGATGTATCTTCACTGACTTAATGCCAGCCCTAAGTCTAAGGCTACATTTGAGGGTAGTTTGCCACATCTGAGCGTTAGTATTTCTTCTCTGATAGCTTTTGTCTATATCTTTCCTTTTACATGGGAGATACAGGAAGATCTCCTTTCGAAAGAATGATTATCAAGCAGCTCTTTTATCTTACATCAAATGATCCCATAACACTGAAGATGAATTTCTTATCTAAGCAGCTAAAAGCACAAGCATGTTACTTGACCACGGTAAAATACCATTTAGTTCTCAGGCATACAAGGCAAAGAAAAACAAGTCACACAGTTTCAGAGGATGGTTGACCAGCCTACACGAGTCCCATCCTGAGCAAGAGATTAAGATTGTTCAGTCCTGCAAATCAAGCTGTTAGATAGAAATACTCAATGGAGCAGTAGCAAATATCTGGGTACAGTTCTGCACAATCTTCTCAGCAACAACATAAAGCAAAAGCAGTTCTTGCACCAATAGCCCCAGCCATTTGTTCCCACTCTCATGCCAACAACTATTTGTAGGCCAGCACACTAGATTGTTTCATGTTAAAAATAACTACTTATAGTGAAGAGACAGAGGAGCAATACTCCTTAAGCTGGCATGGCCTCCAAAGCAAGGGAGAGCATGCAGCTGAAACCCAATATTCATTTTGTAATAGCTCATCACTAGTGCAAAGTGTAAAATTAAGTGTCCTACACAGACAAGAATAACTGATTTAATTCTTACAACACCACTCATACACTGCAACTGAACAATACAAAGGACTCTCACGATGGAAGTAGAACCTTTGCTTTTCTAGCTCTTCCTACTGACAGTTCTCAAGCAGACAACTACAGCTTGCTTTCAAGTTAAATCTCACTACTGGTGCTGTAGAGCCTGTGTATAAACTATGTTATGTGTTCTGAAGTTATTTTCATTTCCTAAAATAGCAGGTCTGTCACTTCAACAGGAATCTTGTTCTTCTACTACTCCAGCTCTTTCACCAAGTAGTATTTGCACACTGAGCTGGATCACAAACCTGCTATGCATGAGAACTGCTGGGCAGCTATAAGGACACAAGAAATGAAGAGACAGGACTGCTTCTTCTGACAGCAACGACAGCTTACAGAACCTGCTGCAACACACACAGCAGCTCATCAGCGTGCCCACTGCCCAAACGGCATGTCTAGCCTCAGTAAATGGACATGAAATGGACCCAGACGGTTCTCAGCAGAATCTGCATTAAGTTCAGCACAACTCCTTTGAAATCTGGACAAAGTCTACTGTGACAGCGACAAATTCGTGATTTGGCCCTAAGCAAAAATACAGGAAGAGACACACCTGCTTAAAAGTTGCAAAGTGAGTTCACTCACCATGTGATGTAGTACAAGACAGTAACCATTTGGAAAGTACATAGGATTACGCAATTAAGATTATAGTAATTAACATGCTAAGAATTCAAATTACAAGCCCTTATTATTTCTCATGGGAGATAGACAGGACTAGATCCCGGCTGGGAAAAATCCAACCTTACTTTTCAGTGTAGATTTGGACACAAGCATTTCGATTTTTAAAGGGGAAAAAGAAGTCAAACAACATGCCCTAAAATAACTTGGTGCCCTAAAACAAACAGGAGAGTTGATGTGTCCGGAGCTCCCAGGGAAGCAAGGCCTCACTGAATGAGCATGCAAAGGATTCATACATCAGGTCCTTCATTGCAACAGCACCTATCAAGATGTAAAGCTTCACTCCAGTGATGTACAGCAAATATTAAGAACTGTGGAAAGACAATTAGAAGAAACAGCACATGTGCCTGAATCACAGCAGGAACACAGGCTGTACAGTCACGGCCACACACCAAACTATTCTGTACTTCCTACTGTCCCACCAGTCTCCTACTGCCTGGAAGCAATCTCCAGCCACCCTAGATGATACAGTCCAGCCAACTGAGGATCATCACATACTCCATATCACTGCAGAGTGAAAAGGGTATACGCGTTGTTGTTCTGTGACTGTATTTTTGTTTTATGGAGGGGGGGGGATTGTTGTTTTTTTTAGTTTGTTTGGGTTTGGGGTGATTTAGTCTTTTTTTTTTTTCCTCCTTGTGCTGTTTTACTGTGTTATTTATTAAAGTGCTCACATGGCACTTCAGTTTCAGGAAGATTCTTCAACCATCCACACTCAAGAAACAGATAATTGCTTTTTACAGAAAGTTCAAGAGGATCTGTATTATTTCCAGCTAAGAAACAGCATCTGCCTGAGAAATATCAAATACCTTCTACTATGAGAAATGTGAGAGCAACACTGACATTTGAATTTTTAACATATTAGGAGCTTTGAAAGAAAGGTCTTTGTTCACAGAACAGACGACAGGGCAGTCCAGCTGCAAGCAGGGC
>JAOWBP010003659.1:7411430-7456717 GCA_028571105.1 Tragopan temminckii | reverse complement strand
CCCCTTCCTCCCTTCCCATCTTGTGTGGGGGGAAGGCAGGGGCCTACAGCCCCCTGTCACGGGCATAGATCGATCTAATTAACTCCGTGACAATTAAATATCATAATTCACTGTTCATGTTTTCAATTATACCATTTACAAATAAGATGCTACTTGTGACAGATTAATCTGTACATCTTCCCTCAGAGAATAATTTTTTTTCAAAATATGCAAAACATAAACTGGAGAACAAGAACTGCTCTGCTTCCTATCAAGGAGACTACTATGAAGATCTGTGCTCTCCTGTAGTTAAGACAGGATTACAGCAAGTTTGACAGCTTTCAATCAGCCACAAAGAACAGAAAAGAACTAACAGCTTGAAATTTATCTAGTAATGTGAAAAAGTGCAGCCAACTTCAGCCGAAACGTCACATCAAATAACCAATTTAGACTTCGTAGAGGAAAACAAAAGTTTTGCATTTATTATCTTTCTCACACACCCTTGGCCTTGTGTCAGCTCAAGCAACAGCAGCAACTGAGGTTCATTATAAAGCTAGCATGTGTCAACTGCTTTCTATACAGTTTCTAGAAGCCTTCATCCATTCAATTTTACACTCAGAATGAGACCCAGCAGATGTAGGGGGGGAGGGAAATATAACCTGAAAAAGGCACTTTTTGCAATAATGATTGCACTAAAAACTCAAAACACTCCCAAAGAAGATCAGCTATTTATTGCAATCCACTCACTAAGATTATATAAACTGATACAGAATTATGTAATATTTTCTCAGTGGCATGAAAGACATAAAAATGTAATAACAGTAATAAGTAAATACAATATATTTGGTATGTTCTAGAGAAACATCCAAAATGAGGTGGAACTGGTAACTAAAAGCCTGGGGCAAAGTCAGATCTATTAATAGTTTCAGTTCACTTGTTTGGGAATAATTGGCTTGAATGAAATTCAAATGTATCAGATTTTTTCCCCATTTAAAAAAGAAAAAAAGAAAATAATTAGAATCACAGAATCATTAAATTTGGAGAAGGCCTCTAAGACCATCTAGTCCAACCATACAGCTACCAACAATGCCGCTCACTAAACCATGTTCCTCAGTACCACATCCACATGTTACTTGAAAACCTGCAGGGGTCAGTGCCAACTGGGCACACTGTTGGCTCATGCTCAGTTGAGCATCAACCAACATCCTCAGGCCGTTTTCCTCCGCAGTCTTCCAGCCACTCTGTCCCAAGCCTGTAGCATTGTATGGGGCTTTTGCGACAAAACTGCAGAACCTGGCACTTGATCTTGTTGAACTTCATCCCATTGGCCTCAGCCCAGCAATCCAGCCTGCCCAGGTTCCTCTGTAGGACTATCCTAACCTACAGGCAAATCGAAACTTCCTCCCAACTTGGTATCGTCTGCAAACTTACTGAGAGTGCACTCAATCCCCTCATCCAGATCATCAATAAAGATATTTAACAGGATGGGCCCTAATACTGATCCTTGGGGAGCACCACTCATGAGCAGTCACACCAGCTGGATTTAACTCCAGAATCTCAGCCTTTTACTTATCCTTAGTCATCACTTTCCCCTCCTCATCCTGTAAAGGATGGAGATTCTCCTTAAACCTCCTCTTACAGTCAATATACTTGTAAAAAAAATTGTCTTTTTTCACTACAGTGGCCAGGTTGATTTCAAGCTGGGCTTTTGCCTTTCTAATTTTCTCCCTGCATTCCCTAGTAACTTCCTTGTACTCTCCCTGAGTTGCCCATCCCTTCTTCCAGAGGAGGCAGACTCTCTTTTTCTCCTGGAATCTCAGCAGAAGTTCTCTGTACATCCACACCAATCTTCTTCCCATCCAGTTACGACACAAGCAGACAGCCTGCTCCTGTTCCTTTAAGACTTCCTTCTTGAAAAACATCCAGCCTTCCTGGACCCTTTACCCCTAAGTACAGACTCCCAAGGGATTCTCCCTACCAGCATCTTGAATCTCCAGAAGTCCAAGGTAAGAGTTTTTCTGACAACTGATAACTCGTACGTGCTTTTGTGGCTAATCAGACTCAAGCTTAAAACCTCATCTTAGCTAAATGGTTTTTCAAATACATGCATTATTTTTAAGAAGCTACTGCTAGTATAACTACTTTTAGAATTAGCTTTCCAAAGTACCCACAGTGAGCTTATAAACAGGATATCACTAAGGCTGGTTGATTTTCTGGTTTTATTTTACTCTGAACTTTATTCAGTGTGTTCAAGTTTCACTGTGGCGCAGTGTTTTGGTGTAAACAAAACATGCACAGGATGCATAGCAATTACATATGTCCTAGCTGGTTATTTCTTGAGATAGGATTTTGTTTACCTCCAATGACAGATCTTAAAATCAATACAGGACTTTCCCACCAAGATAAAATACAAAGCACCTGAAAATCTTCCAAACTGTACAAGCTTATGAAAAGACATACAGATTGCCAGCAAGAAAGGAGGAGAAGAAAGACACACACAAAAAAACTTTCTTTGTATTTTAATCTGTTTGTGCAAGGATCATGGAAAACGCCCAGTATACTTCTTGAGCAGAATCTCTATCTTTCAATTGGTTATGATATTTTTTTTTTTCTCAGAGGGCCTGAAGGAACCTCAGTTCACCAAAGATCCACAGAACAAATGGCAATGCCTTTGAAAGTTAAAATAAATAAATAAATAGAAATGCCTTTGAAGTCTTTCCTCCTCCAAAAGTACTCAAAGCCCTTGGCAGTGGAGAGGAGGGTTTCCCTGTAGGAAGCTCTGTGTATCCCGGTAATACACAGGACATCAGACTGGATGACAACCTGACCACTGAAATGAAGAAGGAAGAGTTTTGTTCTGTGAAGAAACAAAGTGAATCCTCACTCAGTCAAAGGCAAAGGCATTTGAAATTAGTTAGGCCTCACTGAGCTAAAAGAGTAAAACAAAGCCCAGAGCTTAGATGAAGGCAAGCCTGCAGGTCCTTCTAGGACTCTTCTCCACATGCTACCTTATACAATGTTTTGAAGATGCCATTTGACAAAAGATATATAGTTTGACTGGATACAGCTACTACAGTAAAATCTTCTGTGGGACATCAGACTGACTGAGCACCCTCCTTGATACTTGGGGAAGAGCTGATTAGAGATGATGTAGCAAAGTCTGCTGCCATAAGAATACATGGAAGTTTTCCTTTCAGTGTTGCTTAATTCTGGTCTAGAAAGCAAAGAAAAACTGCATAACAAATGTATGTTTGATAAGGTTTCATAGTTCACCCTCAGAATCCACAGAAACAACACAATATCCTACATAAGAAAGTTATTCTATATATACTTTATCTCTGCATGTAAAAGCTATGTGAGCTTATGGACAAAGTACCATAAAGCATTTTGGACTCTATCCATCACACCACTGTTTTGGTATTCCACTATACACAAAACCAAGGAAGCCACCAATCTAAACTCAGTTGTTCGCTGACATTTTCAACAGAAAGGCAGCCAGTCAACCTTTTCAAATCACTTTCTTCATTTTTGCATGTCTGGATCACTGGGATATAGTTATCAGGAGCTGATCACAACAATCTAAAAGTATCTGAATTATCCATGAATAGGAACAGCACTATGCAAGTTTGTGGCTTCAGTTTCTAATATTCCCGTTTTCCAAAGTATTTGTTTCTTTTGTATTCTGGAAGCTCCCTTAGATTTGAAAGCATTTAAAAAGAAAAGGCTTCCAGGAAACAAGCAGCTTTGTTTTCCATAAGGGATTTCTGAAACATCTTACTTCTGAAATGATCAAGCACTGTGATAACAGATTCTCTACATTCATTGCTCTGCTTTGCTTCAGACTTTCTGAGCTATACTGTAGTGGTGATCTTCCTTGCAAAGATTTGGATAAAAACATCAAAAGCACACAGTGATCTACATATGACTGTTTCATTTAAATGCCTCACCCTTAAAGGCTTCTTTGTGTCTGCTAATATTTTTCCTTTCTCTGCTGTTGTAGATTTTAAGGCAGGTTGAGTTTTCTTTTCCCATGTATACTTTCCTAAATTTTTTTATTCATCCACAAACAGTTTTAAAGTTCTCAGAATATACTGCCAACTGAGAGCTTGTGATAACAGCATGCTTCTCAACATATTTTACCTAGCCCTGTCTTATTATCTGAAATAGCCATTTCATCTGTCAGGAATGTCTTCATGCCACTTAAAAATAAATAGTAGTCTCCGTTCATATTCTTTATTCCTTTTATAAGCAGACAGAATTCAGCTAAAGATAAATGTATGCATTCACTTTTTTAAAACCTTCCAAACAACCCAATTTCTCTTTAAAGTGCTTAGAAGTGCAGCCTGGAATATGTCTAATATGTCATTCAGAAATGGAAAGTCCTTTTTTTTTTTTGTTTCTCATATCCACAAGTACATGTACATTAAACTCAGAAAAAATGACTTAGTAAGAGTTTCAGAAGCCTTCACGTTAAGCAGTTCCTATCCTTCAGTAAAGCCCCCTAAGTAAATATGGGGAGATAGCCTTTATTCCTTGACTAGGTTGATTCTAACTTAGCATTTGTGGTTAGGCTTGTATAATAAAAACACACCTTCAAATATTTTGCAGTTTTTGTTCTCTTATGTATCAAGTTTTTACCTCTACTTAAGAACTTCAAATAATTTTTACAGATTATATATATCTAATGAATTTTCTCCTGTAAGACTGTTTTTTTAACAGATAATCTATTCTATTTCTCAATATTCAAGGTGATGTTAATGCAGACAAAAGAATCAAGTCAAAGATTTTGGTGCTATAGAAACGTTACTATTATAAAAGAGGCAATATAGTTTGGTATGGTTTCTCAGTGCATTTCACATTATACTTAATAAAAGTTATGGACGTAATAATTTAGGAGAGTATTACCATGGTCTGAAGTGCTACTGAAAGCCAGCCTCATCAAACTCTTCGGCAGCCCAACGTCAAGACCAATTTGAGATTTAATTGATTGTTCTTATTGAGACTCTTATAAGGTGTGTCAAATGAAATATGTATTTGTTAATTCACTCTCAGTATACATCACGGTAACTGCTCAGGCCAAAGACTTTAAGAAAGACCTTTAAAAATGCTTCAGTTTATCTTCTAAGTGGCCTAACATGACTTAAACGGCCCAATCATAGAGCATACCGCTCAGTAGCTATCCTTTTTGCAGAATGCAGAGTCTAAGAATTATATTAAATAAACAAACCCCAAGAAAGGCTCATACATCCTCAAACAATCTGGCACTCTCATAGCAACACTTGGAAGAGACATAACTACGTATACTATAATCAATTACAAATACTCTTCAGCTCTGGCCTGAGATCCACCACCTGCAAATACCTGGGTGTCATTTGTATGTGAATGAAGCTGAGTACATGCAATTCATGGCAAGATGAGAGTTTACACAAACATTGCAACTTCTACAAGTTCTTGTCTTGACTGGCACATCCAGAGATTGTTTATTGCTCAAGGTTAAAAAATCCACGATGTAGCCTCTGTACATTAAGAGAATGTGTGTTCAAATACTGGAAACAGTTCTCCAGACCTTTTTGTTTTAATTCCATTTTTGCACATTTCCAGAAAAACAGCAAGCAGCAGCATCAGGTCAGTCATACTACATAACAAAAGTCTGATTTAGTTGTTAGATAAGGCAGTGTGCTCTGAGTTGAATTTCTTCTGCTGCTTACCTTATTTAAATATATCAACAAAACTGTTTCTCATCTGTATTGACAGAGCAACAGAAAGTAATGGTGTAGCTCTTCAACAGAGTAAACTAAATAATTGCAGAGATATAAATACAGAATGCTGATGAATTAGCCTGGGTGAACCCCTTCATTCTAATTGAATATTCACGTGATGAATCATATCGCTTCTTTCCAAGGAAAAACCCATGGTGGAATTACAACAGATGAGAAGACTGTATAAACACAGATTGTTCTTGGCAGACATTACTCCCCACTGCCCTCTCTCTGGAATGGAGATGAAACGTTTGTGGATTTTAAATGCTTTTAAAAACAGTAGTTTAAAATTCTTCCTTAGAACCTTTGCTCCAACCTAAAGAAATAATTTCTTGCTTTATCTACATAACATACAGAGAACAAATCATTCACTTCCATTTTTCTGGAGTTCTGGTGTACCTTTCCTGTTCCTTCTTCTTTTCATCCTCCTGCTTCTCTCTCAAACCCATATTTTTTACTCAGTTTGGCCTAACTAAATAGAGGTTAAGTAACCCTCCAATTCAATTGTGTTATTTTCATATATCATTATGTTTTGTTTATAAAAATGGTTGTTCAAGAAGTGAGCAGATTTTACCAAATGGCAATAACTGATCTGAAGAATTTATATTACCAAGTTTGTACTGATTTCAATTGTACAGTTTTGTTGAAGCTACAGGTCTTGGGAGATTTAATCTCAACCTTCAAGTGAGGGATATTTGTGTATCTCTTTGGTTCAGACCTATTAGATGCCCTGTTTAAAACACTTATCTCCAGGTCTGTCTCTGCTAACATCTGCATTAAAACAGAAAATGACAAACAGCTTCTCACACACAGGAATGTGCTGGGACTCTTCTCTTCTGAATTATCCCCAGTTAAACTAAGTGTATGCCATAACAAGTTCCTATATTCTACAATCAATTCTGGCACTCATAATGTTATGATCATCCTGCATAACAGAACTAAGCAACAGAAGGAAGAAAAAAATGTGAATCATTAGTACATGAAAGCATCTTCCTGTTCTAAAATCACAGTTTTGTTACATCCTAAACAGAAGGAAGGATATGAATTCTGACATCTTCTAAGAATACCTTTGATTATGCAGGTTTCTTGTTTTGCCTTATCACTACATTTTTCAGCTTGGTCTAAAG
Source organism: Tragopan temminckii (assembly GCA_028571105.1). Lineage (NCBI taxonomy): Eukaryota > Metazoa > Chordata > Aves > Galliformes > Phasianidae > Tragopan > Tragopan temminckii. The sequence continues at coordinate 7,449,852 of JAOWBP010003659.1, read as the reverse complement.
AAATTATATCATCATCTTGTCACTATGCTGCCTGTTGCTGCCAGAACCAGCTGTATGATAAACGGGACATCAATCCCTTCTGTTTGCCATTTATTCCAGGCAGGTGGAGCAAAGCATCTATGTGAAAAATGTAACTCTAGATTCAAACCCTGAGTGGAATCACTATTTCATAAAGGCACTTTTCTACCATTTAACAGCATCAAAAATTCCAGAGAGCTGTGATCCAGTCTGGAGTACCTGAGGGGTGGCTTGAGCCTCATCATCTACCACAGCAGGACTGCTGAGAAGGACCATCCCCAGGCTGGTGTCTGACAGCCTGAGCAGAAAGTCATGCTGCTATGCTGGCTGAACAGCTTAAGGTCTTCTTAAGTAGACTTCTTTGGCCACCTAGGTTTCACCATGCGCCAAAGACCCGGAAGGATACAGAAATGGCTTGTAGTTACTATAATCATGCCATCCTCATCCTTCCTCTCTCTGATGGAGAGTCTGGGCTGCTGGGGTTTAGATATACAAATAAAATCAATATATTTAAATTGATGTCATTAATCCCTTCCTCAGCCTAAAGGAGTATGGAGTTACACACTTATGTTTACAGTGCTAGGGAGACACACCTTCTCAAAGGTAATCCTCACTCTGCCTGTGGAGGAATAAGGCAACAGCCGAGCATTGTGTTCCGGGCTCTACAATCAGGACATTTAGTAATAGTTGTTACCCTCTGCTGTGGTGCATTTCCTCCATATGTCTTATAAGTAAGTTTCTTTCTATCTTTAGAAAGAAAAAAGATCTAAAAATAGAAAGAAAAATGTTTGAAAAAAGCTATCTGTGTCAGAGCCATCTCATTCTCATGCTCAGAATCTTATTCTCTTTCCCAAATACAAAATGTCAGCACCTCTCAAAATAAACATTAAACCATCAGGATTAATTAGCACTACAACTGCACTTAAAGTACATACACACACACAAAGTGCAACTTCTTACATGCTCTTTTTACTCATTTAAATGCACAGTGCAAGTTAAAAAAAATGTCTGGGCTTCTTTGGGGAATTAAGCATTGCTGACGTATAGCCTTCCCTTTAACTGAGATAATCAGTCCTCCCCTTTTCTCTCATATTACAGATACCTACTCACAGTTTGTTTTTCTAAGACCTTTTGAACAAAACCTCAGATGGCTTTTGCATGCAGCTCTATCTACCACTGGAAATCCAGATCGCTTATCAAAGTGTTATCCAAATTCCCCAATCTTCTCATTCTTTCAATCTTTAAATTTTTTTTCTACCACAGAATTCCATCATTGTATCAAAGAGATGTAAAAACAGAGCTCTCACAGTCTCTCTCATGTTTACATAGTAGAAGTGCAGAGTGCTCTAATTCAGCTCCTGCTAAAATAAAACAAGGCACTCACAGAATTCCACACGAGCAGGAAACAGCAGTTATTTGATTCATCTGCAAACTGATGATACAATTTCATATGCATACAGATACTTAGGTAGTCCTTTTGTTTTAAACCTTTCACAGGCTTTGATTCATCGTTTCCACTGAAAACAGTTGAAAACTCCATCAGAGAAAGCTGGGTTTATTTTTTCTTTCTGCAGAAGGTCTGTGTAAGCCAGATATACTGACACTGAAATAGCAGCAACAACTTTCATTTGCAGATAGTAAAGCATTAAACATTAAAGCTGATTTACTAAAAGACTTAATATACATAACAGTTCGAATTAGCTAAGAGAATAAAAATAAACTGGATTATATTGTTAGTGAACAGAGCCAACAGAGATAAAAACATTTTAACATGATGATTCTTTACAAAAAATTAGATTAAAAAAAGAAGTTTGGTCAATTAATCTCCATAGCATTCTGGGTACTGTTCAGCAGTGACACAAACAAAGAGGGACCAGGGAAGGCCAGAATAAAGGCAAAATCCAAATGGAACACGTATGTAGACGCACACATAGTTCAAAAGTAGAATTCCACTTCCAAACTACTAACAATGCCATTTTTCAAAAGCTTTATTCCCAAATCAATGTCTGATGTGTGGTGTGAGCTGGCATTCACAAAAGGCTGTCTGTGCACATGGCAGTGAGACTGTCTGCAGTTACATGAGACCACACTAACAAGAGGAAGACAGATTCTAAGGAATAGATGCACTCCTGGCTTCAAAAGCTATTTCAGTTATGGGGTTAAGAATAGTTTTTCATAACTACAGTGATTTCTTCTTTTGAAGGGTCTGAACACTGCAGGGACAAGAATGGTACATCTATATCAGCCCCTTTCCTGGGAATCATAAAAGAGGCGGCTGCACTGAAACTGCTAAGGAAAAAGGTAGAACATAGCCTTTACAAGCAGCTTTATACAAGTAAAAGCTGAGGATCCTCTCTAGTCAAACACTGTGGTTATATGTCCAAATAAGCTTTCTTCACCTTTTAATTTAAAACATCAGCCCTCAGCATGGGAGTAAAATGAGGTGGCAATGGAGTTCTTCATTTGAACCTGCCATAAGAGGTTGTAATTATGAATACCAGGCACAGGCAATAGAATCAGGCCCATATGCCTTCTGTACCTGTTTCCAGCTTGTAATCCTACAGAGAACTCTCTTGCAACTTCTCCATTTTAACAGACAGAATACCAGTTTTAAAAAAATTTCTTTCATTTTATCAATCACTTTATTACTCCAGGCCAGAGTCTTCTAATATGGATAGTTCAAAAGCTTTGAATTGGAGTTGCATAGAAGCATATAATCCTGCTTATAAAATTTGAATATACCTAGGGATTCTGAATATTTGCTTTGTTCCCTGCTGTTGCATCATTAATCAATGACTTTATTTTCTCTCATGAGATTTCAATACATCATATTTGCAAATATTGTTTTTCTTTACTCATTCCAGACAAAAAATAAATGCATCTTTATGATTTTCATGCAGCATTCTTTTTTCTCGCGTTCAGTTATCGTGTTATAATGGCTCTGTTGTAAAAAAATTATTCTTGCTAGTGTCTCCAGAGTTTCAAGCTCTGGAGATGTAAGGGAGGAACCACAACAAATACAGGCATATTGCAAAAAGCTTGCTATATAAAACTCCGAGGACAGCTCTACCAGGAACACAATATGAAACTCTTCTGGCACAAAACTAGTCTGGCATCCCTACTTCATTCCCTATCCCTTCCAGATATCTGGGCATAAACAGCAAGTTGCTTGGGAAGAAAGTCTATTTTTCAGCTATACCAGCCTCCAGCTCAAGATGCAATTCATGAACAAATTCCTCTTTTTCAAGAAGCTACAGAACTCTGGGGGTAGGAAATGCCAGCTCATATTTTTTTCTTGATAGTCTGCCATCATGGAAACCTGTAGCATCTTAGAGCTACTAAGCAATCAGCTATCTGTTAGGTAAACTTCAAACACACACAATAGCAAAAAAAATGTGTATTTTACTTTCCAGTTCAGCTGCTTTCATTGTTTAGCTAAACACTATGCTCATACTTTTTCTCTTTTCCAGAATATATAAAACCATTCTGAGAGATCACAGTTTAAAAAAAAAAAAACAGGAGTGGTCACATGATCAGACATAAGCCCAACTCCTGTCATCTTGCATATGTAAATTCAGTACAGATTTTAGATTCATCAGTGTATCATGTAAAGAAGCATAGTAGTTACTGGGAACATCAACAGCACTTTCCCACAGCATGCAGTGCTTTCTTGGGCACCCTCATGGGCTCTCAGTGCTGGTCTCCCTAAGAATCCCTAGTTCTCCTCTGGCTGGTGCCAAGGACTCCAATATTATGAGCCGGAACAAAGCACAGACACAAGAAGGGAAGACCACACACAAGCCATATTTTTATAAATGATTAACATGAAACTTTGCTGGGGTACCTTCTTTCAACTTCATGTGTGACAGGACTTCACCTGCCATACACCATATCTGAGGCTTTATGTAGTTTGTAAGTAGCATATGAGCTTTTGCTCCTTTTTCTCTGGGAAGAGGATGGGAGGAAGATTTATTTTTTCAGTGATGTCACTTATCTCGCAAATAAATTAAACTATTAACTGCAAACATGCTTTGAAAAATGTACATTCTTGTGTCAGTTAGGAATCATTCATTTGGCACGAAGGAAAGAAAAGGTGAGGAGAGTGTCTGAGACTCCATCTTCAGTAAGCGTTTTGTTACAGAGCGTTTTTTCATCATTCTTCCAGAAAAGAAGTTTGGAGTAATTTTGTTCTGACAAATGTTCCCTGAAGAAGAATTTCTTTGCTACAGGAAGTTCATCACAAATATAGACACTAAACCTGGAAAAGAGAGATTTTGCTGAAAGAGTCTAAAGCACTCTTTCCAGAGCATCACTATTGCTTATTTATTTGCATGTATGAAATCCAACCTTTATATACTGCCATTAAGAAGAGTTTGGCTAAGCCTCGTGTTCCCCCTAATGAGAGTGCCTAACCCCTAAATTACAGCTAATCCAGCATCTCATTCCTCCAGCCTGCCCTGACCCTTTGCAAGCGTTAATAGAAGTGTTCTGTGTTCAGTTACACAAAAGTTAAGGGAATGGGGAAGAGGGTGGGGGAAGGGGGAAGAGGGAGAAAGGGCACTAAGCTGGTGCCATTGGGAAGAAGAGTAGCAGGGAGGGAAGTAGATGAAATATTTTGTCTCTGATTTTCAAAAGGCCAAAGCCCTGTCTGGCACTGCCTGAAAAGCACTCTTCTTGCGCGCAGAGGGAAAAAGTTTAAGTGGATTGTTTTACCTCAGAAATTCATCCAGTTTTCAGCAACGGAATTCCAGGCAGTCTTTTGTCCTTCCATCGGAGCTAAGTAATAGTACCTATCCCTTCAGAAAGGCAGGGACCTCATTTGTCATAGCTGTCTTAAATTCTGAAACATTTTGTAACAGCAATAGTATAGGATAAATTTAGAAGTACAAACATGAGAAATGTTTGTAGGCAGAGAAACACATAAGCATCTGAGGTTCATCTCATAAAACTGATGCTATACGATGCCAGATACGTTTCTTAGCTGTATCACATAATGAGAAAGGGAAAGAACATCTGGTGGGAGGGAGCCAAGAGAACAGAAGAAAAAATGTGCCTTGCTGATCCGAAAATCCAATGACACAGTGCCAGGCTCTGGTGGCTCACAGCCCAGGACTGCTTGAGAACAGATGGAATATAGCATGTTCCCTTCCGAAATTAAGGCAAATATAGGAAACAGAAAATAAAAGGAAATGCAGCTCAGATTAGTACTTCCTGATCTGCACTTCCTACGCCATACTTGATCCACAGTTCTTCGAAATGAACAGAAAGTGCCCCACTGATTTCAAATAGATCTAATTCAGAGCCTAAAGAAGGAGTTAAAAACATGGCACAGCAGAAAGCTCGCTGGCATCACGGCTCTGTGGGGAGGTACGGAGCTCAGCCTGGAGCCATGCGTGTTTATCGAATGCTCCTCTTCCTTGGATTGCCCTTGAGACATGTTTCATCCAGTAAAATCCAGTGAACAGATTTAAAACACCATTTCATTTGCATATATTTGACAGAAAAGCTAAGCATTCTTCCAGGAGATTTGTGATTCAAATAATACTTTTCCTGATATCTGGAGTAAGAGAATATTTTCTCTTTTTCGTGGCAAAAATCTTCCCAGAAAAGAACTATATTCTTTCTGTATATTACTTGACATTTTACATTACTTACATTACTACTTCTGCTTCCTAACAACCGTTCTCAATATCCCCACAGATGCACATTCATTTCAGTTTTCTATAGCTGGTAAGCATTTCATTTTTCCCTATAATAGCAATTTACTTTGATGTATTAAAAACGTCCATCAAAATCTCTGCAACTACAGTCATTACAAAACACCCCAATATTTACAAGGCTTTGTATCAAAAGGAGAATTCTCACAAAAAAAAAAAAAAAAAAAAAAAAAAAGTATAATTCAACCTGCCTCTTAGTCCAGTTTTATGCACATCAGATGGTTAAAATAGCTCTCTGGATCTTCATACATCATTCTGTCTGGAAACAAATCAAACAATACTCCCTTTTATCTCTCCTCCAAAATATCTACACAATCTTCACAAAATATTTTTAAATAATAAATAATACATATAACCCACTAAGTCTTCAATTATTTCGTGTTCTTCTGTGAGCAAGGTAGCAAGTGTAACACTACAAGCATTTAGTTCTACTTCAAGAGGACTCCATGCTGTCTGCTCTACATATCACTAATTACAGGGTCAAGGACAAGAAAAAATTAACACAATTTAGTAGTATATATACAAACATTACCATGAAAACTGTGATAAGAAGCTAAAGTTTGTGTGTCCCTGTTTGACAGAATGTAAGTTTTCAGTGTCCAGTTGCCAAAAAATGCTCTGTTGCATAAGCAGAATGCAATGTAAGAAACAAAATGAGCAGCTGAAGCATATTCAAGTGACATATCCGATAGAACAAGAGCGAGCAGAGAGTACAGCTCACTCAGAGTTACTACACAGACACGCACATTTAATAGAGCAGATGGGCAGACAGGAAGGGCTTTGGAAGGGGCTCAACAGGCTGAAGAAGAAATTAAAATGCCATAATTTAAAATGTGACAAAAAAAGCTTGATCAAATCTGCAACTATGGCCTGCTTACAGATGAAGTTTGGGCAAGGGGAAATAGAATGCCTCCAAGGCTACCAGTGAAGCAAAAAATTACATTAGCTTTACAGCCTGAAGCATATTTGTTAGTATTTAACAAATTATGTGCTTCATTTAAATACTGTTGCTGGTAGCCAAATAAATTAAAATCACCTCGTTAGGCTTTACATCAGTGAAGTTAAAAAATTAAAGGAGGTGTTTTTGTGGTTTTTTTACCTTCTGTCTAGGTATCTTTCCACTTGTATAGTCAGTACCAGTAGGGGCCTATGTCACTGAGGTTTTTTTCCATATCATTTGACTCTAGGCATTCTGAACCTAGATCGCTGTAATGAAAGACAAGACACACGTGATTTCAAAGTTTGGCCATGGTGCTACAATCAAAAAATACAATCATTCTAATATCCTAAATGTAACAGTCTGAAGAACTTATAGCTCAGAAGGCCCATATGGTGCCCTCTGGTAAAGGCAGACTGTATTTTGACAGCACGTCACATGAAATGCAGGTATAATCCTATGTGGGGAAAGAGGGGGAAGCTGGAACAATCAGCTACTACTCTTCTCCTTCCCCTTTATAGAGCATGACTTTTAACAAGTTGTTTTATTATGTGTGTCTTAGGTACTCTATTTGTGACATGAAGATAAAGACACTGTAAGCCTAGATTTAGATTCTACTCTTTCTGGTCACCAGACAGCCAGCACAGCTTTACCAAGGACAGATCATGCCTGACCAGACTGGTGGCCTATGATGGAGCAACAGCATTGGTAGACAAAGAAAGGGCAACCAATGTCATCTAACTGGACTTCTGCAAGGTCCCGTACCACAGTGAAACACAAGTGTTGAAAAACAACACTAAGATGAAGTCCAACCATCAACCCTTCCTCTCCATGCCCACTAAACCATGACCCTAAGTGCCACATCTACACGATTTCTTGAATGCCTCCAGAGACAGTGAGTCCATCACTTTCCTCTGCAGCCTGTTCCAATACCTGCCCACTCTTCTGAAGAATAAATTTTTCCAAATATCCTCTCATCAGCTTTGTTGCCCTTCTCTGGACACACTCTAGCACCTCTATGTCTTGTAGTGAAGGACTAAAAACTGAACACAGTACTCAAGGTGCAGCTTTACTAGTGCTGAATACAGAGGGACAATCACTTCCCCGCTCTTGCTGGCTACACTATTTCTAATACAAGCCATGATGCCATTGGCCTTCTTGGCCACTTGGGCACACTGCTGGCCAGTCTTCTTCCACATCAGCTTGTCTTACAGCATACAGGGTCAGTCCGTTCCTCCAATTTCTAACTTGAATAACGTCCAGCTTTCCTGGAGCTATCCTTATCTCTGAACCAGAGAGAGATGAATTTGAAGGCCGGACTATTCAGTGGATAAAGAACTGGTCAGTTGGTCACAGCCAGAAAGTAAAGGGCTCTATGTCCAGTTGGAAGCCAGTGATGAGTGCTGTCCCCAGGGATCCATCGTGGGATTGGTGCTCTCCAACATCTATATCAATGACAAAGACAGTGGGATTGAGTGTACCTTTGGCAAGTTTGATGACGACACCAAGTTGAGTGGTACAACTTGATGCAACTGAAGGAAGGTATGCCATCCAGAGGGACCTGGACAAGCTTGTGAAGCAGCCCCATGAACCTAATGAGGTTCAAACAAGGCCAGGTACAAAGTGTTGCACTTGGGCCAGGGCAATCCTAGGTATGTGTACAGACTGGGATAAGAACTCATGGGAAGTAGCCCTATGGGAAAGGACTTGGGGGTCCTTATGGACAAAAAGTTGGACATGAGCCAGCAGTGTGTTCTTGCAGCCTGGAAGGCTAACTGTATCCTGGGCTGCAAAAGAGAGATAGCCAGCAGGGAAAGGGAGGTGACTGTCCTCTATTCTGCTCTCATGAGGCCCCATCTGGAGTACTGCATCCAGGTCTGAGGCCTCCAGCACAAGAAAGATACAGAGCTGTTAGAACAGGCCTTGAGGAGGGACATAAAGATAACAAAAGGACCAGAACACATATGCTACAAAGAAAGGCTAAGGCAGCTGGACTTGTTCACCCTGGGGAAGAGAAGGGTTCTCTGGGGAGAACTCATTGCAATCTTCCAGTACTTAAAAGGAGCTTATAATCAGGTTGACTGACTTTTTACATGGGTAGACAGCAGTAGGACAAGGCAGAATGGATTTAACTTTAGAGGGAAGATTCAGATTAGATGTTTTAGGGAATTAATTTACTCAGAGGGTGGTGAGGTACTGGCATAGGTTGCCCATAGATGTGGATATAGCATCCATGAATGAGTTCAAGGCCAGGTTGAATGGGACTCTGGGAAGTCTGATCCCTTCCAAAGCAAGCCATTCTATGATCATTTCTGTGGCCAGATGCGAGGAAACACAAAGTACAAAAATGAAGGTAGAAATTAAGCTGAAATTAAACCTTTAGCCTTCTTTAAAGTGTCTTCCATTTATGGAAAGGAAAAAAAAGCAACATGAGTCATATACTCTAAGTATGTATGACTGAGTGTCAGTCTTGTACAACCTAGTTATAGAAAAACCCTGTTTATATCATGATGGATAGGAAAGAGATTTTACGTATAACTCCCTAAGTATCTGCAAAATATGGCAAGCTCTGGAAGATATCCTGGCAGAAGGAAAGAATTTCTACTTTCTTTTAAATAGCTCATTCGCTCTGGAATGCTATTCAGGGAAACCAAAATCTGTGCAGATACGCACTGTGTGCAATAGGCATGACAAGGATATGTATTTTGACATTTTCTAAGTTAAGCACTTTGATAAATTAGTTGATTATACTGTCAGCAGTTAAAACAAGTTAAGAAACAATATTAATCCCTTGCTAGCTTACTGGCTCAAAAGGAGTTATTTCTCATCTGTGTAAGAGCCAGCTTCTGGTTAGGGTATCTGTGTTTTTGATGCTGTGCTCTGCTTGTTCTACAGTAGAAACCTTTTGTAAATAGAGGGCTGCCAAATATATCAAACTTCTCATTTCACTGTAGTGTAGAATTAAGCTCATTATGATTTGAATTAGGTGCATCAAATTCATTTTACCTAATCTGATCAGACTCACCATATGCTGCCTAGGTCAAGAAATGCAATTTATAAAATGCAGTACTGGAGATACCATTAACATGTTATTTATCTCTCTTTTCCATTTTATTTCAGACTTACGAAGTATAATGGAGGTGTTGAAATGGACACATTTCTACCAAACGTAATATCTCCCACAGCATATTTAATTTTCATTTGCAATTCTCTACCTCATGGTCTATTTGGTGATTCTAAGCCTTTCAGACCCAAAGCACCTACACAACCAGCATCATTTTAGCAGAATTTCATTGGTATGTTATACAAATATTGATTTTGGATATAGGATGTTAGTTCTTCAGAATATCATATTCAGAACAGAGTATGAAAAACTATGCATACTGTCAGTGTATGCTATGAAATTATACTCAAATTAAGGCAAAAACTGCTGCTCTATCAGTAAACTGCCATCACTTCCTGTAAGGGAAAGTGAAAAATCACAGAAGAAGCATTACAGACAGGAGGGAGGAATTAACTCATCCCCATGATCTTCAAGAGTGACAGTAAAGCTGTCCTCCAAAGATTACAATCCCATCACATTTCTCTAAACTGCAGTTTGCACTACATGGCCTTCTCCCCTGCCACTCCCACCTCCACATTCTCTTTGGCCAGCAGAGCTTTGCAACCAAGAGTCCAAAAGTCACAAGTCCTGCCCTCTCTGGCTTCCCCCTCTTGCCAAACTGATGTGCAAATAACACCACTGATTCCAGTCTCTGCTTTTTCCTGGGATGCAATGTTTAGGCCACATAGATAGAAATGAATAAAGCAGAGCTGTTCCCTCTGCATTTACATCCTCAGTGCTCACTTCCCACCTTGCAGGGTAATGTACGCTATCTCACTTCCTACCATATTTTGGAGCAGGGCTGGGATCACAGGAGCGCTGGAAACTGAAGGGGTGTTATAAGGCAGTCTTTTAGTTTGTGGTTCCTCATCAACAAATACAGTTAAATAGATGTTACATTTCCTACAGCAGCATCACTTCTCCCTAAACTTGCTTTCTCACTTTCCTGCAGTAGCTTTTTCTTTGGTGAGAACTTCTCACTCCATATACAGCTGCAAAATGAGATTTCCAACATGGAAAAAGGTGACCCCATAGCTAACTACCATGTGACAACAGATAGCTGTTTTCCTTCTGAATCAACACCTGTGCCTCTGTTTAGCTTTACGCACACAGATGCACAGTGTGATCCAAAACCAGTAGTGCTGGCTAATTGTAACTGAAGCATTTATGAACTTTGCTACAGGTGTCATGTAGGGGAAGCAGACCTGCATTGTTCCTGCTACACTCAGGATCAAACCAGAAAAATCACTACGCCTACATCCAAGAGCTGAGCTCTGAGTTAGGGATTGCAGAGTGACTTCAGCCAGGCTGCCACTCCACAACCCTCAGTAGGACCTGGCAGAACCCAGGCTGCCCTCTGTTCTACCCTTCTCTCATGGGCACTTCTGCTTCATGTGAGCTTCAGATGTGCCTGGATGCTGAGGGACTTACCACTGTCTCCACAACAGGCTACCTAGACCCCACCTGGGCAAAGTCCATGCACTACTTACCAGAAATGAAAAAAAAAAAAAAAAAAAAAAAAAAAAAAGGAGAAAAAGGAAAAAAAGAAATGAAAGAAAATCAGGAAAACGGGAAGAAAAAAAAAAAGAAGAAGAAAAACTAGAGGAAAAAAGAAAAACAGACAGAAAGGAAAAATAAAAAAGCATAAGAGGAAAGCAGTAAAATGAAAAGCCAACATTCTTTTAAGCACATGAAACCAGATGTTAACTGTGGAGATCAGAAGACCAGAATGAAAAACAAATTAAAATTCTATTTATTCATACTGGCATAGCCAAAGCAAATACGGTTTTCTATGTGCACCTAAAAAGATAGATGAACCTATTCTCAGGGCTTCCATGAACAAAAGAAGGGAAACTGTACCACTATGGTACTACAGCCATTAGCTTTTTTTGTCAGCTGATGAGAAAGCATTTCATAACAAAACATGTATGGTCAGCAGAATATGAGAAATATGTTATTGCCTGCCTGATTTTCATCTTTCATTTCAATGTTCTGAATTATTTATCTCCTTCTAGCCATTAATTTAACCTTTTCTCCTTTCTCTTTTCCTTCATCAAAGTCTTTATAAAATGTCTGAAGAAGTTCAGTACTCTGAAGCAGTAGCCTGAGTTAGACATGCTTTGTAGGGCTACTTGTAGTGCCAGACAATGAACTTCTACCAAATGAAATCATCATTTAGCCCCATCACAACACAACTGCTGATGCATTCCTGCAGGAAATCATGCAGGGCAGGCTGCACTGTCCCTTTAGGAAACAGCAATGTTTTAGCAAGGCAGTGGGAAGTGTAACACGGCCAGGGCAGCGGGATGACCCACTCTCCTTGCAGAAGAGCTAGAGGCAGATGGAGGCAGATGGAGGCAGCTGTCTGCACGGAGGAACATCCCTTCAAGATTATGAGTTTGTCAAACCCAAAGACAAGCCAAGGCTGCTTGAACATCTATCCCTGCATGATAGGCGTAGCACTGCAGCACACACAGCTTACCATGCAGTAGATAGCTTGCAATTACATCTTCCACTGCAAGACTCTGGTTTTGTAACGGCCACAAACATGTTACAGCTCTAACTTCAGAAGCTACCCCGCTGACTTCACAATTGTTTTTCACAAAACCACTTTGGTAGATTTGACCAGAGGGGAGGGAAAAATCTGTGCAGTCTCAGAAGCTGATAAGACAATCCATAATCTTGATATTTATTCTTTAGAAATTGTATTAAGGTATTTGCTTTAGTGAGCAGACAGTGGTTAGGAAGAGAGGAAGCTTAACCTGTATTCAGAGTGTTTGTGTTGCCAGAATACTTCAATACTTGGGAAAAAAAAAAAAAAATGTTTACCTACATCACTGTTTTAAAGGTTTAAAGTCCCCACTGCTGAATGGGATTAGGTTTTATTTATTTCTCTCTTTTAAGGATTAGCACAAGCTGAAATGAATATATGCATTTCATTCCGGAGGGGAAAAAAGTCACATGACTGAAAAAAATAAAACAAACAAGCATGTTGGTCTTAACTCTGCAATTTGCAAAAGCAAACTCAAGCAGAGTGATTAAAAGCATGTGAAACAAGAAGTGTGCCCTTTAAATACCAACTTCTAATTGAAGTGATGTGAATACATAAATCTAATTATGCTCATTTAGGATATTTTATTTAAACTGCCTTGATATAAATTGCACAATAAATTCTTTTATTAAGAGCGATCAATTTTCATTCTGGTATTTATTAATAATAACTGACAAAATATCGGGGACTTACCATTTCTATCAGTACAGGAATGATGGCTTTACAGCAGAGCTAAATTTAATAACCTAATGCTCGGTTGCAGTGTATTTCTGATATTATATTAATGCAGTCTGTGACAGGACTAAAAAAGGGCTTAGATTTAGCCATATAGAGTAAAAATTCTTAGTCTCAAATGGCAAAGTATAATCCAATTAGATGAGATTTTCCATAATTTTGCCCTTCTTTCTTAGCTGGTGCACACATCTCTATTGCAATTAATTACTGCTCCCTTTCTAGCTGACCTACCACTGCCAAGCAATGAGAGCACCCCTGTTTTCTGGCTGAGCTGCAGTCCCACCAAACAAGCAGAATACAGCACAGCATACCCAGCTGCTTCTGAGCCTGGAGGACAAGACTCGCGCCGCCATCAGGCAGATGCCTTGCACAGAGCTCACTGCCATGCTTTACCTCAAAGAAAGTAAGACAGTTGAGCCTCACTGGATGGAGAGATCACCTCTCTAGCCACAGGTCTGCCCCAGAGCAGTTTTGCTCTGTTTTGCTGTTGTAAACATAATCTACCATGCTTGCTTAATTTCTTATTTGAACTTGAATTTGGCATCCAGTCAGTAGTCCTTTTTGCAACGTTATCCATCAGAAGAAATAACTTTTTAATGCTTATCATTTCCTGCTACAAAGAGTGCAATGCGTAGATATAAGATCGCTGCTCCACATTTTCAATACAGACCCCAGCATGCCTCTTTTAGCAAGGTATTTTCTACAGACCCCAACCTATTTGTGTCTCTCTCTTTTCAGTGTTCTGCTTAAAACATGGGAATCCAAGAGCTTACTGATATAGTCTTTCCCTGGCCACTTGCTGGCTCCACACACTCTGGTATCACAGGAAGCATCCAACTTTGGGAAAAAAGACGAACTGAAAATAAAATTTAAAAAAAAAAAAAACATAGAAATTTGCATGTTTCAAGCTTTGGAAAATAGTTCAAGCACAGCAAAGTAGACATTTTAGCCACACAGTTACAGGAAATTATTTATTACTTTGCCTCACAGAAAAGTCTAAGGCATCTGAATCAAAAATCTGCCCATCGCTCTTACGTCACATACCAGCAACAGGGAAGAATCAAATAGTTTCTTCCCTATCACTTAGCACAGAGTCTCATTTCCTTCATCTGAGAAGCGTAAACAGACACTTCCCACAGTTTCTTCTTTTCACTTTAAAGAACAAGACATACTGCAGTTCTCTAACAAGAACACACTTTCCACAGGTGCTTAGATCAAGATAGCCAGGACATTTTGGAAACTATTGCTATCATTGTAAATTCCTGTGATTTAAAAAGAGAATTAAATATAATTAAATGGGAAAGCCTCAGTGCTAGAGTTAAGAGACTGCAAAGGATTTCAACTTCTGTTATTATTTAAATGCATAGATATTGTACATGCCAGAAGAAACACAGTCTAAAATATAACAAAGTGACAGAACACAAACTTTATATTTATTGTGGTTGAAATCTCAATTTGTAGGCCCTGTTATACTATGACTCAGGAATAGTTTTTGATTTCTGAATATTTTCTCCTTGGCAATACTACATGAAGGAAATTTACTCAAACTGTAGAAATATCTCACGGGAGATGAAGACTAGTGTGCATACTACAATGAAGAAAAACGCAAGGAAGAATCTATTCTGTGTTTCTTTCATATCTGAAGGAAAAAAATCAAGTACATATTAATTCAGTCAAAATCGTTTTACTTGTCCCAAATGCAGGGCTTAGGGTTAACCTTTTTAAAAATTAAAAGGAAGCGAATTCACAGACAGTTAAGCTTCAGCTTCTCAACATCTTTTCCAGAACACTAACTAGTAATACTGAAATCCTCCACTTTCTCTACCAGTGCATTAATTACCAGTCATATTTCAAGCTCCCATGCATGATACTTTAAATCAAAGATGTTCAATGCAGTTCTACAACCATTTATATGAACAATTTATCTTTCACAGTCCAGTTGAATTTTATACAGACACACTCATTCCTACTCTGTTATTTAACAATCAGGGCCCACACAAAATAGAGAAAAACTGGAAGAATTCTTATTGTTGACTGTCATGGGTACCTGATCTACAGATGCAGTTACTACTTACCATACAGAGGGCAGAAATTGGCCTTGAATAAATTACTGTAACAACATAGAAGTAGGTTCATGTTGATAGGAATAGCGTCCACATGACTGAGAACACTGCTTAGCCTTCTAAACTTGCATCCTATGCTTTATACAGACTTGTGGCTGCTGGAAGGTCTGCCCTGGTCTGCACTTGCTCCTGTACTCTCTATGTAAGATGGGCTGTTGGAAACCAGGTGGCAGAGCAGAATCTTGCTTCTCTGTTTTCCTCATTGCTGTCGACAATACTTAGGCCTACTGGACACAAAGCAACTCCTTATCAGCAGCTGACTTTTGTTTCTGGCAAGATCTGAAGCTTTAAATATGTTTATGGGTTCACTAACAGCGCTGATTACAACAAAGAGGGTCAGGAGGAGATAAAACTAGAGGGCACTTTTGTCCCATGCAGAACTACACAAATAGTTTCAGCACAAGGCCCCCCAGAGCCTTGCATACACCCAGGAGGTGCCAACACTCAGCTCAGGACCAACACAGCCAGGAGCATTCAGCTCCCTGCTCCCCAGCCCCTGCCTTCTCCCTGACCTTCACACTGGTGCACGGACACCATGCTGACACGTCTCTAATTTGAATTTCTACCCAAACTGATTATGATATTCTCACTTGGCTGCCCTTGAATGCAGCTGAATTAAGACACCAGGGTAACAAATGAACCGACACATTAACAGTGATAGATCTCCCCATTCCACATCAGACTAATTTTCATGTGGAAGTCATACTGTCACTAGACATCACTGCCATTAGGAATCAGTTAAATATTAATTAATGGGCATTTAAACTTTTACTAGGTGTTTAGTGAAAAAATCTCCATTGGCAGAATAGTAATTGGCTTTCTAAATTTCACAAATGCCTTAAAAATGATCTTCTCCAACTCTATGCCCCATTGCTCCTCCACTGTAATGCACAGTTCATTTGGTAATCATGTACCTCTGTACAGACAGACAACTAATCTATTTCTTCTGACACTTTGTTTTATAATCCCATTTAATATGATCAGTTCCTAACAGAAATAAGAATTTAGCAGAAGCAAAAATGTAAATGGAAGCATTTATCAGCTTAAAAAGAAACAAAAGACTTAATTTTCAGAAACTTATTAATGTTCCAACAGAAATAGTCATTTCCAAGCACCCACTCCAGGAGTGTGAACTTAATGGAAAATTTCAAGTTGACTGTTCCATGCTTCATGCTACTGTATCTCCTCATTTTAAGAAGTCAAAACAGGCTATTAATCATTTCACCCCACATCCAGAGGCTGTGAATGCCTCAGAAGGTAAGCTGTAATGGTCTGAAGAGGAAAAGCAACAACAACAAAAAAACCCAACAAAACAGAAGACGTGAGAGTGAGGAAGCAAAATCATCGTATTAACACACCGCAATTAGGAGACACATTTCAAACTGATGATTAAATTATATATTGTCTCACCTGCATTTCTTACAGATCTCAGCCTCCTCACTGGGTCGATATACACAGCCACCGACAAGGATAATTATTTCTCTAACCTCACTGACTGGCCTAGGAGAAAAAAAAAAAAAAAGATAGGATTTCATTTAGTCATCTAGAGATCGTTCCTATTCTTTTTAATCACTCTTATCCTCCCTTTAGCTTTTTTATATGGGAAGTGAAAGTAAAGAGAGCCATAAAACACTGAATGAAAGCCAGCTTCCTTTAGCCTCCTTGCCAGCTCCTTTCTCCAGACTCACTCACTCAGGATACCCATTTTGGCAATTGCATGCACACTTATTCACCTCAGCTGCACACAGAGCTGACAAGAAGAGGCTGAGCAGCTACACAAGCCATGAGGGGAAATATCATTCTGCACCACACCAGAGTATTTCTACCTCAGTTACTGCCAAGCCCACCCAAGAGTCACACACAAGTTGTGTCACACAGTGCATGCCCAGACCCAACAGACCCAAGCAGATAGCAGGAATGCAGGCAGTACTAGCTTATGGTCCACAATGTAGGTGTACCGCTTGTGACCACGTGCAAACACAGTGAGTTCTTCAATCATCAAAGTACTTTTACTTTTACTTACTGACACGTGTCAGTATGTGAGTGTACAGCCATACAATGTATTTTACCTCAGAATTTTTCTGCTACCTGTTAAGGCAAGACCAGTGACAAATAACATGCTGAGGGCACCAGCGGCCTCCCAGAAAATTATATACAACAGTTTTTGCAAGAGTTAATGTATGCTTCTAAGATATTGGCTTGCCAGAATCTATGATCAGCTCTAGAAGAAAACTTATGATAACTGGATCTCTAGATGCTGATTTTCTCTAATTTTCAGCACAAAACCTACTTAATACCAATGGGGAAGAAAAGCCTGCACCACTAAAAAGACATCTTGCAAATTCAGAGACATCATGACCTCATCACAGCAGCATCTTTAATTTAATGCTGCCTTTACTTCCCATGTAATACCAGCAAATTAAAGCCTTCACATTTTAAACAATTATTGATTTGTCTGATTTATGAATAGAAAGAAAGCTAAGTAGTTGAAATGCTATTTGGGTTGAATGAATTTGGGCTCTAGCTGGAAATGCTTCTTTCTAATACAGGCCAAGCCTGCCCTCTAGAGCATTGTTGTCCCTTGTTGAGAGAAACCCATCTGCACTAACAACTTACATGCAGTACTTAGCCAACTTGTGGAATTGCTTCAGTTCTCTCTCAGATGAATTGGAAGCAACAGATTCTTCAGTTAGAAGTGTTTGTACCTCTCAGCTAGATAAAAGTTTGAGGGCTCAAGGTTAAATCACAACAAATTCCTAACTGCATCAGGAGGGACAGAGGCCAAACACAGCACAGGAACCAGAATGCGATGCTTTTGTACCACCAGAGACACCTCTGCAGAAGAACAAAAAGAACACCAAACACCATGCCAAGCTGCCATCCTCTCTCCAGAAACCAGATGTATCAAAAGAAGATGCAAAGTCCCACAAAAACAAAAATTTTTACACATTTCCAGCTGGCAGAATCTCAGCCACAGTGCCCGCTACAATGCATATGTGCATTACAACTCTGGTTACTGCACTGACTTCAAAAGGCAGCAGTTATTCCCACTTGGAGTTGCTAGCTACATTGAGAAAGCATTTGCCCTGCTATTTCAGAGTAAGCATGCAGTGCGACCCTTGCACCAAGCAAATCTGACAGAGCAAGCAAGAATGGAGAGGCAGAGATACAGGAATAAAGGGATCCTTTGCTATGTTCTTCCACCACTGCACCCACAGTTGTCAGAGTAAGAAATGCAGCCATGTCCATGCTAGCAGGGCACAACAGCAAAAAAGAAACCCCTTTAGCCCTTACATATATACAGTGATGCGTATTGTGCCAGCACACACAAGCCACAGTCCGACCAGAGAGCACATCAGAAAATAGTTGCACACAGATCTCTAGCTGCCTAAGATCTCTTTCTCATGTGCCCTGGTTTTGACTGGGGTAGAATTAATCCTCCTAGCATCTGGTATGGTTCTATGTTTTAGACTTGGGAGAAAAAAAATGTTGGTAACACATGGATGCATTAGCAGTTGCTGAGCAGTTTCAGCTTTTCATTCTGCTCAGCCACTAAGGACCTGGAGGTGCTCAAGGAGCTGGAAGGGGACACAGCCAGGAGAGCTGACCCAGACTGGCCAAAGGGGAAAACAATACTGTATGACATCACACAGAACAATTAAACTGGAGGAAGTTGGCTGGGAAGGGAGACCACTGCTTGGGGACTGGCTCAGCATTGGTCAGTGGTTGCTGAAAATTGCATTGCGCATAATTTGCTTTGTTTATCCTTTTTGTTATTATTGTGATAGTGGTTGCTGCTGTTTTTTGTTTTTTTTTTCCCCTGTTTCTTCTTTCTTATTAAATTGTCCTGTCAACCCATTTTTTGGTTCTTTATCTCTCACTCGGCCAGTTTGCAGAGCAGGGAAGGTAAGCTTTAGGCTGATGCGAGAGGGAGCAATGGTTTGGGATTTTCTTATGGATAGCCAGTTTGTAGCGATCTAGCTGAATGTGGAAAGAACAAGTATTGCAAGCATTTAGCAGTGGGGACCAGGAAGGTAGAGGAGCGATATTTGTGATAATTGACAGTGCAGGTTCAGGGCTGAGCAGACAGATGGAAAACTTACGTCAATGAGAAGCAGCAGAAAATGAGAGCATCTTAGTGGCATATTTAATTTCTGTTTGTTTGTTCTTTTAGGCAACAACCTGAGCAGCTGCATTTCATGCAGAAATATCTCTAAGGATCCTCTCATATGTGGAAATCGCTGAAATCACAAATGAAATACATCTGTTTCCCTGATGCACTGCAGTAGTCTTTTTACTAGGCTCCATACACAATGCAACAAACTCAGAGAAGAAATAAACAATGTAGAGGAAAAAAAGCTTAATTTTGTTCTTTCCAGCCTGCTAGGGAAGATTAGCTAATTACTGTTATTTTAGAAGTATAATTAAACCACTTGGGGTGGACAGAATCCTTATCTGACTGGAAGGACACAGCAGTGGAGTGTGGTATGGGAAAGAAATGTTTGTAGACAAAGTTGTTAAGCAAAGCTCAATTTTTCCCTGTCCGCTTTTCTTAACAGGTGAATATAGTCTTGTAACTCGCCTCAGAATTCATCAGCACTTTCTTCTAAAACTCTTTTAACAACCAAAGGAATTAAAAACCTCACTCTCGCTTTCCACTGACTGGACAAGCACCACTGACAGAATATCCCCTTCCTGTCACTGTTAGAACCACAGCAGCTGAAGGACATCACCAAGAGCCAGCAGGTTCTGCTCAGATGCATCTTGCACAGCTCATTTGAAAAAACAGACAGAACATAGAGCCAGGCAATACAGACACAGACTGCCTGTCTTTTTACCACATTTCTACAGACAGTAATATTAGCTATTCTAGCTTTATTCCTTGTAACAGGTTATTTTTTTTCTGTCTGTTTTCAAATCTGGAACATTTCAACTGCGTTAATATGCTTCAGTCTCCAATCTCATCAGAAAACATTTGTGTAGCCTGGGTAGAATATAAATCATGGTAATGCACTGACTAAGCTTCTACCTATACATAATAACGTGAGATACATAAAATACCAACCATCTGAAATGCATGTTTGAGCATGAGTAAAAGTGAACAGCAGATACAAAGTATTTGTCTTTGTTAAAGTGCTTTTGCACTTCCTACAAGCTTAGCTGATATCGCTTGATGACACTTCTCTTGCTGCTGAAAAGGCCACCGCGTAAGCAACAGTGGTACCGTGCTATGAAGATCGGAACTATAAGGCAGTGATATGGATACAGAAACACACTCCTTGCACCTCCCACTCTACTTTGATTTGAAAATGGGGCACTTAATGGCAGAGGCAGGCAGCTCAGCAGAAGCAAATTTATTTTCAGTTTCATGGCATGCTAAGCAAGATCCTTCCTAAGGGTCCAAGGACCACCCAATTCTTCCTTGTATTTGGGGGAGTTTTTCCTTCATGGCAAACTTGAGTATCCATGAAGGCTTCCACACTTAGCTAATAATACTACAGCATTTCCAAGAACAATTGCAACATGAAATAGTAAGACGGAGTGATTTAAAACCTGAGAACATTCTTACTGGATAAATTTAGATGAACTATTGCTTCTACTGTAGCTGCTGAATATATTTTAATGCCACTGCACTATTGAAGTACTAAATAATTATTAGACCAAGACAAAACTGATAAGCAAAATACCATGGCTGAGCTTTTCTTCAGCATTTTAAGTGAACAGACGTTTGCACTAAAGAGAAATTTCAAAAATCAGCTTCTGAAGCTAGATTTCTCATACAGCTTTTTTCCATTCAGAATTCCCATGAAAATACTCCATGAGCTGCTTTTTATTAGTCTGATTTATATTTAGAAAACAGCTTCATAGAGCAGCTAAGAAAACCTCACACACTTATTAAGACACCATGTCCAGCAGGACAGGCAGTGGCAGATTTGGATCAAAAACTCCTCTATGCTATGCCTAACTTGTCTTATTCTGGGGAAATTGACTGTTTTACTCTGGAACCCAGAAAGGCAAAGTACATACAATTGTATTCCACGCACTATACTTGCAGCTGCTGCCAAAAATCAGCAATGGTATTAATAACTTCGTGATAAACAAACACAAAACCACTCCCCTAAGGAAAATGAACCAAAATTGTTCTTTTTGGCTCAGCACAGTAATAGAGGGCCATATGATCAAAGGGGAGTCTCAAACTGGATATGCACCAACTAAAAAGTTAAGAGCTTCTTAAAGTAATAAATATGCTAACTTAAAATTTTGAAAAATATTCTCACTGAAACATTCCTTGCAGAGTTTGAATTTTAAAAGTTCCAGATTTTGGCAGGAGTATTTCCTCAAGCTTAATCTATTGTATGAAATGGTAATAGCAAAATTAGGACTTCAGAGTCTGGAAACGGACAACTATGCTGTTCAGACAATGACTCTTATATGCAAATCTGGAGAAAAAAACTCAATATCCTCCCCTGCTGACATCAAGCTTAAACTCAGTCATTAAATTCACTTTATTAAACTGATTTTTCACTTCAATTATACATGCGTAAGGTGATTTGTAGTGGAGGAATCATAAGCTCCATAACTCTTAAAGGCACAGGTCTGTAGAAAACCAGTAGCAGTGGAGGCTGACTAGAAGAGTACCTTTCAAAATCAGCGTTATTCTGCATTTACAGTCAGCCATAATATTTCTCCCACTGTTGCTTAAGTTGCAGACTGCATCCTATCAAAAATCCATACTTTCCTGTTTTTAATTTGAGCAAAAATTCTCTCTGTGACACAGTGCATAGACCTGTCCACTTAAATTCTGTCTTTGTTTCACATCTTTCCAGTAAATTCAGGCCTAAGTCAAAAGAAAAAAAAAAAATGCCTTTGTTAGTAGCTGGTGAATATTTGACAGCATTAAAATACATTTAGCTATTTTTCTGAAGGACTGTAATCCTGAAAATGAAGACACAAGAGAAATGAAAGACATTTCATAATAAATATTTTGCTCAAAAGCCATATTTCGGAATGCAACATGATACAAATCACACCACCTGTTGTTCTTCAGCATCTTAAGAAACTTTAAATTTCAAGGTGCAAACACATCCAAGACTTTCCTGTCACTAAATATGGGAAGGCAAAAGGAAAGTTAGCAAATTGGTCAGCAGCTCTGCCAGCCCAGAACTCATCCCCACAGGACTCTCTCCTACTGACTAGCGCCCTAGAGCTGCTGGTAAGAGGAGAGAAGATAGCACAGAGAAAAGACACAGGCACCACTGGCATACAAATCCTCACACCTTTTCCTCTGTTGCACTTGTGGCAAACAGAAAGAAATGCTAATAATTACTAGTGCACATAGCAACGCTACCACTACCCAAATCTACCCTGTACTAGCAAAACCAAGTCAGCTAGTGCACCTGTAGCCTGATTGTGAATAATCCTAAACAGCTCAAAGAATCCACACCCACGTTTCACAGCCGAAAGGCAGATCTGAGCTTGGAGGCACTGGCCAGGTGGATCAGGCTATACCCAAGTCAGTGGTACCTATCCAAGGCAAGGTATTCATCACAAAATGTTATTACAACAGACCAGTACCTTTTCAAACAGCAAAACTGTTTCAGGTTTTGACAGCAAAACACAGCTCGTGTATTCTGTGGCTGTAAGAGATACCAGAAGTGGCATTTCACCCTTTCTGCTGCGATAAAAGTAGCATAATAGAAATTCATTCTGAACAGAATCTTTTCTGCAGAAATACAAAGATATGTTAATTATGCAGTTGTATTGGATTTGGATTCTATCTATCCTAAATTATATTTTAAGTCTAGTTCACATTGTGCTCACATAAAAAGAGAAGACAGTCTTTTGAAGGTACTATAATTGCATCAGGTCAAACTGATACAAGAAGAAAATAAAGCTATTATGTCTTGAGGCTGGAGCCTGGGTAGATGCTTAGCAAGTGCAGACCAAAGCAGATCCACTGCCTGCTATATTTACAAAACAATTGCAGAGATTATTTTGTTGAATTTGACTGAAGCTGGTTCAGAGTAATATAGTTAGGACATCGTATGCTATGCTGGTGCCATCATCTAGTGGATAGAACTGTAATCTTTAAATTTAATTTTCCTCATTTAAACCTTTAAGATCGGAAGCACAGAGTAAACAATAATTTATCGCCATACGTATCATATATGACATTTCTGAACTACTATGCTAACAAACTAACAGTTTGTATCTTCTAGAAAAAGAAAATTCAGGAAGTGTGCTGTAGCACAGAGAAAAATAAAGAGAGTTAGGAGTATCACTGAAACATGTTAAAGCTTCCTTTTGGTACAAATTTTTGAACCTAGGAATCTTTCAAATTTTAGAGACTCTAGTCTGATTCTTCTCTGTCTGAAAAAGACTTTTCATGATAGGAATAAGGTAACAGAGTTACTACTCTCACATGAACCCAGTCTGGATACTAGAATAAAACCTACCAGATTCTCTGATCCTATCACAGTGTTCTGAAATGGAAATTGGGACAATTTGTTTCCCTTCCATACTGCAAGTGCAAGTGTTCGTTCTTACTGCTTGAGTCCATGCATCTCAGCCCAAAAGTGACACTTCATAAGCTCTCAGAAGTCTACTTCAAAAGCAGTTCACTAAGATGGTACTCTTGCAGCAAAACCTTCAGTGATTTTAATGGCTTAAGGTTTTGTTTAAGTACACTTACGTGATGAAAGAAAAGATCCTTTTGTTCTTCTTCCTCTCACCTGTTTCTCAAAACAGGTTTGGACAGTCCACAGGGAATCAAAACACACAGCATCCAGACAGATGCTTTTTAAGGAAAGAATAAAAATGAGCAAGCTAAAAGTAAACTGTCACGTTCAATACCACAGGTTGTTTGAAGCTAAAAAAATTCTCTTCAGATAGTCCAACTCCTAAAGCCAGAAGGCACAAACTTCATCACACAAGTAGCATTTAATAAAGGAGAGGGAGAATAGGGCTAAGGAACCCTCCCACCCAAATTGCTACTCATCAGGCACCCCACCTGTGAAGCAAGCCAAGGACAGTGGCATAAGACCAGCCTCATATGAAATTGATTCTGCAGGCCAAACATAGCGCGTGGAGAACGGCTCCCAGTAGATTGTCTCATAAAGACAACCTTCAGATCTAAAAATACCCACAAAAGGCATAAACAAACTTGAAAGAGCACACAACTGATAGGGAGTTTTTTGCATTTGATTTTAAAATACGCATTGTTAAAACTGCAAGTGACGTTTTGTCAGGAAGCCAGGTTTTCAATTCCTTTTATTTCATTTTTGTGACAAAACCCAGCAGCGCGTCTTTTAAAGTTCTCCCTTATTTATTAATTCCAAGAATAAAAGATATTTCTGGTGACTAATTCACCCTGACTTTTTGGCCACCAATTTCACCCATTTTATTCCTTTAGGGAATGGGTTTCCTTCCAAATTCAAATGGCAGGACTGAAGAACACTTTCATAATTGCATGGTACACAGGTGGTACCAAACTTCACTGAAGAGCTGAATTAACTGCCTCAAGAAAAATGCTTTAAGAAATTTAAATCATCCATAAAAGGGGAAGAAAAAGATTTTGTCAGAATTTGTCAGCCTTTTCCTTAGATAATACAAATAGGCACAAAGTAATACCGATTTTTATACAAGTGAGCACTAAAGATAAGAATCACCAGTCAAAACAAACAAGGAGCAAGCTCCATAACATTACTTGTGTTCTAAGAGAAAAAAAAAATAAAATAATCCTTTCCACTTGGCTTTGATTTTCATCCTAAGAGCACCTTTTTTTTTGTTTTGTTTTTGTTTTGTTTTTGCAGATGCCTTTTCATCAGGAATTTAGATGCCCATTCCTAGCAAACATCATCAAAAAGTTCCTCTCCTAGCTTGAAATAATAAAAATCCACTTAGTATCACCCTATGACAGGAGCAGCCATCTCTCTATGGCACTCCAAGCTACTTTAATTACATCAAACTTTGTTTTTTCATTTTAACAACATGACTAAGCCAAATAACCTTGGGTAAAATGAAGAAATCATAACCCAGTGAAGTTAATGACAAGCTACACATTCATTTCAAAGGATCCAAGATTTCACCTGAAGTTTATTATTCTAAAGTGGATAATCAACTTTTTACCTACAATTACCCCTGGAAAATCCAAAACACTTTAAGTCAAGAGAAGACAGTGTCCTTCAGATCAGTGCACAACACTACAACAGACTGTCATAGAACAGCCTGATCATGGGAAACTAATTTTAAAATCCTACAGTTTCATCAGTATTAAATAAGCTCTAGAATGAATTATTGCCTTTTCTTTAAAGCCACAGGAACTGGTGCCAGAAAATTCAAGCATAAAACACTTTTCAGTCCAATAAAATAGAAATAAGGGAGGCATTAATCATCTTCAGTCTCAACTGAAAGTCCAAGAACTCCCAGAATCTTGTTTAAAAACACACCCTGTTCACACTGGGTTTGAGTAAAAGAATAGACCCATTGTATTTGAACTCCAGAGCTACTAGCACACCCCTATAAACTCACTGTCCAGACGGATTTCTGAAAGCAGAAATGCATGCAGCTGACTAATTGTTTCATGCAACATCTCAGCTCAAGTTTCTCCATTCCTTTCTTCAAAGGCTACGGTTAGCACTCCAACCTCGGCACGTATAGGTAGGGCAGGGAAAAGAGAGAACAAAAAGATTGAGTTGTAGGACCAACTTTTCATAGAACATTTTGTGCGTTAATGTTTTACATTTAAACTGTGAGAACAAGCTAAAAACAGAGTAAATGAAGTCACTTATGCCCTGAAGCAAAAGACACAGCCATTAAAGAAACCGATGTCTAGAAAGAAGAAAACAGTTTTAACAGTGACTGTCGGACTGTATTAAGGGATGGGAAGATTGAAATGGAACCATATCTTTTCATCACATGCTTCAATATGAGACATGCAAGTGGGCTTACAGCCTGCCTCCGTATGGTAAAAAATGAGAATTTTGTGTTTTATTTCTTTCATATTACTGATTCAGATGAGAGCACTGAAGCACTTTTAAACAAGAGCCTGTGCAACAACGGTATTATAGAGATGATGTGCTTGCATACTGCATAAACCAATGCAAAAATCATTTTAGACTTTTCAGCCCTGCCATTTTCCATTTACACTTTGCACTACAGAATAATGAATGGGTATGTTAACAGCAACAGGAGCTACGCAAGTCGTTCCCCATAACTTCTGCTGGTGCACAGAGATACGTGGGTATCTCACCTGGAAAGACAACTAATGATTTAGAAAACATTAATTCCAGATCAAGCTTCAATTCAGAACACAAAGATCTACAGAATGCTCAAATAGTTTTTCTTCTTGAAGGCACCCACACAGTCTCCGAAGAACAGCACACATGGGAGAAGAACAAGAAATGAAAAAATGTGGCCAAGAAGGTTACATTATTTCAGGCTACATTTGTGCCTTCTCATCTCTTCCCGTCTTAAAGACATAAGTCTGTGACACAACATACGCATAAAGAAGAAACAGATGTGGTGAAATTCAAGCTTTGATGATCAACATTAATTGCAGGCTCTATTTTCTTTAACATAGCAATACCTGTGAACCCCTGACTAGTCCTTTTGCAGGGACATTTGGTCACTTTTCACTTAGGAGAAATTATGCACTGTACAAGAATACACTTCTATTTTTGCTGCACTAGCTATGTACTTGGTACTTTAACTCAAGGTGTCTGAGAAATGTGGCATTCCATTTGCCATGTCCTGATTTTACCTGTGCTAATACAGCTACCTTTGTTACTAGTAAAAAGGCCAAAATAAAGAGAATGTGTGATAAATATTAATTGAGAGAAAAACTAGCGGGTTTTCATGGAGATTAAGTTAGGAAATTGGAAAAGCAGAGCATGAGAGAATATATTATTAATAATTGCATTACCCTCGGTACATGAACAACATAGAACTGAAATTGATTAACAAATCTCTAGATACTGCTATCATCATGTAAATAAAATAAAGAATTGTAAATACTGTCCAATTGTTTCAGTTAATTACAGTGAAGACAACCTTACTGTGACACTTTCATTTTAATTTACCTATTGTTTAATCCAAAGGTGCAAAGACTATTATTAAATTATATCCCATATACACTCTCAGATGATGTATCAGCATACTTGAAAGAATCAGAATTGAAAATCAAAGCTTAGTTTTCTATTACACAGCCCTGACATTTTCAGAGAACCAAACGTCACAGACTAAAATCAGAGACCCCAGTTATTAAGGATAATTCACTGGGCTCAATCATAAAGCTGCTCCCTGTAGCAAGGATTGAACTCGCGCTCCATCAAAGTCAAAAGCACACTGTTTTTTTTCCTTCATGCTCCTAAAATACAGCCCAGAATGAAATCAAAGTGTGAAGCACTACTGCAATTGGCCTTGCATCAGGAGTTATTTTTTCTAGGTATTTATGGAGTTCCAAAATGATGAAAAATAAAGGCCTCCAACCTAGCATGATTTCAGAAATCACCCAGTAATCTCAGTATCATGTGTAATTACAAATTATCTGATATTTGCAGTCTGTATTCATCCATTCTCATCCTACACTACTAACTCCACTTATGCATGGTAATTTCCAAATATAAATGACAGCTGATAGGGCATATTTTAAACAGGGAATAAGCACGAAAGAAACAAGTGATTGCTAAAGGAAGTTACAGAACTGTTTTCAGACAGAAGCTGCACACCTACACAATTTTGAAAAATCTCACTTAGCATCTGATTGGAGCATTACATTCTTGAATTTCTAAAGAACCACAAGGCCAGATATTACACAATTCCTGTAATGCGCTTACCACAAATTTTGGTTGCAGTAGAACAAACAGTCTGAAAATGTATTACTAATTTAAAAATTTCACTGAGCTATGAGCCCAGGGCCAAGATACAAAGGTAACATATGCAAAACATATGCAAAACATATAATTCTCATCTCAGCAATGGAATTCTGGGCAAAATTAACTGAAGACGGAGTAGAGTGGTGACTCAAAAATACCACCATGCTGTACATAACTCATGCCTCTTCCTCGTATTTTATTTTGCTGCTCCAGTCAGTGACTAGAAAAATAAGTACACAGCAACTATTTAAGGAAAGATTAGCATATAGTTTTAATTGCTTATCTTACTTTTAAGCCAAATATTGGAAGACCAGAATCCCTGTTGGACTTCTGACTTCAACAAATAGCAAATAAACAAAACAAACAAAATAACCCTGACAGAGACCAATATCCCAAAAGAGTATCAACTTCAGATAAGAACTCAGTGTTCAACATACACTCTTCATGCTTCTCAATCCCCTCTCTCATACGTTGTTTTTTAATTAGAAACATCATAAAAGTGATCTTACACTTTCAGCCTGGATTGGGTTTTTGGATCACCTGGGTTTTTTGTTTGCTTTTTTTTTTTTCAAATAACTGAAGATTGTATTTCAGAAACGCTGCACTACCCTGGGCATGGACTAAATTGATGTAAGGAGAAAGGGGTCAAGATGGCATTATTATGAAAAGAGTATAGTAAACTAACTCTTAATAAACCTTAAATCTTTTTACATCATATGGTTCTGAGAGTCTAAATCATCTTTAAAGCAATTCCATACTATTAGGCAACAGAACTGGACCATTATTGAGATCTACTATCTTCCTAGCTAGACATCTTTCAGCAGGAATATGCAGCAATAACTTTAGCACAGCTAGGAGTAATACACTTGTAACTCCAACTTACAAATGTACTGATTTATCTATGCAGTGCCCCAAATATATTTTCTAAAAAATATGTACCCGTCTTAATACACAATGTGTTCATCTCCATTAGGAACTGGGCCATATTAAAAAAAAAATCAAAGCACTTGCAAATCACAAGTGGGTTTATAGACTTATGTGACATAAGAACCTCTAAGATCCATACAGTGAAAGAAACTAAATAAAACTATAAAGGATGGAGAGTTTCTGGGGTCAAGACAGCTTAGGAAAGCTCTAGCACAAACCACAGGCAATGTACACACATTTCTCAGCGCTCAGCTTGTGCACTGCAGTCCAGCATTTAAGCAGTGGAGGTTCTTGTATGGAATTCTGGCATTTATCTGAGCTGCCTCCTCCTTGATATGGGCTAACGGTTCCTGAAAGATACACTGTTCCACCATATTAGTATGGTCGGGGTGACCTTTGCAACACTCAGAGATGACTAGAACACATATATACACATTTTCGTCCTAAAATATGCCTTGGCAGCATTCTGAAGAGCAAACAGTACCAAATCTTTTAGGAAGTAGAGATCAGTACCACACAAGGGTCTCAGTTTTCTTGAGTGCTTTCAAGGGAAAACGAAATGGCACATTACCTTTCTTTGCACAAGTCCCAGACAGTTTTCAATAGCATCAGTAGAGATTTCAACTCTCTAAGCAAGGAGGAGTTTTAACATCTGGGACATGCGAACGATGCCAGGATTTTGCCCATGACTAATGACTTCATGGTGTAATACTTCTACATTACATCTAGAGCTAAATAACTTTTAGAAAATTAATTGAAGAGTTATCCAAGCAAAAAGGTGTAAAAAGTTTCAGGGCTGCATCTTGCGCTTCTAGATGTACATCAGTATTTGCCTCAATGCCTCATTTGGTCTCACAGTCTCTGGAGCTGTGACTTATAGACAGAAAAAAAAATGAAAAATAGAAAAAAAAAAGCATTTGAAGAGAGGAATAACTGAAAAACTCACAAATCAGGCCTATGCAGTAAAAAGAAAAAAAAAAAGTACAGAATTGATTGAATCTTTCAGTACAAGAGACCAAAGGACTCATTTCATCTACTGCACGTCACGGTTCTGCCTCCTGATTATTAAGAAAGGTTTCTATTTAAGAGGCTGTTTCCTTAAGTTAGATTCAACATTCTTAGTTTGAGCTGATGAGAAATATTCAAACAAGGTTCATGATCAAAGATCACTAAATTCATACCTTGGTGAACTTTTATGTCAACAATTCTTTCAGCTCACATTTAATTCATTGAGTAGAACATTTTGAAGTAAAAGATTTCGAAAGCATATGTCCTTGAAAACAAGGCAAACAGAAGAAAATTCTTACTAAAGAAGAGAGAAGTTCAAGGAAAGATCACCATTTACATGCTCCCACACTTCACAAGATGAAAAGAAAAACGTTCAAGTTGGAAGAATAGCAGATGCTGATACAGACTTCAGAACCATAGCTTATCTGTAACCGTCCCATTTAACGAAAAGCTGGGAGTTGTTTGGCTCTGACCCCTGAATTACTATCAACAGTTGACATTGATGTATGGCTTTACCTAAGACTGAATACATCAGGATAATTATTTCCTATTTAACATTTCTGCCATCAAAAATTTGTTTGTGTGAATTACAGTCAAAATTTGGGAGAGAAAGCAAATCAGAATTAAAAAAAAAAAAAAAAAAAAAAAAAAGCCTGAGGAACAAAGCATTCCCTTTCCTTCAGAGAACATTTCATTTTGACACAAGCATATACTACCTGCTGAAGAACAGGCTTAGCAAACTTCACTGTAAGTACAATCAGGTAGGCAGGGAACGAGCTTAATTTTGCTAATAAAGCAAAGAGTTACAAGTGCAATCTCCTCCTGCATTCAAGAAGCCAACAGCCATTTCAGTTGCTGTTAAGCAAGTAAACAAGATTAGCAAATGCAGTACTTGCTTGAGGAGAACCTATGCTAAAATGTGTTACTGCTTAATGCTCAGTGACATCGCTCTGCTCTCATGACAGCCTGCAGCACTGCATCCAGGCCTGGGACCCTCAGTTGAACCAGTTAGGATGATCTCAGAGGAACTTGTGAGAATGCTCAGAGGGCTGGAGAACCTCTCCTACTAAGAGAGGCTGTGAGTTGGGCTGATTAAGCATAGAGAGGAGATGGCTCTGGGGAGACCTACCGCAACCTTCTAGTACCTAAAGGGGGCCTACAGAAAAAGCTAGGGTGACTTTTTATAAGGGCACATAGTGATAGGACAAGGGAGAACAGCTTTAAACTAAAACAGGGTAGGTTTACATTAGATAATAGGAAGGAATTCTTTACTCATGGAGTACTGAGGCACTCATATAGGCTGCCCAGAGAAGCTGTGGGTACCCCATCCCTGGAGGCACTCAAGGCCAGGCTGGATGTGTCCCTGGGCAGCCTGCTCTGGTGGCTGGCAACCCATCAACAAGAGAGAGGCTGGAACTGGATGATCTTAAAGGTCTCTTCCAACCCAAACCATTCTTCAATTCTAATGACACTGTCAAAAGAACTGGGCACAGCAGCAGAAAACTGTAATTCACCTGTCAGCAAAAGCCACACCAGAACAACTCTGTAGGGTGTTATTTGAAGAGGTTTTAAATAGAGCTCTGAGAAATTGCAGCAGAAATTAATCATTGTTCATCTTTGCACTCAGACTACAACTTAAACATTACAAATTCTTGCTGTGTAGCATCTTTAAATAACAACCTGCAAGATCACATAATCAAATGCCACACTCATTCAATATTCATCTGTGTATTGAAGATGTCCTCCTCCTTGTTTGATACATGTAAAGATTTTTTCTCACCTTTCACTGCATCACATTTTTCCCCTACTTGTTCCCACTTCTCTAGCACAAACTTGTGCTACTTATTTTCGCTTTCAAGGCCTTCACAAAGCTGTCCTTCCCCTTGCCATCAGCTCTTGTACAAATATCTCATGTTGCAACTATTTCTTCAAGGGTGTTAGCAGCCTGGGGGCCACAGATGCGCAGCAGATCCAAGAAGCAAACACCCTGTTCCAACAGAGAAAAGCCTGGCTGCTTCTCCAGCCGCTGGTGCTGACTACATCAGCTCTTTTTAATGCCCTGGAAGGCCACACACTGGGCACACCTAGCACAGCAAGGGAGAAGAAATCACCCCTAGCTTTCCAGTTTTTTATTGAGGCCATTCATGTCCATTCATGACTCTGCTGTGCAGGACCTCTGGTAAAATCCCTTTCAACTTGTCTGTAACATTCCCTCTATTTTTTCCCCCCAATACACACATAAATCTGATTAATATTCCTCCATGGATAAAGCATTGATTGCCATGGCATTCTCTCCAAGAGCTGACCTTGTTTCTTCAAGCTTCTAGAAATGAATTATACAACAAATTCAGTTTTTGATCTTCCTTGTAACATAAAGGTCACTTACAAATATGCAACTGTTAACTATTGAAATACAGCAATGCTGTATTTCAATTCTGAGGAAAAAGACGTCAAGAGGGATGGAAGGGCATCTTAAACACAAATATTAGTACTTAAAGTAACATTCACAAATCAGGTTTCAATTCTGCAAAGAGTCAGAAAATAATAGTGAGCTTGAAGTATTGTTCCAGGCAACAAAGCAGAGCAGCACTCTGTAGCAATCTGCAATAATCAGGTAATGCAAATCCCAGCTCATGACAGCAGACACAAGCACCCAGCACAGTGACCCTGACCATCCTCCTCTCCCTCCCCAGACTGTATCCCACCGGCCTTTAGCAGGCCACCAGCAGCAGCTGCTCCTGAGCCACTCGAACCAAATGCTCACAAATGGCAGGTTTTGTTTCCAGCAACTACCTTCTTTCTTTTCAAGTTGTTCAGTTTTCAGCTAGGGAAGCTGTAGTCAAATGTTGACAAGGAAGCCCTTAAGCAGATTACTGAAATACGTGGATGACTCAAAGATGTCAATTTGTGTAGAAATGTAGAAGATGACTGCTGGATTTCCTTCTAATATAATCACTTGTAAAAATAAAATGAATTTTAAAAACCACTACTATGGCTAAATTAGAGCTTTTGTTAGTATTTGCTGTCACAATACAGAGAAGCAAATGGTCTAAATGGATTTTTTCCTCAAGTCTGGCAGACAGGCATTCTTAGACAGGATACTAGCCCTGACCTAATTAAATCCAGAAGTTCTACTGTCATCATTGATTTAATAGCAACAGGACCTAGAACCTGCACACATCTGGCAGAAAGCTAAATGAATACAAAAGCCTTAATTTTCAAATTTGCACAATTACCCAAAGCAGCATCCTAATTTTCTAAATCATACAAAAAAAAAAAAAAATTATATAACATTGATCTACAGAACTTTCAAACATTTGTTTAAAGTTAATGAGGCTTTTGAAAAGATCTATCACATCACTCATTCAGAAAAGTAATTCAAATATTTTCAAATCTCTTCTTCCCTCAAGAGAAAGTTTAGAAAACTCATCAAGAGCGAAAACTAAAGAAGTGATTTCCAAACAGTCCTTCTACAGTCCATGCAGTCTGACCCCAATCTAGAATTTGACAGCATCCCTGTAGCAGTTTTGTATGAGCAGTTAGTTACAGGGAAGCATGAGAGCTATTATAACTAGACAAATTTCTGTTTCATTATAAAAATCATAGGGGGCACAAGTGAAGGGCAATTGCCTCACTTGGTGCAGACATGCTGGTCTTGCTTTGGTATTTCTATAGTTTAGCATGTGTTTCTTTAGCTTTTACAGGTGTTGAAATAACAGCACAGATTTCCAGTAGCCTAGACCCACACACCAGTCATTCTAATCACAGCTGCCTGATTTAAAGAGGTTTTGTTTCAAAATACTGTTATATAACATTCATTTCACTTACTCCAAGAAACAAAACAAGGATTAGCCACTGCTTTTTTTTTTTTTTTTTTAAACACTGAAAAGCAGAACTACATAATAACTTACATTAAGTTCCCAGTGCAGAAGTTGCTGCAGTAAAACTTAACGGTTAGAAAAGAGTTCTACAAGATTCAATGAGAGGCAATGATTCTGTTTGCAGTAGCTGAATAAATTCATCTCTATATTTCATAGCAACATAACAAATGAGGAACAAAGCACATTTGCCTCTGCATTTCCCAATATAGTGAATGTCTGAGTGAGCAGTGGTATATTACAAATCTCAAAGCAAAATATGTCTCACCATCACATATCAGCATGGATACCACATCAGTCAAGACATTATCTCAACTGTATTTAAATCACAGGTAACCCATCCATTCTCAACGATGAGCTGAAGACAGTCAAATTTTCTGACAACAATATGCCATTTTCTTCTCTCACCTCATTGTGCAACAACTGCACAATACAGTTCAGAGACACTTGTATTGCTCTCCCACTAAGCTGAGAAGAGTCTAGAAGGGAACAAGTTACGGTGCTTGACAAGAGGAGCAAGAATCTCTGATTTGACTCCACAAAGAGCTGAGAGATGACAGTTGTGGTGAACGGAAATGAAGATAAGTATTTCTGTGGCATAAGATTTTTTGAAGCTGTTCCTATAGAAAGCTTCAGTGAAAGAAAAATGCAAAGCTGCTTTGGATCTAGCAGTTGTGCCCGAGAGTGATACAGTGGTCTAATTAACCGTATCTAAAATAGAGCCAATCTAGGAATTTGAAAATCAGATCTCTCAGGATCAGAAGGAAGGCTTTGTTCACTGAAAAGCCTTCAATTTTTTCACCTAGTAACACACACCTATACCAGTTCTTCTCAGGCCTCTCTTCCACAGCTTGCTTATAAAGCACAAAAGCAGATTTTATCTCACTTTACAGGACAGTCACTGCAGTCTTGGCGGTGCTCACAGCAAACTTGACCACCTCAACAGTAAGAAGACAGGATCTGGAAGCAGCTATGTGTATTAGCAGTGATAGCAGCACCGCTCTGATTCTTTCTGCTCATTTTGCCTCCATGTCACACGGGATGCTGTAGGCAGACAGTTGGAATTTCTGTACATGCATTACACCGAAAAGCAGTTGCATTAACCTTCACTTTTTATTGCTTGGTTGAATTCAGTGACTAGCAAACAGAACAGAGATGTCTGCATGTTCTCTTTTATTAGGAACCTTTGTCTTCTCTGAGCAATGTTACATGTAAAATTTATGTGGGTAGCCCAGAATGAACAGCTTAAAAACTGCAGTCTTCCTGTGTGACAAGTACAGCCACCACATCAGGTGGGACTAAAGTAGCAATGCAGTTAAGATGAAGGAAAAAAAAAGTGTAGGGGTAACAGATTTACTTGTCAGAGAACTCTGAATTTAGCACTATTATGCACTAGAGAAGGAAGATTCTCCTTCTGTCCCCCAAATCCTGCTGTTTTATAGCGCTGCATTTTGTGCAATGCTTACAGCACTTGTTAGGCACCCTCATACCATGGAGAAGAGCCGCAGAATGTAAAATATCTGTAATGCAGATTTATCTTTCTGCCCCACTCCCCCATTATTTCTCACTCTGCTGGAAAATGTGCCACAGTGGAGTTTAACATTGATGTGAGACTGAAGTTTGCTTTACTACAGACAATTTGCTTTGCCACATGTTGCCCTTGCTCCTGTGACACCAGCAATGCCCACAGAAATAAAGCAGCAAGCTGTGCCGCACTAAACAGGGAGACAGATGCTATCAAGTTTACCCTCCAGATTACACTAAGGCACCTGACTCAGGACTCGTGTGGACTTTCCTGAGTTTTTCCCTTCTGCCCTATCAGCACAACAAAGTAATTTCCAACTTGGCTTAGCTTTTTCATTCCTGTTAAGAAAAGTGCAGGATGGAAGCATGCAGGCTTTTACAAATGAATTACAAATACTACCGATTACTTCTGTGATTCTAGATGGCTCCAGCATGCCCTTATTAAAACTCTTGGCATTCCTGTATGCTGCATTAAAAGGCACAAGAAACTTAAATTACATCTCACAGGGTGCATTATCAGGACCAACTGATCAACACTATGTGCAAAACAACAAAGAAACGTAACTTTATTTACTGTGTTTTTTGTGGTATGTGATTATCCATCAAACTTGAAATCCATACATATACCTAAGAGAAGACTGGCCTTTGCTCCAAGGCTTCCAGCATTTTCAGTTAGAACTACTCGTACGTACAAACATTCGCAGGATTCCACAGTGTACTATGCAATCAATTGCAGGAAAATACCTTCTGCACTATCTTTTCAAAACCTACATTCTGTTCCACTAATACATAAAAGATCAGCAAAAGTCAAAATTTATCAAGATAATAGAAGTTTGGGTTTGTCGGCTGGTTTTCATTGAGAAAATTACAGACTTTTCCATTGTCTCAATCTCCAACCAGAATATACAGAAATAGAAATTGCAATGAAACACTCATTCAAGGAGAAAAAAAGCTCTCCAATCCACCCATCTGGCTTTGCAGAGTGCTTAGCTGCTAGTTACGGAGGGCACTGTTAGACATGACTTTAATGATTTATTCTGGCCCTAAAGAAGCAGAGTGGATCAACAGGCTTCTCTTTAATTTCTCAAACATTTAGAAATGAATCTTTGTCTGCTTACAGCAGAAATAAGCAAGATATATAAGAGTTCAGCATTTTTAGGTGAAAAGCACATCTTAATTCTAGAGATACTTCTACATTTTTGTACTAGAGCCATCTAGTTGCTCTCTTCTGGCTACTATTGGGTTATTAGAAGTGTTCTAGCTATGAGTACAAAGTTATACCTAAAAGTAAGGTTAGTGCAAGTGCTGCCAAGTGTGTCCACTTACTACCTAAACAACAAACTAAGGAGCAAAGGATGTCTGTCTACATCCCACAGCTAAAACTTCAGTAAAATATTATGAAAACATTTTCAAAGTCTCAATTACTTCCACCATTTCAAAAGTCTTCATAAAAATTTCTCCTAGAGCATGCGTAATTGAAACAAGTATTCCCACAGTAAAGTGTAGAATAAGGGAGATATGAATCATCAATAGTTCAGATTTGAGTCACCTTTCTCTGAGATGTAATTTCACTGGTTTCAACTAAATCAGTTCTGATTGTGCTATTGTAAGGAGAAAAAAAAGTGAGACAGAAATAAAGACCTTTCATCTTGGTTTTGGATTGGAGAACTCAATAGCAATTGAGACTGCAGTGAGTGCCAAATTCAACTCAGAGTCTTAAGAAGATCTCCTAAATCCTATTGTAGCTCCCTTGGAGCAAAGACCCAAATGACCCGCTTCTGCTGAGAGATATCTGCTGTCCATTTTTTGAGCTGAAAGCATTATTAACTGTCTAAGGTCAATTCTCAAAAAGAAAATTAATTATGTCAGAAATGTCTCACCCACTGTGCATAAGCAGAGTGAAAGGGCTGATGTGCTTCTTTTGCCAGGCACTCAGAAGGCAATGTACGGGACTCAATCCAGCAAACACCACATGGCAGATTTCCTTTAATCACCTAGTAGGACAAATTTCATGAGCGAGAGCAGCATGACTAAGCATCACAAGTGAATACTGAAATCCATATGGTGGAAAGAATGAGAAGCAGAGGCTTCAGGTGGCAGAGACAGAAGCAGTCATTATGGTTGTTCTCAAAGGCTAACCATGGCTGGAACCTGAACCTTAATATTTATTTTGCTGTGTACTATCAAAATGTCCTATCTTGAAGACTATTGAGCACGTATGAATATCAATTTGTCTCCTAAAAAAATAATAATCAAAGAAAAAGCAGTATACAAAATAATCATGAGAAAAATTGAAGGACTCAATCTAGTGTGTTTTCTGGATTCTTAACAATTTGTTATGGCTAACAGTCCTCGCTTTCACCTCATGCTGTTTATTTCCAAAGCTATATTTAATCTCCAAGAAAACCATTGAACTTTGATCACTATTGCTTAATTACATGGAAAAATAAACAGATTGTTAATATTAATTTGCTTTACAATAGATCACATATGTTATCTTCAATTCTCACCACATACTACAGCTTCCATTTCATGCCAGATAACAATTCATAAAATTATTAATTTAAACAAGGCTTTTTACCTGTACTAGTTAGATAGAAAAATCCTTATTTGAGCTCACAAAC
Source organism: Tragopan temminckii (assembly GCA_028571105.1). Classification (NCBI taxonomy): domain Eukaryota; kingdom Metazoa; phylum Chordata; class Aves; order Galliformes; family Phasianidae; genus Tragopan; species Tragopan temminckii. Next base: position 7,411,832 of record JAOWBP010003659.1, on the reverse strand, counting down.
ATTCATATTTTACAACCCAACTCCTATTGTATCTTGTTTACCATATGTGAGCCCCCAAGGTAAAGCAATTGCAAGCTTTACCTTGACATTTCTATGTAAATTACTTCAAGTTATGCATGAAAATCTCATAAGACAGGTTCTGTTTTTTCAGGTAAGTGGGATAATGTTCTTCTAAAGACTACAAGGACAAATTTTAGACAAAAGTCATGAGAATAAAGGTGGACTTATTTTATATTTATATGTATTTATATGTATTAAAAGTTACCTGCATTGGATTTCCCTGACATATATATGTAGGGGATATATATATATATATATATATATATATATATATATAGGTATATAAATATACATATACATTGACATTAAGTTTAAAAGTATCTTGCCTTGGAAGTCACAGAT
>JAOWBP010003659.1:7382569-7411420 GCA_028571105.1 Tragopan temminckii | reverse complement strand
TATATTTATTAAAAGTTACCTGCATTGGATTTCCCTGACATATATATGTAGGGGATATATATATATATATATATATAGGTATATACATATACATATACCTTGACATTAAGTTTAAAAGTATCTTGCCTTGGAAGTCACAGATAACTTCTTAGAATTCAAGTTTCTACTAGCCTTCAGGGCACGACTGGGCCAGAGTGCCCAATTTTTGAGTCAGAAAACAATATTTTCACGACTTTTCACAGTTAGTTACTGAACCACTGAACAGTAAACAATTTCTGAATGAAAAGAATAAAAAGACATTCTTGGCATATACCTGTCAGTCAAACTATGATAAATTTTGTTTGAGTGTCTTTTGTTCCTTCATCAGTTTGGAGGGAGAAGAGATGAGGCTCAAGATACTAAAAACTTCTGCCAATTTAAGGAGTTCTCTCACGTCTAAGAACACTAAGGGATTAAGGAGGGAGTAAACAGAACATCATCAACTTTGGCCCTAATGTAGGTTAATTTCTTCTACAAAATTAGTAGAACTCTCATTAGAAGCAGCCATGGGTTCTGAAAAAAATGGAAGAGAAGGAGAGCATTAAAATCATAGCCTCTCCAAAAATCAGATTTGTGTTTCACATTACTTGTACTTTTCCACTCTTTGGATTGCAAGCAATCTAAATTACAGGAACATGGACTCTGAATGACTTCTTCAGACTCCATCACTAATACAGGAGCAAATAAATCTACATCACCAGGTGCTCATCTGACATGCTCCTAAAAATCCATAAGAGTTCATACAGCTTTCCAAGATACCATTACCATTATTGAAGTTTACCAATGAAGTTAGGCATTTTGCCCATTTTATAACTGAAAACAGTTAAATAACATCACAAATTCAGCCCATTGTACCTTCGCCTGACAGAAATATAGTATTTAGTATTCCATGTCCAGCAGCTACTTACATAACAAACCTGGGCCCTTCAACCCACTTCACACACCAATCGTCTTTAGTGGAAACAGTCTGCCCAGAGAGGTTGTGGAGTCTCCTTCTCTGGAGATATTCAAAACCCACCTGGATGCTTTCCTGAGCAAGCAGCTCTAGAGAACCTGCTTTGTCAGGAGTTTGGACTAAATCATCACCCAAGGTTGCTTCCAACCCCTACAATTCTGTGATTCTGCATGATTCTCCTTTTACTGTAAACATTCCTTTTTTTTTTTTTTAAACTTCCAATTTCTCTGAGTAGGGAGAATTTGCTCTTTCCTGTGATTGCTTTCTGCTGTCATACAACATGAATTTCTTCTCTGTCATTTTCAAAAAGCACAATCAGTTATTTTTTCCACTTTAAGCTCCTTCAAAAGATAAAAGACAACAGCAGTTTGGGTCCATGTAACAAACAAAGAGTGAATACTACATCATATCGTAACTCAGCTGATTTAATTCGGCTCAGTAATATAGGAGATTTGAAGTGAACTATTCTTGTGACACAGAAGTAATGAAAAGTCAACAACATGAAATGGAATTCTTTTGCCATTACAAACAAGTCTGACAAGTTTTAGATCAGATTCTCTGATCTGGACTGACTCTCACAGGTAGAATCCTAAATCCTCATCACTGACAAGGTGTACACCCCACCTTCAGCCAACCTCCTTAGCAGAAACAACCAACATGGCATTCCTCAGGAGTACCTCCAAGCCCAAGCCCACTTACTGTTTTTCTCACTGTATAGTCTCTAGGTTGTTAGTGTATTGCAACAAAATTCAAGATTTAAATGTTTGCATAGCGTCACAATTTACTAGAATACCACACAGGGCAAGTAACTACTTCTTAGGTTGTAGTATACAAAGGAACCCAGGGAAAATCCAGAAGTGTGGTTTTTTACTGGTATTGACATATCAGCATTTCAGGAGGGGGAAAAAGGAGAAAGGAGAGAGATCTCCATCTTCCCATTAAGCTTGTTCCTCTATCATACCAAAATAACCAGCATCAAAACCACTTTTGTTCTGATGACAGAAAATAAGACTAGATTCACACTTCACACCACCAGTGAATTAATATTTGATAGTTCTCCTTCATACTCCCAATGGCTGATTTTCCATTTTTTCTTTTACCACATTATCTTATCCCTCCCAGTTCTAAACCTGATCACAAAATACTTAATGTTTTACAGGCTTTTTTTTTTTTTTTTAAACAGTGATGAGCCTGATCATGTACAGTATTTCTACTGCCTGAAAAGTCTCTTGTTTTTCTCCATTCTCTCATGCTACTCTTATCTCTTTTTATCTCAGTTGGCAAAATCTCTTTTTCCTTTTACTTCTAATAACTAGGAGCCAGAGCACAAAGACATTAAAACTCACCACAGGATACCTTACTCTGTGAAGCACTGAAGGGAGAGTCAGTGCATGAAAAGCTGACAGGTATTGAAGGCTTGGTATTGCAAATAGATAGGTGTGCAACTAGATCTCCATACAGAATCAAATTTCTGTTTAAGCACTGGCATTCAGCTGTATAAACTTCAACAAGAAAAATACAAATTCAAAGGTAACATGGTAATATGGCACTCCTTAGAAATATTTTCTGGCACATCTACATTGTTACCTACAAAGCATTAACATAAATAAAACATTTAGGACACCTCAGCAGCCAAAAGTAACTTTATACCATATTATATCATCACTCACATTGTTCATGCTACGGTTTTTTTGGCTGGGGAAGGAGAAGCTTGGGGGGGTTGGTGTTAAGGTCTGCTTCAAGGTGTCCAAAGTGTTTACATCAACACCATTGATTAATCTGTGTGCCATGGTCCTGGATTTTTTGTTTCTGTTTCCACAGCTCATCACTCCACTGAGGAATGTTGCTATCAGTTCTTAAGGCTGTGATTTATAAAGAAGAGTTCACTTCTCAAATAGTTCTAGCTCTTTCCCCAAGTTAAAGCCACCTACCATCTAATAACTACTCTCTGTCATACAGCGAGAAGTGACTGTGAGAGCAGCTCAGAAGACAAAGAAGATTAAGTCAGATGGAAGGAGATGACCTAGTTTTAAACTCACCTCTGTTACACAATGATGCTTATAGGTGTGGACTGCAATGCCAAGAGCTTCTGTCCCTCTTCTGAATCACTGTTGAGCAGCATTCCATCAGTCTGGCAGGGGGGGACACTACTCCCAGTGCATGGCTGCAGAGCCAGACCTGGTACATGGGGCAGGTGGGAAGCATGTCATTTTAAACACCCAACAACATATATTCCAGCAAACAGCTACTCAAGTGCTATATACATATTTCAAAAGCTTCAGAAGACCGGAACACCATCTTCATTCCATTTGTTTCTGTTCCAAGTTTACCTCACTGCAGCATTTGTATCATGCTGCTGCTAAGAATATGCTTCAGTTTTCTTGCTGTTAGCACATAGTCAAGCACAAGGACAGAATTAATGCTCTCCATCGGGTCAAGAAGGCATAACTGTGTCCTAGTGTTCCTCAGGGTCCTGTCCCTTCACAGATCCTCAGTTATGCACAGATCCTAGTGTAATGCATCCTTACTGCTTCACAATAGTAATAAGCATTTCAGCTACTTCACAGCAGAAGATGCCTGGAAAGAACTAAATAGGCTTCCAAAATTTCTCAGAAATAAAGCAACTGTGTGGTAAAAGTACCAACAAATACTGAAAATGCCATTTGTTATTGCTAAAAGAAAACCAAAGGGCCTCAAGCACAGAATTAACAGCTACATATGTGGAGGCAGATAGTAAAAAGCAAGTAAACTAAAAATTTGTTTTACTGGCCAGTTCAACTCACACAACTGCTTTCTTCCATGGTGACCAGTGGAAAAACTGAAAAAAAGGAAATAAATTCTGACTTTTCATTCAATTTACCCTGCCACTTCCTTGCTGAAATAGCTCGTATTTTTCCTGATCTTTCCAAGGGTTGGTATGTGAAGCACAACAAGAATTTTCATTTATTCTAGCAATGCATAACCAGCAAGATCAGTCAGACAGTTTAGATCTCTGACAGACTTAGAGCACAGTAAGTGGTAAAAGCATTGTGACAAAATCCAGCTCTTTTTTCCCCCATTTTGCACTACCCCGGACAAACTCTGGAGGAGTCTTACTTTTCCTTCTGGATCCTTTCTTCATTGCAGGCAATAGAGCACAATGCAAGAGCAAAGAGTGGAAGCATTTGAAAGGGGGGTACAAAAAAAAACACAAACAAAACAAACAACTTGTATCTATATGCGTTTGCAGCAAGATCAGCCTGAACCCACACAGACATAACAGAATGATTGTGGTGTTCTCAATGAACAACAAGCTCATAACAACAACAGCCCTCCACAGCACAGCCTTGGGTAACAACACATCCACCCACCTTGAAGTTTCCTTCTTCTATTTGCTGTTCCTAACTGGAACATATTACACAACTCCTTCATAGAAAGTTAAATGTCAACCTCCAAAAAGATGCTGGAAGTAATAGAATTCTTTAGTTCCCTCTTACAGTGAAAAATTTGTGTTCAAAATTAAAGAAGTAAGAAAATACAGAACTTCCAAAATGAGTTTTTGACATTTTGGGGAGAATTCTTTTCATGGGGCTGGTTACAAAGCAGAGCAAAAGTATATGCTCGATTTTTATCCTAACAACATAAAACCCATTATACTAAATCATTTCCCCACAGAAAGATTTCAATATATATGAAACTGTCGAAAATCTCCATTATACACATAAAGGGTACTATGTTATATAGGAAAAAAAAAAAAAAAAAAGTAATATAAAACCTACAGAGGAATGGGAAAGATAAATGAACATCTACCACAGAGGCTGGGCAATTCCTAAATGGCAAAGGGTCAGAAAAAAATCTCCAGGTTATATTGTGAAGCACTTCCATTATCTTTGTGACTGAATAGAGCACAGGGACTGCTATCAATAAACGTCCATACATGTTTTATAGTTTGGCTCACACTACAGCCTATTTTGGTTTTCACTGACTTGAAGAAAAAAAAAGCAGTCTTACCAGCTATTTGGGAAAACACTACTAAATGAACTATTCTGTAGTTCAACTTCAAAAAAGACTGAGTTTAAACCACCTGAAGTGTGTATCCACAGAATTACCAGTATCTTCCTTCACAAGCTAATAAAGAAACCCAAAGGAAACATAAACCATATGCTAAATTAAGCACATGCTGAGACATCAGTCATGTCTTAGTTTTTCTTCTTAGAATTGCTTTAAAATATTTCTGTCAGATAATCATAAATCATCCTGAATTCAGCAGAAGTTGAAAGGAAAAACAACTGATTGTAAAGACTAAATTTCCCATTTCCAAATATAAGCCTGAAGCCACAGGGGTCTGAATTCTTTTGCTAGCTCCAGTGGTCTTTGGCTGATGTACTTATATTAACTGAGATAGTTATCTGAACAAGCACTGATTGAAGACAGCTCACAATGTGTTCTCATCTCTTTTCTCCTTTTCCTCCAGTTTATTTCCTCTTACCTGAAACAACATGTGCTTATTACAGGGTCAAAGAAGCCTCTGAACTTCTGATTCAAGATCTTTTCCAAATCTCAGCCTCGAACACCCATAAACTTTCTGAAGTCCCTTACATAAAGCAATACAGGGATCACTTACACTTATTAGTCTCTTTTTACTGATAAGAATCAGCATTATAGAATACTGACATTGTTATCTATGAAACAGATGACGTGCACAGACAACCAATGTGAAGTCCATTCTGACAATCCCAAAGTAATTGTGCGGTCTCAACCTGAAAATTTATCCTTGCTTTGTTTCCTAAGAACGTTTGTCAAACTCAGTGGCACACTACTAACAGATGTTTGACTCATGTCACCAGATTTTCTTCATGCCCACTTGCTACTAAACAGCAGGAGAACCAGACCATCTCCAGAGTCAACAATAAACTTATCTATTTATACCAGACAGTTTTCCAACATACCGATTGCATATTCTTATATTCACCTAGCCTCTGACTTTCAGCTGTCCGCTAATACCTACAAAGCAGTGAAGAAATTAAATCTTTATAGTAAAAGCCAGAGATTAACAGGAAGTGCAGCTTTCTGCAGGCTTTTGGACTACTACAAAGCAACATATTAAGTTGCCTTCTCTTAACAACTTGACCAGAGAAATGCTGAGCCACTTTGTAGAGACAGTTTACCTTCTGTGCTATTCTATAAATCCAAAGTCATTTCTAACCAAACCTTTTCAGATGCAATTCTTTAGTAATCCAACCTACCTGCAGCTTTCTGGAGCCTCGCTAAGTGCAGCGGCTCATTAGAGTCCAGAAAGATGTGGTCGGGTGGGTGCAAATGGTTTCAGTTAAACTCATTCCAGCTGCGTGGCAGAAGAGACATATACTCTCCAATGCAAAAATAAAGGCAGTGGCTAAGATGATAACCTGCGACTCACAATTCTCTCTTCTGTTCTCAGATCTACAATTGTCATTCTTTGTTGCACTGGGTTGATTTTTCTAGCATCTCAGACTGTGAAATGGGAAGATCAGTCCTTGTCTCATCCCGCTCCATTACTCTCTTCACAAGGCTTGCCGGGTCACCAGAAATTATGTGACTACATTAATATGACATTTCTTGTCAATGCCATATTTTGCCATACTGAGATATCATTATATCACTAGGCACATCAGCAGTCTGCCATCTAACACACTTAGACAACGGATAGTCCTCTCACATCTAGTACAATAATACACCTATAGTTGTTAGAACATGAACATTGAAAGGAAATAAGTGTCTGGCTATAGAGTGTGAATGAGGCTTCAACTTGCAATGTCACACAGTCACTGAGACACAACTGCATCTGTAGCATGGTCAAAAAACGCAGACTAGAATGCACTAAAAAAAACAGTGGCTGCAAGCAGACCTTAACCTACGGACTAGTAACTTGATGTCCATCTCTGCCTGGAAAGTTAGTGTAACAATACATGGGGGAAAGCAATACCTTTTCTCTAGAAAGGAAAATAATCTTTCTGGTATTAATCCTAGAGTCCCATGAGAGATTATCAAAGCCTACACTACAATAGCTAAATCTAAAAAAGTAAAAGCACAAAATGAGACAAAGACTTGATCCTGCATAGTTACAAACATTTTTTTCTTGAGCTAGAAAAGCACATCTGTCATTTCTCTAAGTTCATGACTATTCCTCACCAAAAGTGTATGATTGCTTAGATTTAAGTATGTGTTTAAGTGCTGGGTAGGAAATACAGTTTTCAAGGCTGTGCAGAATCAAGAATGACATTTAGAGACCTCGCATATGGCAAGAAACAGAATTTAAACAGGAGCTATTTCACATGTAGCTGATTTTGTGATAAAGTAAATTCCAGAGTTCACTTAGATGTCTTGTTCTTCTCTCGTTCATTTCTGGCAAATCAGAAATGTATACAAACATATACAAGACTAAATATTTGCTCTTATCTATTACAGACACTTCATGCTAAAGGAAAAAGGCTTTTCTAGGGCTTGGAAGTGATCTTTTCTTGGCCTTACTTTTAGTATTATAAACTGAAAACTTTTTACCACTGATTCGCTATATGATTAGTTTTCTAGAAGAAAACTTTTATAAAGAAGGAATAGAAGTTATTCCATTTCTAGACATTAAAGATGATCAGCCTGCATGCCAATTCCCTTTCACACTTACAAGTTTGAGTAGACCTATGTGAAGTTCAGCAAGGCCAAGAACAAGGTGACGCACTTGGGTCAGAGCAATCCCAAATATGTGCACTGAGAGAAGAACCCTTTGAGGGCAGCCCTATGGAGAAGAACTTCAGGGTCCTGGTGGATGAAAAGCTGGATATGAGCGAGCAATGTACTACTCCCTGCAGCCCAGAAGGCCAACTGTGTACTGAGTTGCATCAAAAGAGGGGTGGCCAGCAGAGAGAGAGAGCAGATTGTCCTCCTCTACTCCGCTCTCCTGAGGCCTCATCTGGTGTATTGAGTCTAGGTCTCAGGCTCCCAGTACAAGATGACATGGAGCTGTTGGAGTGAGTTCAGAGGAAGGCCACAAAGATGAGTGGGGAGCTGGAGCCTCTCCTCTACATAGAAAGGCTGAAGCAGCCAGACTCATTTAGCCTGCAGAAGAGAAGGCTTCAGGGAAATCTAATTTCAGACTTGCAGTACTAAAAGGGAGCTTATTTACAGGAGGGAGATCAACCTTTTAAATAGTCTGAAAGTGTTAGGACAAGGGGGAGGGGTTTTAAACTAAAAGAGGGAAGGTTTAGATTAGATACTAGGAGGAAATTCTTTACTCAGTGGCAGTGAAGCACTGGCATAGGCTGCCCAGAGAATGTGTGGATGCCCCATCCCTGGAGGCACTCAAGGCCAGGTTGGGTGGGGCTCTGGGAGCCTCATCTGGTGGGTGTTTGGAACTAGGTGATCTTTAAATTCCCTTCCACCCTAAGCCATTCTATGATCCTCACTTCATGTCCCATTATACTGATGCTGAAGCTACAGACTGTCTAGGAATAACCTGATTTCAGTGTAATTTAACCAAGCCCTAGTAAACAGGGAAAAAGATACTGAAATAATTTTCGCTACACAATGAGGATAGCATCATATGCCCCTTTGATAGAAAACTGAAGCGCACTTTCATCTTAGGAGAAAGTATTCCACATGCAACAAAATAACCAATAGTAGCATTATAGCTACTTACCACTGCACATAGAAAAATAAGCCATGTAAAAGCAAGGAGAAAAAAAAAAAAAAAACGATAAATCAGTAAATTACACAAAGATATGCAAAAGAAAGAGCAAAATAGCTGCTACACACTTTTCACACACACAGTATTCTTATTTTGGAGTCTTGAGTCTCCACTAATTCCTTGGGGCACAAGAGAGACAATAGACTTAGAATTCATGTTATTCTAACCTCAATATCACATAGATATGCAGACATGAGAAAAGCTACCTTATGACTGTTTTCAGTCTCCCAAATTACTTGAATTACTTTGTGCTGCAGAATATAGGGGTAAAAAAACCTCACACCTTTTTTATATATACACACACACACATATATATATGGATTTCAACAAACTTGCAACTAGCTAACTTTCATAAGAGGTTCTCATGTTTTTCCACCACCTATAAAGGAAAGATTTAAGAGACTGCCCAAAAAAATGAGAAATTAAAATGCAATTTCAGGTCCTTCTGAGCCTTCAACTGTTTAACAGACAAGAAAAAAAAAACATGAAGGTGTACAGCAAAAGATGATGACATTGCCTTCTAATGGGATACAAGCACTATGGAACAAAAGCAGGTAACAAAGAAGAAAAATAGGCTCACTCCCTCTAAGACCAAAGACGGCTTGAAAGGATCCAGAGCAATGGTGCACCCTAGGCTGCTAATCCTTAAGTGAGTGTGAAGAGAGGTGGGTCCTGCCTCCACCTCTTCCAGTCACTCAGGTACATTGCTTGCACCTGAGCTCCCTGGGTCACCTATGCCATCCAACCTGGGTGCTCCACTATTGGCTCAGGCCATGATCTGGCAATTCCACTGCAGAAGGATGACAAATTTAGTCAACGTTCTAATTATTCAGCATCACAAGTTATGAAATGGTGATGCAATGAAACAGTATCCATTTCATTAGAAATGTAAGTTTTCACTTTTTGCGCAGGCAACATTTCTACTGGAAACAAGTTATGCTGATGCCACATACAATCTTATCCCCAGTGTTTGAACAAAATATTGACCAAAAGGCCTTGACGTGTGGAGCAAAGGAAAATGTAATGCAGCATTCTTTAAACTCTTTAAAGATTCTTTATACAGTACAATTAGAAAAGATGACAACAGTAACCTGCATAGATATCTGAAAACACTGAAGTATGAAAGAAGGCACACTTTGTTTCAAGCCTTTTTTATTTGCATTATTCTTCATTGTTTTAATTCTCAGGGTGTTCTAAACTTCTTTTAAGCCTGTTTTACATAAAGAGTTCCTGCAGTCAAAGTAGCCTCACTCTTTGATGGGATTACAAGTTTGGTTGATAAAGACAAAGCCAGAAATGCCACATTCTCAGAATTCTGTGAGATTCTTTAAAGGCCTAGAGCATACAACTAATGAATTAAAAACTGACCAAATTATGTTGAGTGTTGAAAATTCAAAGGGAAATTTTTTCTAGAGGTAACCATGACTCAATAGCATCCAGTCCGATAAAAAAATCTCAAATTTTGCATATTCCTACTCTGAGTATTCTTTTTATGACTGCCAAGACCAAGGTTGCCTCAAACCAGTCAATAATCATCCAATTCTTACTGTTCTACTTCCTTTTTTTCCACATGATTGCACACCAATAGTATAGAACTAACGATATTATGAACCTGGATAACAGAAGTTGATTTTGGAGCTTACTGTTGTGAAAGAAACACCTCTTTTCAATATAGCATTTGCAACTACTACTACATAAAAGGAATTATAATTGTGTGACTACTGCTGTTGTGATTTAAAAGGGTTTTTTCTCCCTCCCAGAAGTGTCCACAAAGTTAGGTAAATCCAGAGAGAAACTGCCTGAACACTCAAAAACAGTAGCTTATTCAGGAGATTTTTCCAAAAGCATTGCATAGGCTCAGGTAAAGCTGCCTGGATATTAGACAAGATCATGTATCTGAAAGAGTAAAATGATTTTTTTTTTTCCTATTTGATAACTTTGCTTTCTACTTTTTTTTTTTCTTTTTTTTTTTTCCAGCTAACCTTACTTACTTTCTGCATAAAGTGTTGGTCCTTGGAAACAATGTAATTCTTTCTGATAGGTTATTTGCAGTGCCAGGCAAAGTGTTGTTAGGATTATCAACAATCACATATTGAAAAAGTTGACTCACCCAACTGGTGACAGGGTCTCTGGCTACAGAACACTCCTTCTCAGTAAGCAGGCTTCAACCAAGAGGTGATCTCCCTTGGGAGGCTAGACCCAATGACTTCCCTCAAGTCATGTGGGAAGCCCAGGTGAATAGCTTGCACCTGCGCTCTCTGGGGCCAGCCACCCCCTTCCCCAGGTGTTCAGTCACCAGTTCAGGCCATGAAATAACAGGTCTCTTACAGACAGGATTTCATATTTCTCCCTTAGAGATGGAAGACGCAGGTCCCATTCAGAGCTGCAGAAGTCCACTGCCAGCTGAGAACACTGAAGTATTTCCCAGAGGGCAGAAGATCACTATCTTCTCCTGTCCCAACGGGATTCTTGCTCTCTCTCTTTCTTGGAAAAAGGTTGGGAGGCAGCCTTTGCATGATGAATAGCTCTGAGATACTACAAAACAAGCCTTACACCAGGCAAGGATAAGAATTTTACAGTGTCCAAACAGATCAGTTATTTTTTATGTTCCTCACAATACTAAGTATAGCAAAAGCACTCAGGCTATCTGTCAGACACACCTGTATGTCATACTCTCCGTACCAGTGATGCAGAATAACTGGTAGCCAATCACCATCATGCTTTGCAACAGTTTAGAAGAAGTCTTCAAAAGCAGTCCCACATACAAGCAAAGCTGGACTAGTTGAGCGACAGAAGAAAAATTATCTCAATCCTAGATAACAGAGGCAAGAACTGCAGCAAATCAATTATAAATATTGTGCTGAGCAAAGAACTGAAGACAGCATGGCAGGCAATTGTAATTGCCTTCTTGGGAGCACCCGCATTCAACTCTCCCACCCACCACAAGGCAGTCTGACTCACATGTGACATAGCTAGACTCAGCACCATTCCTTACCCGACCTTTTACTTCAGTGATTTCCTGTTTGATGATAGCCTTTCTTCTTATATTGCTATCCATTCTCAACTACTTGTTGATTAACTTGCCTTTTGGACATGTGTCTTGATTCCTTCTCCCTCTATCTTATTTACTGAAGCCTCATACATTATTCTCTCTGCTCTCCTCAGTGATCTCTTCCCTCCTTGTACATTCAAAGGATTTTAACACTGTCTGGTCCAAGGTTTTTAAAAGATCAAAAAATGAGGCCACACGGATATTTATTTATAACTTATTTCTGCAGGTGATTGAAATTTAGATTAACCCATAAGCAAACGACAACCATATTTCTATTCAACAGAATCCCTGTTTATCCTTAGGTATCAAGAAATACATTATTTAGTTGTAAAAATCAGTGCTTCCAAAACGTATTTCAGTGCTTACTCTTAAACTGTGTTTAACTTTGTCTTTTATTCTAAATCACTTTACTCTTCTTAAACTTTGGTAATGATTTTACTATTATGAGGTAGTCCTCAATACTTTCTCACACTGGAAATTATCTTGATTCAAGTCTACCTTGTCAAATTAAGTACAAGCCTGTTGGAAAACTGTTTCAGAGTGGTTCATTTCCTTCCCTTGAATAAAAATAAAGAAACAACAGTTTGACATTTCTTATACTTTTTGGGTGCCTGGCTACATCATACCCTGAAATTAAAGGTACACTTTAGAGGGAATTTTTTCCCTTCAAGATCTCCCATTATTTCTCTCTGTCAGGCAGAATGTGCCAGCTACTCCAGCCACCTCTTCAGCCTTCCTCTTCATACTGCATTTCTGCTCAATAGTTCAACAAAGGCACAATAGTCCAGGAAACTGTTATCAGTACAAGAATATCCTGGCCATTGCCTGGGCACCTTGGGCAAATGGCCACCTTGGACAACTGGCTGCCACACACTAAGACCCTCAGCCAAACGGCCACCACACAGGAGAAATCACTGGCCAGCAGCCACCTCAGGCAAAAAGCAGTTGAATGCACACCCATCTGTGCCCAGGTGCCCTGCAGTATCACAGGCTGCAGGACACAGTTAGAGGGAACTTTCCTTTCACATCTGTATGGCAGGACTTAGCCTCCAGGCCAGGTGCAGGCTCACTCCGCAAGTGACCTCTCTGCAGCATGGGCAGAGGGCTCCCCATACACAGGCTTCTCTTGTAGGCTCCTGGTTACAACAGCAATGCTGCCTCCTAATTGCCCTGCGGCCTTCATCAGCAAGCCTGCAGCAAGCCACCCCTGTCCATGCAAATCCACAGTGTGAAACTAGAAACTGAGAGATAAATTGTGGAGGTCAACTCCACTCCCAGAGGCTGAACCCACAGCCACAGCAACCACAACTAAAAGGAAAGAGCCAACAGCACTGTGTACTTCTACAGCTGCTCAGTATCACTTCAAACAAGAAGCACCAGCTCCAAGGACAGGGGGGAACAGGAGGAAATCACAGTCCTTTCTCAGGACATTTTATTTAATACCTGATGTGACTGTAAGTTGGCTCATAAAAACAAATCTCAGCATAAAATATTAAAGTCTTTCCAGGGAAATCTTTAACTTCCCTACTGCACTCAATCTTTTTTGTTCTTTCCATCAGTACTTTTTAAATAATTAACAGCAGGTAAAAATTATCTTCTGCATTAATACAATTCCTAGCACTCTTAAAAGAGCAGCTCCACCACTTACGACCAGGTGATGCGCTGTACTGCTTTACCCTTTAAATGTAAAGTTGAAGCTAAAGGGCAGTTCTTTTCACCCAAGAGATACAAAGAGAGTCACCACTCCCAGGACCAGCTCCTGAGGAGATGCAGGCTGCTGCTGGTGCCTCCTCCTGCTGCCTCTCCCAGGCATTTTCTGTCCTTCACCTTGCATTCACCTTCTCCCTTTGCCTTGGCAGCTCCCACAAGCCTGTTGACATGGGAATCCACAATTACACACCTCTCCTTGAACTCTCAAGCCCCAGGAACCAACCCCTGAGAGATCCTTTCTTCTAGGAACAGCCTCTCTTGAGTCATGTGCACAGATGGCCCGGGCTCCCATGAAGGGGCACCTTGCCAGTTGCCTCACAGAGCAGCCCTCTCAGCTCAGGCTGGGTCTCAATTGGTCCCAGTGCTGCTGCAAGGCAAACCCCACAGCATGAGCACACCACAGATCACCACCAACCACCTTGGCAAATTCCTCATAATTTATGCCTACTGAAACATAGTTAAAAATTTTGGATACATCAATGGAAGAATTGTTCTGGTTCTCCAGTTTGCCAAAGTTCAGTAAATAATATTCAGAGTGCTTACTTAATATAACAACTACAAATTAAGTTGACACAGGTTATTCTATCGTGATAAACTACAGAAGATTTCTAAACAGAAAAGAACATGCCAGTTGAGATATGCCATTGAAAATCTCCCCAATAAATCTGTGTCTTAGATTGGTACATATGCGATTTTGCTGTTGGTGAATTCTGTTAAGAGCTTTTCTGTTTAAATTAGGTTAAACGAGTTAATATGAAGGAATAAAAAATCTTTTCTGCTTTAATACAACAACTATTTTTTCATCACTTCACTAAAATGCCACAGAATGGAAGAAAACGTTACATTTAAGACAAACAATGCTGATGTTATTCTACATTCTACTAGAATAATACCTAATGAAACAGAAAACATAATTGGTTCTTATGCATCTAACCCAATTCATCAGCAGGTTTTGTTGTTGTTTTCTAAACCAGGATATTGTCCAATGGGCACAGTAACCTGAATGTGGACCAGAAGCTATTTTCACTTCCAATACACTTCACAGTGATGCCTTTGCAATTTAAGTACCATGCTTAATCTGTTTCCATAGGCCTCCTCTTTAATGGCACAGGATGGAAGTGACCTTAGGGACATTTTCCTTCCTACGTCACAGACAGTACAGGCTTAACTGTGTGAACTCCAAGATACGGAGATTGCTGGTCTTAGTACAGAGACACTTAGCAGCTACTGAGGTATAACTCTGTATTTACTTTCCCAGCAATGTCATTTCCTACACAGTGATTGGTGATGCTACTATGGTTTATAAAGTCATCAAAAAATTATTTAACGTAGCTCAATTTGCAAAACTCTCTCTAGCACAGGCTAATAATAATTGACTCATACACTAAGCAAACTTTTCTTAATAACGGAGGTATTACTTTACAGATAAACACAACTCTTTTTAACCTCTGTGAGAACTTACTTTAAGAACTTACTTTAAAAGATGACCTTATTTGCCAGTTACAAAAACATATTAATTTTTCTTTCTTTTACAGAGAAACACAGAAATTTCCAAGGTGACATAATAATCTAATAGCCATCTAAATGTGAGACACTGTCAAGAGAAAATTGCTTTTTAAATTCTGAGAGCAAGTGCCACTGAAAAGCAATGTTACATTCAATTAGGCAAAGAGCAATGTGCAGGAAAAAATGGTACACTGTCTTGTATTTAAAATCATGCAGTTCAGTCATACAAAAGAATATGAGTTTGTCAAGCCTTTTCATTCACAACAGGAAACGAGGACGAGAAGGGAATCCAGAATAAAAAATATATAAATAATGATTTCAGAAACTAATTTCTAAAATATATTTCTCTTTTTGTTTTATATAAACTTTCTATTTGGCTGAGTTTTCATAAACACTGCTTAACAGAAGTTAAAAGTGTTTTAACCAAAAATTACATATTTTCTCTGATTTTATTTTGGTGAAGAAAAACAAAATAAGCTACTCAGATTGAATTCTTTGGATTGAAGTAATCTTATTCACAAACTGTGTTTAAAAGATGGATGTTTTCATCTTTAAAGAAAACCCAAATACACCATCTTTGCTTCTTATGTGACAGCCCTTTTAGGGGACAGACAGAGCTCAGGAGTTTTACACGCCTATCTACTATCCAGAAATAATTAGGTAATTACCGTGACTCAGTAGTTTCCTGGGAAACAGAAATTGGTTTGCAAGCCCTGGCTATGAAAGCACAGAAAACAACATGGCTGTTTACAACCCTATCTCTTCCAGGACTGGTACATATTTTAAGCAAAACAAACAATACTTGCACACCAAACTTACTTACATTGCTCATTTTCCCTTTTCTGAAAAACTAATTTCAAAATTTCAAAGCTCTATACAGGTGCTGCAGTGTAGCAGAAAGGAGAGACAGTTTCCAAAATCACTCCAGATGTGTCACAAGAATGGTTTGACATACGTGAGTACATTTCTGCTTTGGGGAGAAAAGGAGAGCCCAGAAAGTCAATAAAGCATCATCCCTCTGACTTCAGAGGAAGTAGGATTGCGTCCTGCAATCAGGTTCTGGGGATTAAAAATGAATTTAAAAAATGAATTTATTTAGTTATTCCCTTTGGCAACCACAGTATAGATGTTAGGAAATGAGTTAACAGGCAGAAAGACAAAGTTCCCCTGCTTAAAAATCAACATGCTACCACGTAAGCAATACCTTCTCTACATCTTGGCATGGCTGTCTGTCATTTGATACAATGAAGTTATTAGCAAGTTGAGATGAAGGATAGCAGAAAACTGTGCTCTAAAATACCCCTTAAGCTGGTGTTTGGTTAATATTCTGCAGAAGGTTATCAAACAGGTCAGGAGATTTTCGTGGACAAAGTGTCTGCATAGTGATAAGGAGCGTGATGGAAATAGTGACAGAAAAAATTAATCTGTTTGTCACCCTGAATAGCGCTAGAGACATCCTTGTGTAGTTTTACTGTCATGGGATGAGAGATAAATTAGCTATATGGCACAACATCATGATGATTTTCAGGAGGGCATGGTGAAGGTGAAATGTATACCTTCTGCTCATGAATGTCAATCTAACTGAAGCCTTGGAAGCATATATTGCTGTCAGGCTGCTAAGAAACAAAAAGGACAGAAAACAAGTTGCCTGGGTGCTTGCCTTGAGTGAGAATTGAATGAAGTTTCCTGTTCAGAAAATAAAACAACCTGAGATCCCCAAAACATTATATGGGATAACGTAACAGAAGTATTTCAGAAGTTTTCCTTCAAGGCTGAGGCACATCAAATTCTTTAACAATGTAAAAAAGAAATCATCACTAGTTAGAACCTGATACAAAATCATAAGGTTAAGGAATCAGCAATTAGAGTAGACTGTGGGATTTGTTTTTTCAAATGCATTATTGGGATATTCCTTTTTTTTCCTAGATTTTTGCACTCTGAGGGCTTGATACATTTCCTTAAATGAGCCCAATATTCTATTTCAGTCTCGCTTGTTGACTGATTGTATTTCACACTATATTAGAATACTGGAATACGACAAATGCTTCTGCAGTTCTGTAAAATATAAATAATTAACACATGACAGAGAACAAAACAAACATAAGCAACTCTGTGAAGGATTGCTTCAGATTTATCTTCTACAGATATATATAGATGCATACATGCACGTTTTTCCCTCAAACATCAGTAAGTATATTCTCGGATTATATTCTAGTTCCATGACCATTTCCTCATTAAAAATTGTCACTTTATAGCAAACTGGTTTTTGGCCTTGCCAAAATTATTAAGCAACTTCATGGTTTCTTGGCTGAAAGGAAAACTATTTCATCACAGAGAAGTTGCTGACAGGTCACATGAATCCTGGTGTTGATAACCCCTTATGGCGCACATGAGAATAACCAGTACTGCATTACCTAGTAAGATATAAAGGTACTGTTGTTCATTGCCTGTGATTGGCAGCTGCTACAGAAGTGTGAAAGTCAGCTCTAAATAACTGTAAGTTGAATATGGCAGCTTGAGAGGTTACTGGCCTATACGGGAATCATATACAGAGGTTTCTAACTTAATATCCACTATGCAAATTGAAAACACTCAAGGGCTGAAGCTAAAGAAACATTTACGTTAGTCAGAAAATGAACCAAGACAGAGACTTAGAATATTATAGAATTACAGCTCTAGCAAACTTCTAAAATATGCTTGGATTTATCTTGTTTTTATCTTTCAAAGCTAATAGGTGCTGATGGCATCATTTCACACTATACTCCGTGCAGTTAAAAATGTAATTGTTGTATATATGAAGCCAAATATCCTTTAAGAACATCATCTGACATATGTCACTCATATGAAAGAATTTCATAAAGTACCCACATATTAAGCTGTACAAACAGACATGCAAATGCATTATCATAGGCAAAAGGTCAGGTTTTTCTGCATTTTATTCTCTACACTATTTCTGAAAGAGCAGAGCAATCACTTTACTAATGTCAGGACATGTTTGTCATGCAGGTGTTACTACCAGAGGAAATTTGATGCCTTTTACCTTTTGCTACAATTAAAAATCCCTCACTCAGAAGATGCCACAGTGCAGTGACAATATTTGGATGGCTCTGTGGTCCTTCAAACACAACAACAGTTCTAAAATCACCTTTTCAAAACATTGCATGTGTTTGATTCTCTCATGCAATGCACAAAACAAGACTTATCTACTACTGAAAAAAAAAAAAACCAACATCTGATTGCTCACTGAAAAACAACAAGAATGTTGCCATTTATGGTAGAAGAAAAAGCATTGGTTAACGTCACAAACTGACCTCCCCACAAGAAAGCTGTTGTAAAAAATCAAGTAGAAATGGAATTCTAAACGCAACTGAAAAATCATGCTTTTAATGTGTTCTTGAAGAATACATTCCAGTGCACAAAAGCAATTAACGAGTGAAATCTTTCTGCTCCTTCAATGATATGAATATTATGTTCCTTTCCATAATAAAGGGGGAAAAAATATCTTTGCGCTCCTCCATTACAGCACTTTACAAGTCTGAAAGTATTTCAGTTTTCTAATTCCTTATTGGTTGGAAATGTAAGTGAAATACAAGAAATATTCAGATCCCCAAGCAAAAGATCGCATCTGTCTTCTGTCTTACTTCTATCAGGTCACACAAATTAAAGCAGAAAAAGGGTAGTGGATTGCTTATTTGTTTGGAACCCAACATCCCTCTAGTTTTTGCTCCTTAGAATGCTCCAGTACTATGACGGTACCTTGCTGTTCTTCTCAAATGTTATTTCAGTACAATCCATTCCTCTCCCGTAATCGTGATATGCTAACATTAAAACAAAGCTCCTTTGGACTGCATAACTGAAGCCTTTCCTACTGGGTGAAGTCTGCTGGGACTTTCTACCTTTCACTCTACAAAGCACTTCACATGGTAGAGTAGCTCATCCTGGCTTTATCAAGGTGTGGCCTAACACTTCAGTTAAAAACTGTGATGAGTATTTTATGGGACCAAACAGTTCAAATCCTCTCCCTGAGTATGTTTTCAGTGTTCTAGCTGGAACAGCCAACAGCCACTCCACAGATGAAAAACCTCAAGTGAAGAAAAGCTATCAGAGCACCAAAAGAATAACAGTTCTGGAAAGGAATACACTAATGTAGACTTAAATCCATATAGAGAGTTCAGACTAATAGAGTGGGGGGAGAAATCAATCACAGAAAAATTGTGTCAGATTGGTAGTATCGAGGCACTACTTTTTAGTCCTGTGTATTAACAGATGGGCTAGGTGCATCTGAACTCCCATTTCTAACAAATACTAAGTGAAATTGCCAGAAAAAAAAAAAAAAAAAAAAAAAAAAAAGCAATAGGGATTGCTTATTTTAGTAAGAATATGAATTAGAAGGGACATGCTAGAAGGATACAAATGAGTGCACAGCATAAAGAAGTTAAGCCAACTGCTCCAGTTAATCCTCCTGTGATCCAAAACAAGCAAGCGAGCATTAAAACTGAGAAACATACCTCTTAATGATTAAAAAAATAAAAATTCTCAACTTAAAAGGACAGCGTATGGACTCTTGCAAAGTGTTGCCAACAATAGTGAGGGAAAGTGCCTAGGAGAAAGGATTAGATATTCCTGTAGCATTTCTGTTTGCTTCTGTAGCCAGAAGCAAATACTATCCCCCCCACAACAAATCAGCACAAGATCAGTTTGACTTCTTGAATCCAAACCCAGGTCATGGCCACAGGAAACTGTAGTTAACTGCATGGTCTCTGCATTGTCCTTAATGCTCCAAGAGCCGACCGTGACCACAGCTGGCTTCCTCACTTTCCCAGCGCACTCCTATACTCAGGCTTGCTGGACACCTGTGGCTGCTGGCTGTGCTTATCTTCCTCTCTCCTTCTTCCCAGTAGTTTTGTTGTGTTTTGTTTTTGCTTTTTGTTCTTAAACACTTTGAAGCCGTAGAGAATCTGATCAGCCTTCACAACTCTGGAGTAAATCCTTCCTCCAAGATCAGAACATCAGTTACGTGACTGATCAGCAGAGCAGTGTTTAAAAGCTGCCAAATCTTTACTTTCCTCACAGCTTTCATGTCTGCTCTGTTGTTTCTCATTTCCATGCATTCACTTCCACAACACCTTGGGTCCTTTTTCCCTTCTACAAAGTTAATCTCTTAACTGACAAACTGTGGGGAAGGACCCATTTAGCCTGGGACGACACATCAATCAACATATAACTTGCTCCCCTCTTTCTCTATAGCAGTCCACTTTTTTTTGTTTAACTAAACCTAAACAGCCTTACACTCTTTGTTTTAATATCATTGTAGTGCCCGTTTCAGACTTACTTCTATTTATGTTCCCACTGCACCCCTATCCTTCTTGTTCACCAAGCCATAATTTACTGCACACTGCTCAAAGTTTGCTCTCAAGATAGAATTATTAATTTCCTCGGGGTTTTCTATAGCACCTGTCAGGATGATATTAGTACTTCATAAATATTAGAGGTGCTGTGAAATAAATGCCATTTTCTCAAGGAGGACTGACTTTCCTCACTACTAGACACTTCTAGGCAAAGAACCAGGGCCAGGGGAAAATTATGCCAGTACTGCACAGGAATTGTGTGTGCCCAAACAGGGTACCTCATGCTTAGCTTACTGAACCAGCTAATGCAACTCTGTTGTTATCCGTTCAAAGAACATCTACTACTGATCTGATGCACAGCTATAACTCAGCACTTCTGCAGCAAACCAAACCCCAGGGTCCATAAGGATGAATCACAGAAAGATCACAGAAGCAACCACAAGAAAAGGGCTTAGTTCCTCCAGAACTCCTCCAGAAGAATATGCTGACAAAGGTACCTTGCAAAGCAACACACCAGAGCACAGTTCAGTTGATCCTGCAGCAGTAAGACATCTCCTTGGCCTGCAATCTCGGGCTATGTACACCACTCAGCCCACTAGTCCACTCAACACATTTTTCTCTGTTGACTGAACCTTTATTCCTTGGTTTTCCAATATCTGCTCAAGAAACAGCTTGCAGCCTACACCTATCTTTTATTCTTCCCACTCTGCTGATTCCCTCTGGTCTGTGGTATGTAATTAAGAGCCCTTTCTCAATTCCATGCACATAGAGGGCTATATTAAGGTTGCTTTAGTATGTTGAGGAGTCAACTTTGCAGATGAAAACATCTTCTGAAAAATCCGTGATCACATATGCCTGTAACAGCAGAAGTAATATATACTAATGCTTCACCCATTTTTACTTAGTGCCTCATAAGAGTCACAGGAAGAACAGAAGGAATCCTAGGGCCGTACCCAGTAGGTGCTGTTTGCACACTGATTTTCTGCCTCAGCACTCAGCCCAGTAGCAGGGATCACAATCAGCTGGGACAGCTAAGCTAGTCAAGTAGAAGCACTCTTGGAACAACAGTTCACTGCCACAGTTGAATGTGTGAGGATGGGCATGTTCTGAAGGACCCCCATTTTTTGCCTGCAAATAGTCACACTATCCCTGTGTGCCCCACTATAGCTGGGCAATTAATTCTATCTCCCCAGAGCAGAACAAGCTACAGCATTTAACCCCAAGGTTTCCTTGTCTGCTGAATTTCCCATACTACTTCTTTCCTCCAACTCTCTGCTGCAGGATCTCAGATGTATTACTGAGCAGAGAGACCTAAGAGTATCTAAGATCATCTAGAAAATAAAGTACAACTTGGATGGTGCCATTACATTCAGCGACACCTATACAGAAAAGACTCTTCACAATCACTAATACAAATCCTCTTCTCTGCTGCTGCAGAATCCTAAACTAGCAGGGAAAAATACTAAAGGAGACCTTTTTTTTTTTTTTAAAGGAATGAAGAACTAAAAGAAAAAAAAAAAGGAAGAAAGTGAACGCAAGTTACGTTTATGTAGATAGCAATTTATACCAAAGCTTTTAGTGGAAACAAAACACTGTATCAAGGGCAAAGATTCATTATTAAGACTGTGTATCACTGGGACCTTTGTAGGGTGACTGCAAGAGGCAGTTTGGGCTTCAGCTGGAGTTAAACATGCCTGTCAGTGACTGAGATCATTTTGTCAGATAATCAGCCATTGGTATCTGCTGAAAAGGGGACACTGCAGTTTGTATTTGTTTTGCTTTCAATACATTGACCTGATGTCAATGTATTCAAACCAGTTAATTTATTTGGAGATTTGCAGACTGATGAGATTTCATCTTTTTATTGTCACAGTTCTAGCTAGAAAGACATGTGGGGGAGCAACTGGCTTTTTCAAAAAGCCCTGTGGATTTTGTTATCAAGGTTTAAGTACAGGTTTTATTTATTTGAAATGGATGTATTTTGCTAGAGGAAAGGGGGATTTCTCTGCGTGGCTTCCAATAGAGTGTGTGCCCTTGAAAGATTAATGTTTGTCCGAGGACTTTTTCTGTTCCTCAGCTTGAGGCTTTGCAGCTTTTCCAAAGTTCACTCGCTGTGGTATGAAGGAGGGCTCGCAGCTGCCCTCTCCTCCCTTTTCCCCTGCCGCTGCCAACTCGAGCTCCTCAGGAAGACGTTGAGGCAGCTGGGGTGTTCCTCTCATCCCCAGGGACAACTTCAACTCCTCTGCACCAGAAAGAAGCTAGATCAGGGCATAGCAGTGAGAAGCTGGGCCCTCTTTGTCAGCTGGAACACATTAGGGATCAGGGCCCAGGGAGAAGCTGCTCAGGGAGTTGTGCTGTTGGCCAGGTGGGCAGCCTCAGGCAGCTGCCAGAGATGTGTAAGTCAAGGCTGCTTGTTTCATCTACAACCCTAACTGTTCAAACCTTATTCAAAATAGCCAAAATAAAGGATTACAGAATGCAGTAAACAACCTCTCATGATGATCAGCACTCGTTAAAAATGACCGATCGTCTCCCATACACCCTTACCACTACATTTGCTGTCCATCTCCCCCCACTTTAATCCTACCTTAATCTACAAATCATAGCTTTAACACCAAGGCTTTCCAGGCAACAGCTGCATGGCTATCCCCACTGTCCCCACACAGGTGGTCCAGACCCTTAGGCATAGTGAGAGAGTGGATGTCTTGTGGTACACAGTGAGTAGGGCAGCAGATGCCTCCGAACTCCCTGTACCTGCACAGAATCCAATTCTCCATCAGTGCAGTGCTTATCCAGCCACTGCTGGGCAATGCAATCTGTCTGGGAGTTGTGGGTGTGCTACAGCCCTGCAATACTCTCTGGTATCAGGGGTTTCTGATGAAAATCAGTGTTAGAATTTCCCTGTTTTCAACTGATTACACTTCAATAAATTCATTGAGGATTGCTTCTCAAAAAGATGAAATGCTGGTGAGTGTAATGGTAAACTATACTTCCTCAATAGCACTGTTCCTAAAATGCTCATTAAGAGAGCTGGTCACTTTGAGAAAATTAAAAACAAACCAAAAATATTTACCACAGAAAAACTACTAGTGCTGACTGACAAGCCTCTGCCTTCTATTAAGGATTTGTAGGAAAGCAGAAAGTTATTTTAATGAGCAAGTAGAGAGATCACCCTATTAATATAACAGTAATAGCAAGTTCCTGAAAATACAAAGATGAGTAATAATCCCTCACACAGTGATCTTCAGGATCTTACGAACCATCTGCTTTGAGTGAAGAAACCAAGGCACCTGAGCTACGCAGTCTAACCAAAGTCACACAGCAATTGCAGGTGCTGAATGCCCAGAAAGGAGACTTACTTAAAAGTAAGTCTGTAAGTACATCTTCTCTACATTTTTTTGTGAACATAGTGCTTAGTTAGCAAAAATGTATTTTCTACTTACTGGAAGGATATGTGATTATTCAGCAACTTGCATCATGATGTGTTTTTACTGTTCATGTCAGTTGCATAAGTTGCAAAAGCCATTGCTTTTGGCAAGTCAATAAAAAATCTTCCATCATTCACAGGTTCAGCCTCCGTGTTTGTCAAATCTGTTAGAAGAAAGATTCTGTCATTTACAGCACTTTTCATCTTGCTTAGCTCTAAACATCAGCAACTAGATTAAGACCCTTTTCAGAGTTCACAAGGGACTTTTACTGCTGTCAGACTTAAGCAAGACTTGAAAATTATTTCTCAAATCGAGATTTATTGGGGGGCTTGCATCAAATGACAAATGTTGAAGGAATAACAAAAATCATCTATTGTGGGGTTTCTTGACCTGCCTGTTTATTTATGCTCATCTTTCTTCATAACTCAAAGGCACAGCTCTGTGTTTTGATGCACCATTGTGAAAACAAATAAAATGGTGCTGATGCTTCTGCTTACCCACATAAGAAAAATCAGCTCATGAAAAAGGCCAATAACTACATTGTACTGCTTTATCTATTCAGACTTAACAGTGAATCTCTACCAGCTCCACAGCATAAAAAAAGGTACATGTCTTCCAGTAGTAAAATGATGACATATCTTGTACATACATCAGTATTTAAAAGCTCTGACTTGCTTGTCACAAAGAGTGACCACACAGAGTTCATAACTACTGTCATTTCAGTGCAAGTTCTAAATCAGAGGGAACCTGCTATGCCAAACGTGCTTAAGGTTACTATTGTTAGCAACAACGCCTTTTCCCTAACGTTTTCCAGCTCCACTGAAAGAAAAACTGCAAGAGGCTTTATCCAGGCAGAATTCCCAGAGTGTTTCAGAGTTCCACGTAGGGCAATATATTTGTAGTCCAAAAGGTAGCCAAAATCCAATCGCTTCCTTGTATGCCTGTCTCCTTTCTATGCATTCAGGTGACTGCACCCAGTGTTCTATGTAAGGACCTCAGCTACCCATGACACCCACACTGAGGAGGCAGAGCACAGCCTTGGAGCAGCCCTTTGCTTGACATATACTGTGCCCAACAGGACTGCTTGCTTCCAGACCATGGCCTGAGCAGCGATTTACACTCTCCTAGACTCCAATTATTAAATTAGAAGACAAAGCTAAATCACACCATCTCAAACCAGCTAATACAAACACTCTGTTGTACTTCATCATTCTTGAAGTTCCACTTGTTCCATGAATATCTTACTGGGAATAATTCATCTGAATAATACCACAGATCCAACCACAATTAATCCCTTTGTATAACACAGGCACTCAGTGAAAGCTTCCATTATCTCTGTGTCCTTACATTAGCATCAGCTGGAACTGTTCTGCTGCAGCACTTCAGCTCCGACTACCTCACTGCTAACTCTGAGTGTTAATTGGTTGCAATACTGCTGGTTTCCAATTTGTAGTGGAAATAAATTTGTATTTGTAGTTGTGCATTAGGCACAATATAATACAATACAATAGCAATATAGCAATCACCTTCACAGACTTCACGTTGTTAGAGAAGTAAATATCATGGTATTAAAAAGAAAACAATCAAAACAGCCCAGAATCCCCATCTTTTGTTCATGGCTAACAGCCATATTCTCGCACTTCCATGAACGTCTCCCAGATTAATTTATTGGCTGACAAATTCTCAGAAGCAGCTAATTCTAAGTAAACTACACATCATACTTAGGGAAATAAAACCTATACTGCAACCAGAACCTGATGCAATAGAATAATGTATTCACTGCCAGCAACCAAAAAGAACAGATCAATAGAGATCAACACAATCTGATACTGAGAGCATTGCAACAGGTTATTTTCAGGCAACTTGTTCTACAAACAGAAGCACCTAATTAATGCCCTGAAATTAATCCCTGTGTTTCCAAAAAGATGTTGCAACATCAGACCTCTGTCTTGGGCCAGTATTTCACAGGTAGTCTGTAGTGGAACTCAGTGTAAAACTTAATGCTGGTACAAGTTCTGCAATACCAACTCCTCACACCGGGAGATCAGATGTGTGATTTGAGGCAGCAGCATCATACACATCAGTCTCTGGATGTGCTTAGACAATATCCAGTATAATAGGTCTTTGTGAGACATATGCAGATGTGAACTCAGAAAGAAGACTAAAATCTGATTGCTTGATTATATGGTGGCAAAAGCAAGGCTTCCTGGAACACTTACAAATCCCTAACAATAAAGGGGTTTAATTATTTGTAGTAATTATTGAGTAATTCCTCATAAGCTGGCAAAGAAATTTTTTAAAAATATAATTAAAAAAAACTCATCAGTACTACCAGGGAATTTGTCAACATGAGGAAATAAATTTATCAAAAAACTACTCTGTATGAATCACTTGAGTAGCACTGGTAAATACACAACCTCTTCCCAATTTCATTAGCTGTTGCCCAGCTCTCGCACACAAAATGCCAGCAACTGCATGTGCAATAAATATTAATGGTTCATAAATTAAAGAGCATTATTCTTCTTGACATAACACCACTTTGCAAGGCCCCACGGAAAAATTACAGACAGTTTGTTGAGCAAGCTCTAATAGAAGAAAAATACGCCTTTGTTTTCACTTTTAAATGCATTTGTCAGGATTTATAGGGTATATCCAGAAGGCAATTAAGGAAACATTTTACAGAAAGCTACCATATGCCCTCATATAACAAAGAGCAATAAAAGGAAAGTGCGATCTGAAGACGATTAGATTTATAGATTTACATTTACAAAATGTAGATACTTTCAGTCTAAACAACTTGCACGGGAGGAGCTTGTGCACACAGATATCAGAGTCTTCACAGGAAGCAGGCTGCATTACTCGTATTGTAGAACTGTATTGTTACCAAGGCTTCATTCTTAGTTGACAAGAGCAAGGTGGGCTCTATCCCCTCAAATACCACTGGCTGCAAAATGGCAACACTGGAGCATATGCACAAACCCAAACAAGGCAGTAAACTGTGGTCTCTGCTGTCAAACTTCACACTGGCATTACCGCCAAGGGGAACGTCAGGGTACCCCAGGAGGAACCCAAGACCTGTCCTCATGCAGTTACCCCTAACAAGCAACATAACAAAATGTCAAACAGAAAGGTTGGGAAGACTGGCAACATTGTCAGGGCGGAAACAGGAGCCAACAGCTTCTTAGCCTCATGGGACTGGCCTGAAAGGGTCCTATTGAGTGAAGAAGTACATGGGAGAGAAGAAAATAAGCCCGTGGAGAAATACAGAGTGATAAAATGCTTAAATTAAGAATGCTAGGAATAAATCTTGGTAGGAGTCTTTTAAACTCATATTAATGTGAGTGTTCTCCTTGATAATTCTGAACAGAAGGTAAGGAAACATAAGAATTTGAGTTGTACAGACGCAAAGATGCTGCATAGAATGAAACAACAGAGTGCAGACCTCCTGGACAAAGGGTGCGAGGATGAAGAGATGCCAAAACAACTCTTACATCACAATTTAAGCCAAAGCAAAGATAGTGGTCTTCATGGTCTGGGGGAAAAAGTTGGAGGAATTGCCCTTTAGTGAGAAAAGGGTAAGAGATGTATTTATTTATTTTTAAACTGTATCTTCAACAGTGCTGTCCAAAATGCTACAATATTTGCTTATATTTGCTAACTCTGCATCATCACTGAATGAGTCCACAGATATTTCCAGCGATAGCGCATTACAGGAAAAATAAAAGAAAATGTAGTTAGATCTCCAGCAAAGGTCTGTCTCTGGTGAAGGCAATTCAGTTTAGCAATAAGGATCAACTGGAGAGCATCAACAGTACGATACAGAAAGCAGTTCATTTAGCTTCAGGATGAAAAAAGAGGACATGAAGAAAGGGAAAAGGATTGAAGGATGGTTGGTTTGTTTTAAGGTGTTTTACAGTGAGATCAAAGTTTGTAAGACGACAACTGCAAAATGATGCTGGTTAAGAAAAAGAGTATGGAAGGAATTGCAAGCTGAGAAGCCCAAGGGACTGGGAGGCCACATAGCATGTCCTGGAGTCAGGCTTCAGTCACTGCTTTCAGTCTCTCTAAAGGTAAGCTTAGGGTTGCTAAGAGGACAGAGATTGCTAAAGGTACAGGTAGACGAACTCAGAAGCTCAGACAAGGGAAATGCTGAGCTCTCCCTGTCAATACCTGAAGCTCAGTTTTCTGTCAGGGTGGATCAAGCTGGGTCCCTGTGGAAGGACCCAGTCACCAGCAAATACATTTGATGCAGTCGGCTTTTAAGTTGTCTGTTCCTCATTTTAGATGGGACTTGAGCCAACTGGAAAGGATGTGATTTGAGTTAATACAGAGTAATACAGACATGGAGATATTGCTTCTTCCTCTATGTATAGTACACACAATATAGAATGGCATTTGCTCTGTCTCTCTCAAATATTGATTCACTACAGGCAAGCTGAGGTGGGGATCAACGCACTTGGGAATGTGTAGAGAAAAAACATTTCTCACCTTGGGGAAATAGACAGGGGTATTAGGTGTAGAAAGCACACAATGACAGAGAAAACCCAGAGATACAGAGCCCAAAGACATCTTGCAAGCACAAGCTCAGCACCTGCATTCACCGTGAGGACACAACACAATTTCCCTGGTGTTTAAATGATTTCTGGCTTTACAAATCAGTAAAGTTAAAAGCCTCATCATTTCCCAGTAGGCTAACGGATGAGAAAATATAGGTTCCTGAGGAAACACTAAGGAGCATAAAGCGTAGCAGTCCAAAACTGAAGGGTACTCACACCGTCTGTTTTTATAAAGCAAAGCTGTTTCTTCTGCTCACTTAATGGAAGTTCAGAAATCTCTTAGAGCAAAAAGAAGATATCACCTTAAGGGGCAAATAGAAACATTAAGCAACATTAAGTTACTTGGACTTCATTTAGTTTCAGGTATTCCAAAGTAAATGACAGAACTCTCTTCAGGGCTCTGTTTCTGCAGTTTTACAATGACCTCAGACTGGACTTCAGTGCTGCTACTTCAGCAGTTAATGTCTTTATGAGTACAATATTTGCATTTGCATTCACCATCTGGGTCAGAAGAGTCACACATTCAGCATCCAAAGAATCCCATGTGCCCACCACTTT